>JASXTE010000016.1:21610000-22062500 GCA_030280995.1 Hemileia vastatrix | reverse complement strand
CAGGTTTTGGTGTGATGGAAAAGAGTTGCAGTGCAGGGCATATGCGACAAACCTGAAGGACCAGTATGACATGGTACTGGGGATGACATGGCTGGACTGCTACAACCCACAAATCGATTGGAAGGAGAGGAGACATGGGCGCTAAAGTATCGGCCCCCTGGCCCCATCCCGGCGATTCTTCTGATGTTCTTTTATCATCAGTTGACTTGCCACCAGAACTGATGCTTCCTCTTGATTCTAAGCAGCAGGCTGGGGATGGGTCGCCGACAGGGAGCGCCAAGGAGGGCCAAGGAGTGGAGAAAGCGCAGCAAGAGAGGGAGAAGGCGCAACAAGGATGGGGAAAGGCGGATGGTGCAGAGAAAGCATTTGCCCCCTGGCCCTGCCCGGAGAGTCTCCTGGTGTTTATTTATCATCAGTAGACTTGCTGCAAGAACTGGCACTTTTTCTTGATGCTAAGTTCCAGGACTGGGAGGGGGCGCAGGAGGAGGAGGAAGAGGAGGAACTGGAATGCGATGCAACAGCTTGGAACATATCCGCCAAGATTGCAGCCAAGGTCTAAACCTCAAAGCCAACAAGAAGCCTCAGAGAAATGGTCCCTGAAGCTTATTGGGAATTCTTACCACTGCTCGAAGATGGGGGTGTCAAGACCCTGCCACCTCATTGACCATATGACTTTGCCATTGATCTGATGCCAGGCACAACACCTCAATTTAGCCGCATAATCCCATTGTCAACCTTGGAATCAAAAGCGCTAAAAGAGATGATTGATGAAAATCTGAAGAATGGTTTCATCAGAGAATCAAAATCCCCCTGGGCTGCCCCTGTGATCTTTGCAGGAAAAAAGGATGGGTCATTAAGACCTTTTATGGATTTCAGGAGGTTAAACGCGCTGACGGTAAAAAACAGATACTCCCTTCCTCTGACTAGTGAGCTAATTGATAGTCATCAAGGCGCAGAGATCTTCACATCCTTAGATCTTAGGGCAGGCTACCATAACATATGGGTGAAGGAAGGCGATGAACACAAACTGGAATTCTGCACTAAATTTGGTCATTTTGAATGGTTGGTAATGCCATTTGGTCCATGTAATGCGCCTTCCACGTTCCAACATTTCACCAATAGCATCTTTAGAGATAGAATAGGGATAGATGTAGCGGTGTATCTAGATGACATCTTGATTTACTCCAGATCAATGGAGGAACACCAGGTACGTGTGAGGGACTGTTTGCAGCGTTTAAAGGAGGCCCAAGTGTGGTTGAAACCAGAGAAATGTGTCTTCTCTGTGAGTGAAATCCCCTATCTAGGCATGATTATCTCAAAGAATAAGGTGCAAATGGACCAGGAGAAAGTAAAGGCAGTAACGGAATGGCCAAAAACAACTTCAGTAAAGGAACTCCAGTCATTTTTAGGTTTTGCAAATTTCTACCACCGCTTTATTGAAAATTACTCCAACGTCTTTCGGCCATTGCACGACCTAACAAAGAAGGAATCCAAGTTCATCTGGACAGACAGCCAACAAGATGCATTCACCTACCTGAAAAGAAAATTTGTAACAGCCCCTATTCTTGCAATCCCTGACTTATTGAAGCCATTTGTTCTTGAATGTGACTGTCCAGATTTTGCACTTGGTGCAGTTCTATCCCAATATGATGATGAAAATGTCCTCCACCCAGTAGCATATTTGTCATGTACACTACTAGGGGCCGAATTGAACTATGAGATTTATGATAAGGAGTTATTGGCACTAGTAGAGGCGGTACGCACCTGGAGCCATTACTTGGAAGGAGGGCCTCACAGGCTCCAAGTCATCATCTACACAGATCATAAAAATTTGGAAACCTTCCTGACCACAAAAAAGTTGACTTGCCAACAAGCGCGCTGGGAAGAACTGCTGAGTAGCATTAATTTTGTTGTTACATTCAGACCAGGGAAGAAAAGTGGCAAACCTGATGCGCTATCACGACTTTCTGATTTGCGCCCAGCACCGGACTAGCTTCATATGGTTGGCGCAACTCTATTGAAGGGGGACCTTGAGGAGGGGGTAATCCTAGATGAGGTGGAATTAGGGGATGAGGAGTTGATGGAATGGGTAAGGAGGGGACAGGAAAAGGACAAGGGAGTACAGGAGTTAGTGAAGGCACTCTTATCAAAAGAGGTATTGGTAAGGAAAGGACTGGAGGAGTATCACCTAGAAGGGGAAGCGCTATATTGGAATGGAAGGATAGTGGTGCCAAATGATGAAGAACTCAAAAGGCAGGTAGTAAAATCAAGACATGATTCCCCAATGGCAGGGCACCCAGGACCACTGAAGACAGTGGAACTGGTAAATCACAATTTTTACTGGAAGTCCATGAAGGCGTATATTCAGCGCTATGTAGCAGCATGTGACTCTTGTCAGAGGAACAAGGTTAGTCCAACAACGACACCACTGACCCCGCTAAACATTGCCAAACAGCCATGGAAAGAGCTCTCCTACGATCTTATAGTGGAGTTACCCAAGTCACAAGGAAAGAATGCTATCCTCACAGTAGTTGACCGTTGCACCAAGATGGCGCACTTTGTCCCCACCACCACCAAGGTTACATCAGAGGGTATTGCAGATTTAATGGTGGTGCATGTGTGGAAATTGCATGGATTGCTTGATAGTATAGTATCAGATAGGGAAAGTACCTTTAACTCTAAGTTTTTGAAAGCAATGTATGAACAACTGAATATTAAGCCCATCTTATCAACAGCATGGCACCCACAAACTGATGGGCAGTCTGAGATAGTAAACAAGGCAATCAAACAATACCTGCGCCACTTCATTAACTATCAGCAGGATGATTGGGTACAGCTATTACCACTTGCGGAATTCTTGTACAACAATAGAACACATGCTGCAACAGGCATGTCGCCATTCTATGCCAATTATGGACACCACCCAACATTTTCAATTGGTACCCCATCCACATTACAAGTCCCGGAAGCTGAAGAGCGGATCAAGAAGATACTGAGTATACGTCAAGAATTAGAGGCAGCGCTTAGGTTATCTCAGCAAGCAATGAAGCATCATCATGATCATGGAAAGACCCAACACCACACGCTACAGGTAGGTGACAAGGTTTGGCTCAGCTCACGTTTTCTTTCCACATTACGTCCCAGTGCTAAACTAGATCGCAAGAAAGTGGGTCCATTCAAAGTCAAGCGCAAAGTATCTGACTCGGCTTACAAACTGGAGCTACCAATCTCAATGAGGCAAGTACACCCAGTTTTCAATATTTCATTACTTACAGAGCACAGAGAAGATACGATCCCAGGGCGCCCAGAAGAACAACCAGCGCCAATCCAGGTGGGAAATGAGGAAGAGTTTGAGGTGGAAAAGCTTGTTGCAAAGAGGGTGTATAGGGGAAAGGTTCAGTATTTAGTGCATTGGAAGGGTTATGGGGTTGGAGATAGGTCTTGGGAGCCGGTGGAAAATTTGATGAACGCTAAGGGAAAGTTGAAGGAGTTTGAGAAGGAGCACAGGGGGCAGGAGGAGTAAAAGAGGGGGTAATGTTAGGATTTGGTTTGAGAGGTGGAGAGGAGGAGAGCTATGGGCTCTATGCATCATAAAGAGGCAGAAGAGTGGATATTGCATAAGGGGGTTATATGGGGGCAAGCACTGTGGAGCGCTCCTCATCGGAAAACTTATTAAGTAATCCAATTACTCTCTTGTCTCACTGCTTAGCTAGAATAGTCAGTCCCCTCTACCCCTCACTGTTGGTAACCCCAACATAGTCAGTCTAGTTAGTCTCACTGTTGTAAATCAACATAGTCAGTCCCGTTTAAGGCTAGCATCAGCGCTAGTGGTAGTCTGCCTTCTTAGGTCTTAACAATCTCTAAGGTGCCATCCATGAATTAAATCTCATTGCTCAAATGCAGTCATCAGAAGTCTCCACTGCTACACATGGTATTCCTCTCCTCACAAATGAAAACTATCCTTTATCACCACGGGAAATCTAGGGGTGAATTGCTAGCAATCCCCTCTCCTGAAATTTGGAGTGTCCCTTAATTATGCCAGGTTTATGAATACTTTATAAACATAAGTAAATTAGAGTTAGATTTACATTTATTCTCAGATTGGTCCAAAAATGAACCTCAATTTATCTCAAGTTATGCATAAGTTGATCAACTATAACCATGATTTTATCCTTCATTGAGCACACATTGAGCACACATTGATCCAACATAAGCTTTTGAATATACAATATTATTATCAATTTAGAGGAAGAAAATTATTCCTTAACAAACCTAATCATTACTTTTCATTCAAAAGATAAACTATAAAATTATGAAAGTAAATTTAATTTACAATAATAATATCTTATACTACATAATTGTAACAATAGATAAATTTAGCAAATTTTTTGATTACAAATATTAATAAATATAGGGATTGAAATAACTAATGCCATTCCTATTTTCAAATTTTAAAAAGATTATAGTCACTTCTCACTTCTAATATATTAAGTCTTTGAAAAACTAAATTTTGTATAATTTATTAAATTTTACCTAAAATATAATACCTACAGGCTATTGAAAATAAAATCTTCAGTTACTCAACTAAAAAAATATTTATATTTAAATAAAAATAAAAATAAAAATAGTCCTTAAAGTGTATAACTTGAATGGTTGTTATGGAGATTAATATAAAAGTTTTCCTATTTAAATATTTAATGCTCATATAAATCACTTTCCCAAGTTTTTGTCATGCGCCACGTGACACTCAAGGCAAAAGAAGCTCATTAAATCAATAATACAGAGGTCTAAATCCATACTCAAAGCGCAGAAAACAATTCTACATAGCAACTGCGACTTTCCTTTGTGTACTCACTATTCAACCGCGCTAATCTAAACTTTAAATCTAAATTAGTCAATCTCTCAATAGTGTGTTTAGTCTTTTCTTCGATAAGCGACACACAGTGCAATAGTTAATGTAATATTCTGCTAAAAGGTTTATTAAGTATCTGTGGGTTATTAACAAGGGTAGTGAGCATGGACGGGATGGTTAGTGGAGGATTAAAGGGTTAACAGATGTTAGTGAGGAGGGTCCAGGTGTAACAGGTGTATTTTTTGTGGGTCTGTGGAGTGCGGAATGATGGATGGGTATGAGGTCAATGCGAGGAGGGGTAATGTATATAAAAGGGGTTGGATTGTGGTTTAATATTTCTTTAGAATTAAATTATAAAACGTATATATATTTAATAGTGGTAAAGCTTCAGGTTAAATCATTATTGTTGTACATTTACTTATTTTTCTCAGTAATCATTTCTAAAACTTAAATATTTGATTATTGAGTTTCCAACCCTTTGTGAGATCTTAAGAATATTAATAATACCTTTAAAATATATTAGAATTCTTATCGAACATATCTCAAAGCAGTAGCTCTTCCTTCGAGTCATCTTCAAATCATTTCCTCAAACATTTCCTCTGTGTTTCGAAGAATTTTCTAAATTACTCTCTCCATCTCACTTCCAGGAACACCCTTGACCTTGTGCGTAGGTCGTCTGGTGATAGTATCATTTAATTCTCTGTAGTTCTCATTCTTTGCACTACTACGTCCTTTTTCACGTGTCTCTAAAATTTTTAAAATGGCACCTTTACAACGCACTCCTCCTATGAGCACTACTACTAGGGCTTGCGCCAGAGGCAGGCTAACAGCCACACGGCCTGTTTCCCGCACTCACTCCCTGGAATCTCTCAAACTTCAGAGCACTTAAAACTTGAGTAGGTTGGAATGATGCTGCCCTCAAGTATCATTTCAAAAAGAGACTTCTTTCGAGGATTCTGGATCAATTAAATCTTCATGGTCAGAAGATGACTACTTTAACGGATTTAATGGATCGAACCCTTGAACTTGACAGCGTTTACCAAGGACGACTACAACATCGTCAATACGCCAACAAATCTTTAGGCATAAATTTTAAATCAGGACCTTCTTCACACCCACGGACAACTCAATCCTCCTTGACTCAATCCAAACCCAATAAGGGAAAGGACAAACCTCGACCAAAAAGCTTGACCCCAGGCGATATCAGTAAGTACTGGATTCAAAAGGGGAACTTAAAGAAGCTGAGGAAGATACGAGCAGATAATGGGTTATGTATGTATTATGGGGGTAAGAACAAGCTAGAAGATTGTGTAAAGTTGAAGGAAAGAGAAGGTACTAGCTCAAGGTCAAAAAACTAGTAGATAGTTTACTTGTGTGCAAAAGCAAACTATCTTATCTCTCCCAGTGCACAGAACCTCCATGTCTTAAGGACTGGAGTTGCCTTAAACTGCTTTAGATTCTTTCTTTTTAAAGAGGATACCCCCTTCAGTTGTCTTATAGACTGTGGAGCTTCAATTTCTTTTTTCAGTTTATCTTTTGCCAAGAAGTTAAAGCTGACATTTACAGATATCAATCAAACTCCAATTTATTTGGTCCAATCAGAGGAACCCAAATATTGGGTAAGTAAGAAAGTTTTATGGGTTTTCAAATTTCCAAATTTTCTCCCTTCAAGTGGGAATTATCAGTCTTTGACGCCCCAAGAATGGACAATACCATCCTTGGCCATGACTTTTTAATGCATTGAAATCCTGAAATTGATTGGTCACGTGGATTGATCACCCCACGCACTAAGTATATTTCTGATTCTTCAATTCAGGTCAATAGGGAGTTAAAAAACCCGCCTGAAAATGTCCTACTAGAGGACAAATCTCTGACAGATGACTTGCAAGCATCTGATTTGCCTCTAAATGAGCAATTGGCTAAACCTTCTAACTTGATCACTTCACTCAAAGAGGATTTAAATTGCCTCAAAGTAGTCAAATTTTGCTCTTTCGATTCTGGTCTTCCCTCAACAGATTCTCTTGAAGATGATGTGGATGACAAAATCAACTCTACCAGAAATCTATCACGTTTCCTTGATGTTTTCTCAATCTGCAAGGCCAATAAGTTACCACCTCATTGACCCTACGACCATCAGATAGAGTTAATAGGTCCAGTACCTCCGGCAGGTCCTATCTATTCTTTATCAAAGGACTAATCTCAAGTTCTTCGAGACTACGTTGCAGAGAATGTAGCCAAAGGTTTCATCAGAGCCAGTAAATCTCCAACCAGCTCCCCTGTTTTTTTGTAAAGAAAAAAGATGGTAGCCTTAGGTTGTGTGTTGACTATAGAAAGCTCAACACAGTTACAAAGAAGAATGCATATCCAGTTCCTCTTATGTCATTTCTTCTTACCCTTTTTAATGGTGCTAACTTCTTTTCTAAAATTGACCTTAGAGGTGCTTATAATCTTATTCTAGGTCATGAACCACTGACTGCAATGCGCACTAGATTCGGAAGTTTTGAATATTTAGTAATGCCTTTTGGGTTATGTAACGCACCATCTACTTTTCAAAATTTTGTTAATGACATCTTTCAAGATGTTTTTGAACAATTTGTTGTTGTCTACTTAGACAATATTTTAATTTTCTCAAAGACACTAGATGAACATATTCATCGTGTTCAACAGGCTCTAAATCACCTTCGAGATCACAGTCTCTACGCCAAGCACAATAAATTCGAATTCCATCTAAAATCTATTGATTTTTTGGGGTTTATGTTGTCCACTGATGGTTTAGTCATGGATGACAAAAAGGTCAAAAAAATCCTGGAATGGCCTGAGCCCAAAACCGTTAAATTCCTCCAAGGATATTTGGGTTTTTCCAATTTCTATAGAAGATTTATTAAAGATTACTCTAAAACTATTTCCAATCTTACTTCTCTTCTTAGAAAAGATATTCCTTTTTTTTTACTTCTACAGCACAAAAGGAATTCAAAGCATTGAAGACTGCGTTTACCACAGCTCCAATTCTTTGAAACTTTGATCCTTCTGCTTTGAAAATAGTCAAGACAGACGCTAGCAATTATGCTATCACAGGGGTCATTTCTCAATTCAATCCTGAAACAAAATTGTTTCATCCTGTTGCTTTTGAGTCACGCAAACTCATAGCGGCAGAATTAAATTATGAAATTCATGACAAGGAACTTTTAGCTATTATTCATTGTTTTAAAAAATGGCGCTCTTTTCTTCTCAGCCTAGATAGTCCTTTTCAAATCCTGACTGACCATAATGCTTTAAAATACTTTATGTCTTCCAAAGTGTTAACCAGGCATAAAGCCAGGTGGGCTGAATTTTTGTCTGAATTTCCTTTTTCTATTTCCTATAGCCCAGGTAAGAACTGCATTGTCCCAGATATCCTGTCACGTCAGGACAACATTTACCCACAGCGGGGGGACACATTTTCTGACAAGAACCCAGCAAATGTGAAATCAATTTTCAACAAATCAATGTTAATGACTCATCAACTTAATTCAATGACAATTCAATCTTTTCAAAATCCATTATCCAACATCCTCGAAGCTCAGTCGAAGGACAATTATTGTTTAGGGCTAAAAGACAAAATACTCTCGAAGAAAGGGGCCAAAAGATTTAGTATTGAATCAGGTCTATTAGTTTTCGAAGGTAGAGTAGTCATACCCAACAACAATGAAATAAAATTATGGATTTTCAATAGTCGACATGATTCTCCATTAGCTGGTCATTTTGGGGTTGATAAAACCTACCAGTTAATAGTGAGGGATCTCTTCTGGCCAAGAATGACCAGAGAAATCAAAGCCTATATAAGAGCTTGTTACTAATGTAATAGGAATAAGGCTCCCCATCACCAGAAGCATGGGTTGCTTCAACCACTTCCTATTCCCTCTAAACCTTGGGAATCTTTATCAATGGATTTTATTTCTCAACTTCCGCTTTCTAATAATTTTGATGCTATATTAGTAATAGTAGATAGATTTTCAAAAATGTCTATTTTCATTGAAACCACTACCACTGCTACAGCAGAAGATTTGTCAAAATTGTTTCTAGAATATTTATTTTCCAAACAGGGCTAACCTAATGATATTATTTCAGATAGAGGCTGATTGTTTGTATCAACATTCTGGACTCAATTGTGTCGACAACTCAATATCACAGGGAATCTATCCACAGCCTATCATCCAGAAACCGATGGGCAAACAGAAAGGGTCAACCAAATACTCAAACAATACCTTTGAATGTATGTCAGTCACCAACAAGACGATTGGACCACATGGTTACCATTGGCCAAATTTTCTTATAATAACTCGACTCATTCTTCGACATGAAAATCTCCTTTCGAAACTGTTTATGGAAGACATCCTCGATTCAACTCAATCCATGTAGGAACTAGTCATCCTGCGGAACATTATCTTTGAACCATATCACGACTCCAAGAAGAACTTAAATCAAACTTGGAATTAGCAATTTGAAGGTACAAGGAACAGGCCGACAAACATTGACAATCTTCTCCTTCCTTTAAACCAGGCAACAAAGTATGGCTCGACACACAAAACATTCAAACAACTCGAACATCAAAGAAACTGGCCAAAAGGCGCTTGGGACCATTCGAAATCGACTCCAAAGTCTCTAAAACTGCATTTCAACTCAAACTACCTCCTAAATGGCAGGCTATTCACCCTGTTTTCCACGTACCTCTCCTGGAACTGGCTCGAGAAACATACCCAGGCAGGAACCAACCTCCTCCGGAACCAGTCAAAGTAGAAGACAATCTAGAGTGGGAAGTAAGCCATATCCTTGATTCAAGAATGCGCAAGGGGAAACTTCAATACCTTGTGGAATGGGAAGGCTTCCTTGATGACTCAGACAAAAAATCCTGGGAACCAGCCATCAATATTTCTAAAGCCCCTGAAATCCTAAAATCTTTTCATCTTAAATATCCTTTAAAACCAAAACCTTAGAACTCTCTTTTATTTTTCTCTTCTCTTCTCTTTTTTCTTTCTCTTTTCTCTTCTTTTCTTAAAATTCCAAAACTTCTTCTCTTCAAAAATCCTTACTCTGTTTTCTCTTTTTCTTTCTTCTTTTCAAAAGCTTTTTCAACCTTCTTTAAAAAAATAAATAAATAAACTACATAAATAAAATAAAATAAAATAAAAAAATAAAAACCTAAAAAATCAATAATTCCTTTAGTTTTCTTTCTTTTCTCCTTTCAAACTTTTTTTTTCTTTTCCATTATTTCTTTTTCTTCGAACTATCAAATTTTTTCACAAAATCAATACAACAATCTTTCTCAAACTTCACTTTAACCTCTAATCTCTCTTTTAAAGTTCTTCAAACAAATTACTTCTTTCTTTCAAATTCTTTTTTCAAAACTATTTTTTTTCTTCTTTCTTTTCAAATAACCAAAATTCCTCAAAAACTTCAATAAATAAACTTTCACAAATAACAAATTTTTCTCTCATTAAATTTTCATTTCAAAAGAAATTGTTTCAATCAACTATTTTTTTTCTCTTCTTACTTAAATTTTTCTTTTTCAAACTTAACCTAAAATTTCCTCAAACATTCTTTTTTTCTTCTCTTTTTTCCTTTTCCTTTTTCTTTTTCAAAATCTTATAAAATATATATTAAAATTTCAATTAAAACAACAAATAAAATAAATACACAAATTGCTTTCTATTTTTCCTTTTTCCTTCCTTTCTTTTTTTTTTCTCTTTCCATTTCAAATTTTCTCCTGTATTTTTTCCCAAACCAATTTCATCATTTTTTCAAAAACCACCCTTATTTACTTCCTGCATTTCTCAAATAC
Organism: Hemileia vastatrix; assembly: GCA_030280995.1. Taxonomy (NCBI): domain Eukaryota; kingdom Fungi; phylum Basidiomycota; class Pucciniomycetes; order Pucciniales; family Zaghouaniaceae; genus Hemileia; species Hemileia vastatrix. Next base: position 22,051,830 of record JASXTE010000016.1, on the reverse strand, counting down.
CTCCTACTCTCCTACCGGTACCACTTCTCCAATCTCCAGTAATTCTTCTGCCACATCAAAGGAGGCGGCATCGACAATCTTTTTGATCCCATCACTTAAATTTTTGATGAATTGAGCTTGTCGACCATGCCTGGTCAAGGGTTTCCTCGTTATCCTCCCTCGAATCAACCGCCAGTTGACTTGCCTCAATTTGCAGCGATGGCGCAGCTTCCACAATTGGAGCTTCCGCAATGACATCTGAATTCTAAAAACATACGGTCATCAGTAACAAAATTTTTGAAACAAAAAAAAGCAGACTTACTTCGAAAAACGGGTCAGCCTCTAAAAATAACTTTGGGGTGACCTCCACTGTCACTTCCTTCTCCTCTTCATCATCTTCAATGACCATCCGCCGCTTCTTTGGTGTCCGCCTCGAGATGGGGACTTCATCCTCATCCTCTTCAACCAATTCATCTACCTTCTCTTCACCCCTTGTCTTTTACCTGTGGCCTGGGCTACCCAGGCTGCCACGGTATCCTCAACCTCCTCCTCAACCTCTTCCACCGACAAATTGTCCCTGACCAACACGTCCCAGATGTCTTTGACCACCTCTTTGGTCTTCAGTATTACCCAGTATTTAGTTTTGGTAAACTGTTGTTTGATGTCCGCGTTTTTTGATAGGGCATCACACGTCACCTGTCTCAAGCAGCAAAACTCGCATTTCTGGAAAGGACCTCGTGTATCTGTGATTTTGACCCAAAAATATTCCATCGATTTTCAGGCTTTGCAGGTTTGGAAGTATTGCTGGGTAATGATTTCACAATCCGCTTTGGGGTGTGGAGGCGTGGGAGTTGGGGTAGGACAAGTCGACATAATAAATAGAAATTAATTAAAAAAAAAGAGTTGAGAGAAAGTAGTGTGGGAAGAATATGTCTCAGGCTCAACAGAGCTTGCGTTTTATACCCAGGCATCTGTCACGCGCCATGTGACACTCGAGGCAAAAGCAGCTCATTAAATCAATAATACAGAGGTCTAAATCCATACTCAAAGTGCAGAAAACAATTCTACATAGCAACTGAGACTTTCCTTTGTGTACTCACTATTCAACCGTGCTAATATAAACTTTAAATATAAATTAGTCAATCTCTCAATAGTGTGTTTAGTCTTTTCTTCAATAAGCAACACACAGCGCAATAGTTAATGTAATATTCCGCTAAAAGGTTTATTAAGTATCTGTGGGTTATTAAAAGGGGTAGTGAGCATGTACGGGATTGTTAGTGGAGGATTAAAGGGTTAACAGATGTTAGTGAGGAGGGTCCAGGTGTAACAGGTGTATTTTTTGTAGGTCTGTGGAGTGCGGAATGATGGATGGGTATGAGGTCAATGCAAGGAGGGGTAATGTATATAAAAGGGGTTGGATTGTGGTTTTATAATTCTTTAGAATTAAATTATAAAACCTATATATAGTTAATAGTGGTAAAGCTTCAGGTTAAATCATTATTGTTGTACATTTACTTATTCTTCTCAGTAATCGTTTCTAAAACTTAAATATTTGATTATTGAGTTTCCAACCCTTTGTGAGATCTTAAGAATATTAATATTACCTTTAAAATATATTAGAATTCTTTTCAAACATATCTCAAAGCAGTAGCTCTTCCTTCGAGTCATCTTCGAATCATTTCCTCAAACATTTCCTCTGTGTTTTGAAGAAGTTTCTAAATTACTCTCTCCATCTCACTTCCAGGAACACCCTTGACCTTGTGCGTAGGTTGTCCAGTGACAGTTGTGGTATGAGTACATGTGAAATAGTAACTGAATTTAAAAGTGGAAACCAATATAATGACAAAAATATTTACAAAATTTATTTCAATTTAATATTTATCTGTAAAAAATTTTGAAAGTAATATTTTATTCATCTTCTTAAGGATCTCTTCCTCCTCCTCTACCCATCTAATTTTTAATAGGTGGTCTCAAGCTTGAACAAATATGCCTGGTGGATTTCATTTGAAAACCTCCACATAAACACACCATGAAACATGGCTTATTTGGTACATGAGATCTTAAACATGGGGTCAAATATGTCCTACTTTAGTGAAAATTTTCCAACCACAGCACAGCCAACCAATCTAAAGATCCTCCCAATTAACCACACATCACATCTTTCCCCTCCCACTTTTTTGATACAAATTTTTACACATGGTGCCCCAGTAAATTTTGAGCTTTTCATTACTTTCTTTATCAACAATCCCTGAACAAATTTATATCCACAAAAATTAGTCATCATGCCAAGAAAACTACAAAATTGTTAACACAACCCTTTTAAATCCTTATTTCATGCTCTCAAAATGATCAAGTTGAATGTACTTTCCACTTGTGTTTGTTTTATTTTTGCATATTGACTTTTATTTTGAATTTTCACTGAAAGCATAATTTTTCCCTTCCTGATTCATTTTGGTTAATCATCTCAACATGAAGTTGGATATTTCAGAAACTACATAATTTTTCATTCTTTCTGTTTTTCAATGATCCCTCATATCATTTTATTCATCTTCTCTCACTTCCTTAACTCTTCTTCTATTTATTTTATCCATCATTTCCTGAACTTCTATCTGGTCCTTTTACATCTTTGAAGACATCTCATCAGGTAAGTCATCCTCCCACCATCTTTTTTAAATTTTAACTGATGTTCCTTTTCTTTTTCTTTTTCTGAATATTTTTTTTGTTTTTATTTTTGTTTCTATTTCTTTTTTTGTTTTCTCAAATCACATTTCCACTTTTAAGAAGGTTCTACAGAAGCCTAGCTCTCATATCCACCAAGCAACATCTGATTTGGCTCACTGGTTGTTGAGATATTTATCAACCACTTGGCTCAAACTTCCATAAACTTTATTTTAATCTTCTCAAGTAGGTCTTACTCTGGAAAAAATATAATACTGATAAAAAACATAGGTAGATAAAATAGATCTTTTTAGACCATTGATAATACCTGGCTTTAATTTTTATAACCCTTTTTGGATTTTCTTTTAAATCAAAAATAAAAGGTCAGAAATAGGGTTAGGGTTTTTTAAATGACATATCCTTTTGTTGGAAGAATCTCCAGAATCATGGATTTTATTTCCAGCAAATGGTGTTGAATTTGGTCCAGTGGTTGCTGAGATAACTGCTTCCAAAGTTGAATCTTGTTTCATGGAATAATTTACATTTTTTAAGTTCAATGTTGCAAAATATGCATATAGGGCTTATGCAATCTATTTCAAATAATACTTCAGGATTTTGGCTCTGATATGATCAGCTAAATATCAGTTTTGGATGAGTCCTTTCTATATTTTAATTTTTTTATGAGGATGAATATTAACATTTGCTGGATTTTGGCTCATTCAAATCTCACATTATTTTGATTACAGGTTCTCTATAGGCATGAATTTAATTTCCAGAAAGCATAATCAATTTTGGCTAAGAAACTTCTGAGATATCTACTTTTAAAGTTGAGTCTTTTTATGTAAACTAATTTACATTTTTGAATTTTGATATTCCGTAATATGCATTTTTTTTCTGATACTTTTCATTGTACCACTCCCAAGGTATGTCAATTCCTCAACTGTTTTTTATCATTTTTTTCTTCAATTTTTTCTTCTTTATAAATCTTTTTTTCCCCTTATTTGTTGATGTTTTGGATTTTTTTCAGGAGATGGCATCATCAAATCTATTTGGAACTCTTCTCAGCATAATAATCAATCAAAAACCCAAGAGATAATCATCAAGCTACCAAGGAAACTCTTTGTTTGATATCTTGTAAAAAGTGTTCTCATTTTTTTGAAATCTTGTGAAACACTTACTCATTTTGGTTTTTCATTTCAGATCAACCAAAGTCTGATAAACCAGGTAAGTAAAGCAAGGGGGAAGGGCCCTATTTATAGTAAATCTTTAGGGAGGGGATCCAAATATGGAAATTAGAAGACTTTCCATTTTTTAGATTTTATTTCATACATTTTTAAATTATCAATTATTAAATATAATCAATCAAATATAAATTTTGTGCAATTGAGCCTTGCTGCTGCATAAATTTGTTCATTTAATTATTTATTTGTATTGAATGGATGAATTGTCAATACATTGCTTGTCATATGATTTATTTGGCTTTGGTTACATCTGAAATCATTAGCAGGTGGAATTGTGAATCCAATTACTTTTACTTGGCTGAATATATTTTTTATTGATTTATTTAAGAATTTATGAAATTAAAATGAAAATTTGGTAATCTTTACCCCCTCCCACAGTAAATTTCAGGGGGAGGTATTGTGATTTTTTTCCTTACATAAATATTTTTTTGACATTAAAAATATGGCAATCTCCACCCCCTCCCACAGTAAAGTTCAGGATGAGGTATTGTCATTTTTTTTTCAGACATAAAAAATTTTTTTGGCATGAAAAAAATGGCAATCACCACCCCCTAATATAGTGAAACACAGGGGAGGGTATTGCCAAATTTCTAGATTTAGAAAAATAAATATCTTTAATTTATGTATCTTGTGCATAAGGCTTGGTTAATGAAGCTGTTGAAAAACCATATTTAACCAAATTATTAATAGAAATCCAGAATGAATTTTAGTCATGTAGATATGGAGAAAAAAATTACTTATAATTTAAATACAAAACATTTAATCAACTGGAATCCTTAAAAATAGAAAGAGTAGAAGCATGCAATTTATATAAGAGAGATTCAAAGCGTTCTTTTTACAATCAAAAAATTTATTTCCATCTTTGATCTGGAAGAGGTTTTCAAGATGGGTAAATGTGCCACCATTTCAATTTGAACTAAAATGACAAAGTGCAACACAGATTTGAATAGGAGGATCTCTTTATGGACAACAAGAATCATTTCTGAAAATTGAGTGATATTTTATCAGTTCAAGTAACTGAGAAATCCAGGCAAGGTTGTACAAAATATCTGTTTAAAGCTAATTTCAGGAATGCTTTAAAGAACCTCAAGGTTAAATTGTGGTTGGTGTTGTATGCAAAGTGTTCTGGAATATAAGTAGTGATTATTCAGCATGTCACACATGTAAGCCAAGTTAATTTCAGCATTGGAGTCGATATCTGAGTTAACCAATAGATCCAGGGCTAGAGTGGTAGCAGTTATTTATAGTTTACAATGGACTGGAAGAGGAATTATAGAGAATGGTGATGAAGACTAAGGGTGAGTGTATGATGAAGTGGCTGCTTAAGTGGTATGAAGTCATGTTTTTCACATGTTGAATAATAAGCCCTTAAGGATTAGGTGAAAAAGAATCTAAGGAGATGGCTTGTCTATAACTAGTGCTGACTAATCAAGATGAAGGAGAGAAGTGTTTTGATGGCTTTTTCTTCCCAAAAGAAGGTGTTTTTGAGGTCAAACACACCATCAAAATACACCTGTCTAGGGCAGGTGTATTTCATTTTCTGATGGGTTGTTTGGTAATTTTTTATGGCATTTTTATGTGGAATATTTGTTCAATTTTGAGACCCCCTAATTTACTCCATCCCATCTCATTTTCATAGAAAATATCTATTGTTTTAGAACTCTCCTTATCAGCAATGGCCCATTTTATTTTTAAGCTATAAATCCATTCATTAATCCTCTACCTCATAATTCATAATGTATCAAAGAATATGCATTTTATATTTCCTCTAAACTTTTTTAGAAGATTAAAAATGTCAGATAACACTGCAAGTCAGGGGGAGCCTGGCTGGGAATAATTTGAAAATACAAAAAAAAAATAACCCGAGCCACAGGAAGTGGCTCAGGATTGAAAAAAAGAAAAAAAATTGCTGCCAGCTTTAAGCTGGCAGCATTTAATAAAATTTCTGGCAGCGTTTATTAACTAATAAGAAAAAAATTGACCAAAGCCACTAACAGTGGCTTTGGCTAATTTTATAATACATCTTGCAGGCAGTTTAAAACTGCCTTCAAGATGTTGTGTGCTTTAAAGCAAGCGAAGTTGCATGCTGCAAGTCATTAATATAAATTAATGTGAGCAAAGTTTCTGCATGCAACTTTGCTTGCTTTAAAACACAACATCTTGAAGGTAGTTTTAAACTGCCTGCAATATACTTTCTGGAAATTAAATTCATGCCTATAGAGAACCTGTAATCAAAATAATGTGAGATTTGAATAAGCCAAAATCCAGCAAATGTTAATATTCATCCTCATAAAAAAATTAAAATATAGGAAGGACTCATCCAAAACTGATATTTAGCTGATCATATCAGAGCCAAAATCCTTAAGTATTATTTGAAATAGATTGCATAAGCCCTATATGCATATTTTGCAACATTGAACTTAAAAAATGTAAATTATTCCATGAAACAAGATTCAACTTTGGAAGCAGTTATCTCAGCAACCACTGGACCAAATTCAACACCATTTTCTGGAAATAAAATCCATGATTCTGGAGATTCTTCCAACAAAAGGATATGTCATTTAAAAAACCCTAACCCTATTTCTGACCTTTTATTTTTGATTTAAAAGAAAATCCAAAAAGGGTTATAAAAATTAAAGCCAGGTATTATCAATGGTCTAAAAAGATCTATATTATCTACCTATGTTTTTTATCAGTATTATATTTGTTCCAGAGTAAGACCTACTTGAGAAGATTAAAATAAAGTTTATGGAAGTTTGAGCCAAGTGGTTAATAAATATCTCAACAACCAGTGAGCCAAATCAGATGTTGCTTGGTGGATATGAGAGCTAGGCTTCTGTAGAACCTTCTTAAAAGTGGAAATGTGATTTGAGAAAACAAAAAAAGAAATAGAAACAAAAACAAAAACAAAAACAAATTCAGAAAAAGAAAAAGAACATCGTTTAAAATTTAAAAAAGATGGTGGGAGGATGACTTACCTGATGAGATGTCTTCAAAGATGTAAAAGGACCAGATAGAAGTTCAGGAAGTGATGGATAAAATAAATAGAAGAAGAGTTAAGGAAGTGAGAGAAGATGAATAAAATGATATGAGGGATCATTGAAAAACAGAAAGAATGAAAAATTATGTAGTTTCTGAAATATCCAACTTCATGTTGAGATGATTAACCAAAATGAATCAGGAAGGGAAAAATTATGCTTTCAGTGAAAATTCAAAATAAAAGTCAATATGCAAAAATAAAACAAACACAAGTGGAAAGTACATTCAACTTGATCATTTTGAGAGCATGAAATAAGGATTTAAAAGGGTTGTGTTAACAATTTTGTAGTGTTCTTGGCATGATGACTAATTTTTGTGGATATAAAGTTGTTCAGGGATTGTTGATAAAGAAAGTAATGAAAAGCTCAAAATTTACTGGGGCACCATGTGTAAAAATTTGTATCAAAAAAGTGGGAGGGGAAAGATGTGATGTGTGGTTAATTGGGAGGATCTTTAGATTGGTTGGCTGTGCTGTGGTTGGAAAATTTTCACTAAAGTAGGACATATTTGACCCCATGTTTAAGATCTCATGTACCAAATCAGCCATGTTTCATGGTGTGTTTAAGTGGAGGTTTTCAAATGAAATCCACCAGGCATATTTGTTCAAGCTTGAGACCACCTATTAAAAATTAGATGGGTAGAGGAGGAGGAAGAGATCCTTAAGAAGATGAATAAAATTACACTTTCAAAATTTTTTACAGATAAATATTAAATTGAAATAAATTTTGTAAATATTTTTGTCATTATATTGGTTTCCACTTTTAAATGCAGTTACTATTTCACATGTACTCATACCAAAACTTGGGAAAGTGATTTATATGAGCATTAAATATTTATATAGGAAAACTTTCATATTAATTTCCATAACAACCATTTAAGTTATACACTTTAAGGACTATTTTTATTTTTATTTAAATATAAATATTTTTTTTAGTTGAGTAACTGAAGATTTTATTTTCAATAGCCTGTAGGTATGATATTTTAGGTAAAACTTAATAAATTATACAAAATTTATTTTTGCAAAGACTTAATAGATTAGAAGTGAGAAGTGACTATAATCTTTTTAAAATTTGAAAATAGGAATGGCATTATTTATTTCAATCCCTATATTTATTAATATTTGTGATCAAAAAATTTGCTAAATTTATCTATTATTAAAATTATGTAGTATAAGATATTATTATTGTAAATTAAATTTACTTTCATAATTTCATGGTTTATCTTTTGAATGCAAATTAATGATTAGGTATGTTAAGTGTCAGCCAGGATACTAGACTTATCCAGTAAAATAATTAATTATCTTACTGAGATGAAGCCACACCTTTTAATCCTTATTAATAATTAATTATTTACAAACTACTTATGTATTACTTACAACTAACTAGCTAGGTACAATAAGTAATGTAAATGATTAATAAAAATAAGTAACTGTCACATACATTTTTTTCTTTACACCATGCTCAGTAATACAGATGAGAGGGAATAAAAATAGTATTAAAATATAAAAATATAAAAAGAAAGAAACTTTTCAAATTCCATTATTTAAATTTTGTTAAATCAACTTTTTAAACCAAATGTTTTTGTACTAAATGTGATGTACCAAGGGATTTAAAGTTTTATTTCAAATAAAGTGATATCTTTTATTGACGCACTATTTAGTATATTTTTTATTATTTCACATACACTCTTTATTTAGTTTCTTTTTCCCATACCCTTGTATCAAGTGGTGTTAACTCCGTGTTTTTATTTCTCACATCTTTGCCTATAAATGGCCCTCTCTTTTTGTGCTTTTGAAAATTCATTCCATTACTTACTTATTTTATTAAATCAAATAGTACCATTAAAATATTTATTACTATTTATTATTGTTTTAGTACTTACAACTACGTAATTCTAATTCATTAATTATAATAATAATTAAAGCTTTTACCTCTTATTAATTTGAGTAATTAATCTTTAAGATAGGAAATACATACCTGAGTTTGAAACCCTAAAAAATCGTTGTTACCGCCATCGGACCTCTCTATAAAACCTTCTAGACGTGAAAGAGACCTTGAAAATAGGGGGCCTTCCCAAATCGTCAACCGCGCATCGTTATCTTGAGGACCGGAGACTGTGGGACCATTGCCATTGAGGTAACTATAAGGACAAGTGGACTACAAAAACAACAAATGTCATATGTCACATGACTTATTTTTTTGCTGCGAACGGGAATCAAACCGCACTCCAAAATTTAGGCTTATATACTATCTAATAGTTATATATTTCGGGGTAATTATTGATTACTATTCGTGGGTCACTTTGCACTCCTCATACTCTACGTATTTCCTTTTACTCAGCACTCTTTAAGTGGCATTAATTTGCTCATTTTACAGGGGGAGGTGTCTAGTAAATTGGAATTAAATTTTTTTATTATTTATTTTATTTTTCCTAGTTGACAAAGATAGAGAAATTGTGTTCTTAGTCCTAGAGGTAATAAATTATATAAAAAAAAATTATTATTCATTTTAATTTTCAGTTGACTCTTGTCCTGATATATTTAAATTTAATTTGTTCCAGTTGACAAATTGTCCTGACAATAAAAATTTTTTATAAAAATTTCATATTTAATATTTCAGTAGACATTAAGTCCTGTTAATTATTTAATTTTTAGTTGATTTAAAATCCTGATAATAATTATCATAAAATTGTTAATAAGAAATTTAAATTTAATTCTTCAGTTGATTATAATATCCTGGTTTTAAATTGTTTTGAATTAATAAATTGATTATTATTTTAGTTGATTTTATACTAAAAAATTTTATTTTATTATTTTTCTTTTAAATAAAAGTAAAAATACAAACTAATTCATCTTATTGTCTCCCTCTCTCATTTCAGTAAAAATTAGAAATGACTGATCAAGGTGTCTCTGCTTCACGTGAAAAGGAATTGGATTTAATTGATTATGATGAGGCTACTTCTGTGAGTTCTCATTTAACTAGTAAATTATCTCAAATTAATCAATCATTTCACCAATCATGATGTAGAAATGGAGGAAGTGGAAATTCTGGTAGAAAAAACTCAGGAACAGAAACCTGTAATAAACCCCCCAGAAGAACTTCCAAAAGGCTTCAAAATAAAAAAGATGCCACTAACTCAACAAGTAAAGAACCTGTCAACACACATAAAGGAATTAAGGACAGAAAACTTGAGATTGAGGTCAAGAGTAGATGCTCTAGAGGAAAAGGTAAGAAAGATAGATGCTTTTCTTCATGAGAAGAGGAGACCTTCTCCCCCCAAGGATGTTCATCAATTGGCTCCCCAGCAGCCAGAGAAAGTGGAAGTATCCAAGTGGCAGTGGGATTGGCTAAACACTCAATGGGATTACCTGTCTCAAAATCAACAGACTCAATTTCCCCAAGCAGGTCCATCAAGACCCAACAGCCAAGTCAACCCCACACCTCCTTACCCCTATCTAGGAGGAAGAAGACAAAAAAAATATGATCTTTCCCAGCAAACCTTGGTAAGCCCCTCTATTTATTCACAAATACCATTTCTTGTAACTAATTCAGTTCCCTCAGGTAATTCTGGGAGAGGAGATGAGACTGTGAGACCTGTAGAGGCTGAGAACAGTAGACAAATTGCTCAAATTTCAAATGTATCTAATCCTTTAGTTTTAATTGCTACTTCAATGATAAATCCTGATATGGCTATTATTGATGAAACACTTGAACCTGAGTTTTATGAGAATCTGGAAAGTTACTCTGTTTCGTTACTGAGAAACACTCCAGATGTAGCTAACATCAATGATGAATATTTGAGGGATATTATTGCTAAACAAAATCATATAATGAACAACATGCAATTGACTCAGAAATATAATAGTTTGTTAACTGAACAGGGTTATCAAGCATTGAGGAGTGAGTTACAGAGAGTTTCTGATGATTTGTTTCATTACAAAGCAACCCATGAAAAGAAAGTTGCTTTATGGAAAAATATCAAAAATGATTTGTCTAAACTGAAAGATACTGTATCTACCTGTTGCCTGGAGCTAGAGGTAGATAAGATGAACCTGAAAAGATTAAGTGATCATTATTTATCTTTTCAAAATAAAACCCAGTTATCTTTTGCAACAGTCAATGAGAGTTTATCTAGTCTTCCAAAAGTGAAAACCAGACTAACAACCATTGAAGAAAAATTGAATTCATTGTTTAATGATCAAAAATATTCTGAAACTTCCTTGAAGGAACATAGGGTACAGGATGCTACAATTTTAACCGTTGCTAGTTCATCTAAAGTAAAATTAGATTCAGAAATGTCTGTTGATACCACTGAGTTTCCATCAAAAATTGATGATGCACCAGGACCTTCAACAGAAGGATTAAACAATGAGATTACTGCACAACTAGAGAAGTTACAGCTGCTCCTTACTCAGAAACAAGCTGGTACTAAGGAAACTCCTTCAAATTAAAAGAATTGGCCAAAACTCGACCAGTACCCAACATTTGATGGTGATTCTTCTTCTGATTGGCAGAAATTTATTTGCAGAATTGATAACTTAAAAAATTCTTACAAACTCCCAGATGAGGAAATTGTGTCTAAGTTAATTTCTTTGTTTACTAATCACCACGGGAAATCTAGGGGTGAATTGCTAGCAATCCCCTCTCTTGAAATTTAGAGTGTCCCTTAAATATGCCAGGTTTATGAATACTTTATAAACATAAGTAAATTAGAGTTAGATTTACATTTATTCTCAGATTGATTATAGACAGAATATCAACTGATTCCAAATTATGCCCAAGTTGATCCTCCAGAACTTGATTTTGGTCCTCTGATGAGAACAAATTGAGCACAAATTGATCTAACCTAAGCTTATGCATATATAATAATTCAGGATACTTGCTCTATTAAATTTGATAATAAAATAAAATATTGATGAATTTATATAAAAAAATTATTATGTAAGATATTAAATTATAAATTTAGTCATCATAGGAGGGCACGTAATAGAACTTAATTATACTATGTGACACTTTAATACTGTATCACGCAGTTTGAAACATTTAAAACAAAATGAGTCATGATGGGCAATGAAATTGCTTGGACAGACTCTTTCAAAATTAATACTGACCATAATACACAAGTATGAAACCTTGGCATCTATCCAATAAAAGATTTTCCTTCTGATAAATGGATTTTTCTCAGTTACTACCTGCTAAAAAGTGTCCTTCTGAGGTTTGTCTGACCTTCAGGGGGGTAATTTGGCCACATCACACTACTTCTATTTCCATGATTGACCAAAACATCATCCTCATTCCCATCTAAAGAGTTGATCTCATCTGACTGTGGCTGATCAAAGGGGTCCACCACAAGTTTAGCCAAAATTTTGGTGAACACTTTTTTGATGGATAGTGACTAACTGGTGCTTTCCGAAATTGTCCATCTCAAGTTAAGATAAACTTCAGGAGGATAAATTTATTATTAATACCAAATTAACTGAAGAATACTTTTGCCCTAGATACTCTGCATCATAAAAGTGTCCAACTGAGGTTTAGCCATAATTCAGGTAGACACTTTTGGAAAGGCACAATCTGATGGGTTTAATATCTATATATGGCAATAAGTATCAGTTTTTTATCAAAATGGAACTAGAATTAATTTAATATGGCCAAAGTGTCCACCTGAAGTTTGGCCAAAATATTGGTGCAAATTTTTATGAGGATTACTTGATGAAATGAAGAAGACTTGCAATTACATTCCATCATAAAATTTTCAAACTTAAGTTTATCAAAAATTTTGGTGACACTTTTGCCAGATACAGTCATATGGGATCAACTCTCTATATGGCAATGAGAATCAATTTTTAGTCAATCATGGCATTAGAAGTAATTTTATATGGAAAAACTTTCCACCTAATTTTTGGCCAAAATTAAGTTGGAAATGTTTATGAGGAATACTAGATTAACTAAAGAAGACTTGCACCCTACTACTGTCCATCATAAAAGTGTCCACCAGAAGAATTCTCAAACTTGTGGTTGACACCTTTGGCCTGGTCCAGCCATATGGGATCAATTCTGCATATGGAAATGAGGATTTAATTTGGTCAATCATGGTACTAGAAGTAATTTGATATAGATAAAGTGTCCAACTAAATATTGGAAAAAAATCAGTTGAAAACTTCATTTAGTTTTTCAAAAAATCAAATTAAGTAAAATTTTATTCCTGATGATGCCCATTTTATCCAACACCTCTACTGAGCCTTGAAAGTAGGCATTTAGCTTGAATTTTGAATTTCATATAAAATCCCTATTATTCAACCAATTTCTTTTTATCCCTTTTTTTTCTTTTAGATATCAATTAATTTTATGTAAAACAAATCATTTTCATAATTTTTTACCTGTATTTAATAGAATTATTAAAGGTTTAACATCACCCTGTAAGCATTTGGCACATGTTTTTTTGCTATACTAATAAAAATAATAATATACTGGTAACAAAAAATTGATCAAATGATAAAATATTAATAAAACAGAAAGATAAAACACCAGTGGATATGTTTTAAAAAAATACCAGTTGCACTGAAGAAGAGCTGCACCCTAGATACTCACCATCAAAAAAGTGTCCAGCACAAGTTCAGCTGAACTTGTGCTGGACACTTTTGGTCAGTTGCAGTCATATGAGATCAATTCTCGCTATGGCAATGAAAAAAAAGTTTTTGGATAAAAAACTTCACTAGAAGTAGTTTTACATAGCCAAATTTTCTACCTAGATTTCATCCAAACCACAGGTGCACAATTTTTTATCTTTGAAAAAAAGTCAATTTAGTACAATTTATCCCTGATGGCTCTCATTCGCTTCAACACCTCTACTGGCCTTTGATAGTAGGAATATTACTTGGATTTCTTTTTTCATATTTGATCCCTTTAACTTAATTTTTTATTCCTAATATTGCTTTTGGATATCAATTAAGAATTTTTAAAATAAACTATTTTCATATTTTTATACATTTATTTAATAATATTATAAATGGCATAACATCACCTGGTATGCATTTGGCACATGAGTTTTATCTATACTTATAAAATTAATAATATAATGGCGACCAAAAATTAATCAAATGATAGTAATGAGTGAGGAAAAAATATAAAATACCAGTAGACATGTTTGTAAGAAATACTAGATGAACTGAAGAAAAATTCTACCCTAGCTACTCTCCATTATAAAAGTGTCCAGCACAAGTTCGGCCGAACTTGTGCTGGACACTTATGGTCAGGTGCAGTCAGATGGGAGCAATTCTTTCTATGGAAATGAAGATAAATTTTTGATATAAAATTACACTAGAAGTAGTTTGATATGGCAAAATTTTCATGCTGAAGTTTTGGTAAAGCTCAAGTGGATTTTTTTTTTATTTTTACAAAAAAGAAAATTTAGTGCAAGTTTAGCCCCGATTGTTCTAATTTAATTCAACATCTCTTTTTTCTGTTTATGGCAAGAATTTAACTTGGATTTTAATTTTCATCTTTGATTTCTTTTATTTTACTTTATTCCTCTCATATTGCTTTTGGATAGAAGTTTATTTTTTGTAAAATAAATCATTTTCATATTTTTTTACCTTTATTTAATAATATTATAAAAGGTGTAACATCACCCAGTATTCATTTGACACACAATTTTTTGCTATACTGATAATATTAATAATATAATGGTGACAAAAAATTAATCAATTGATAAATATGAGTGAGGCACAAAGATTTAATAACAGTGGAAATGTTTATAAGAAATTTCAGATGATTAAAAATGTCTTGCACCCTGGCTACTCTTCATGATAAAAGTGTCCAGCACAAGTTTGGCCAAACTTGTGCTGGACACTTTTGGTTGCATGCCGTCAGACGCAATCAATTCTTTTTATGGAAATGAGACTGAATTATAACTCCATCATTGCACTGAAAGTAGGTTTATATAGACAAATTGTCCCCTGGAAGTTTGTCCAAACCTAAGGTAGACAATTTTTTCCTTTGGTAAAAAGTAAATTTGATCCATGTTAATCTATGATAGTGCCCATTTTTTCTGAAGCCTCTACTGGCTCATGATAGCAGAAATTATACTTAATATCTTTATTTCATGTTTGATCTCTTTAATATTAATCTTACCCTTTTATTTATCCTTTAGCTTTTAAATATCAATTTTATTTTGGTAAAACTGATAACTTTCACATTTTTTTATATTTATTATATTATATTATTAAAGTTGTAAAATCATCCAGTGTACATTCATTACAAATTTTTTTGCTATACTAAAAACATTAATAATATAATGGTGACTAAAAAATAATCAAATAATAAATATGGATGACACAGAAAGATCAAATACCCATAGAAATTTTTAAAATGAATATAAGATTAACTGAAGAAGACTTGCACCCTAGCTACTCTCCATCATAAAAGTGTCCAGCACAATTTCAGCTGAGCTTGTGCTGGACACTTTTGGTTGCATGCAGTCAGATGGGATAAATTTACTCAATGGAAGTTAAAATGAATTTTTTCTCAATCATTGCACAAGAAGTAGCTTTATACTGCTATACTATCCTCCTGATTTTTTGGAAAACATCAGGTGGACACTTTTATTAATTTTAAAAAAAAGAGAACATATTCCAAATCTAGAACTGGTGGTGCAAATTTGGTCTGAAAACTCAAATTATCTATGATTGCAGAAATTTTATTTGAATGTTTAATTTCATATTTAATCACTTTTATTTTACTTTTTTATTCCTGTTTTTGCTTTCAAATATCAATTTATTTATTGTAAAACTAATAATTTTAATATTTTTTTTTACTTTTATTTAATAAGATTATGAAAGATGTAGCATCTCCCAGTATGCATTTGGCTTACAATTTTTTTCAATACTAATAACATTAATATTATAATGGTGAAAAAAAATGAATCAAATGATAAATATGAATGACACAGAAAGATCATATACAAGTGGATTTGTTTATAAGGAATACCTGATGAGCTGAAGAAGACCTGCACCCTAGATACTCACCATCATAAAAGTGTCCAGCATAAGTTCCGCCGAACTTGTGCTGGACACTTTTGGTTGCATGGAGTCAGATGGGATAAATTTACTCTATGGAAATGAAAATGACATTTTGCTCAATCATTGCACAATAAGTAGTTTGATATTGCCAAAATGTCCTCCTGATGAATTTTCAAAACTCATCAGGACACTTTTTTTGGTTTAACAAAAAAGAAAATATAGTGCAAGTTTAGCCCTGGTGGTGCACATTTGATCTAACACCTCTACTTGTTATTGATAGTGGGAATTTTCCTTAGATTTTTTTTTTCTTATTTTATCCCTTTTATTTTACTTTTTATTGCTCATATTGCTTTGGATATCAATTTTTAATTTTTAAAATAAATAATTTTCATACTCTTATACCTTTATTTAATAATATATGATTAAAGGTGGAACACCACCTGGTATGCATTTTTCACACAAGTTATTACTATAGTAATAACGTTAACAATATAATGATGACAAAAAATTAATCAAATGGTAAATTTAAATGACACAGAAAGATCAAATTCCAGTGGAAATGTTTATAAGAAATCCCTTTTGAGTTTAAGAAGATTTTCTGTATGCCTACTCTCAATTATAAAAGTGTCCAGCACAAGTTCGGCCAAACTTGTGCTGGACACTTTTGGTTGCATGAAGTCATATGAGATAAATTCTCTCTATGGCAATAAAAATAATATTTCACTCAATTATTGAAGTAAAGAATGTTTAATATTGTAAAATTGTCCCCTGGAAGTCTGTCCAAACCTCAGTTCAAAATTTGTTAGCTATACATAAAAGTAAGTTTAGACCAAGTCTTGACCTAGGGGTCCCCAACTGTCCCAACACCACTTCTGGCTCTTGATAGTAAAAATTTTACTTGTATTTTTTATTTCGTATTTGATCCCATTTATTTTCATTTTACTTTTCTATTACTCTTTTTAATTTTAAATATCAATTTTTTTTAAAAAAACTAAACATATTCATATTTTTTTAACTTTATATAATAATATTATTAAAGTTGTAACATCACCAATTTTGCACTTGGCATGCAGGTTTTTGCTCTACTAGAAACATTAATAATATATATGGTGACAAAAAATTAATTATAAGATAAATATGAATGATAAAAAAAAGTTTAAACCCCAATAGAAATGTGAAAAACAAAAAACTGATATACTGAGAAACACTTCCACCCTAGCTACTCTCCATTATAAAAGTGTCCAGCACAAGTTCAGCCGAACTTGTGCTGGACACTTTTGTTCACGTGCAGTCAGATGGGATCAATTCTCTCTGTGGAAATTAAATTAAAAAAATGCTAAATAATTAAATTAGAAGTAGTTTGGTATGGCTGAATTATCCACCTTGAGTTTTTCCAAACCTCAGGTGAAAAATTTTTTATCTTTAAAAAAAATTAAACTTTATCAAATTTAGCCCTGATGGCACCCATTTGTTTCAACACCTCTACTGGCTCTTGAAGGCAGGAATTTTTCTTGAATTTTTCTTTTTCATATTTGATCTCTTTTACTTTACTTTTTTATCACTCATGTTACATTTGGATATTAATTTATAATTTTGGAAAAGAAATTATTTTCATATTTTTTTAACATTTTTTAATAATATTATAAAAGGTGTAATATAACATGGCATGCATTTGGCGCACAAGGTTTTCTATACTAATAAAATTAATAATATTCTAATGACAAAAAATTAATCAGATAATAAAATATGAATAACACAGAAAGATCAAATACCATTTGACATTTTTTAAAAAAAATAACAGTTGCACTGAAGAAGACCTGCACCCTAGCTACTCTCCATCATAAAAGTGTCCAGCACAAGTTTGGCCGAACTTGTGCTGGACACTTTTGGTCAGGTGCAGTCAGATGGGATCAATTCTCTCTATGGAAATGAAAAAAATTATTTGATAAGAAACTTCACTAGATGTAGTTTGATATAGCTGAATTATCCACCTAGAGTTCATCCAAACCACAGGTACACAATTTTTTATCTTTAAAAAACAATCAATTAAGTACAATTTATCCCTGACGGCTCTCATTTGCTTCAACATCTCTACTGGCCTTTGATATTAGCAATAATACTTGGAGTTTGTTTTTCATATTTGATCGCTTTAAATTAATTTTTTATTCCTCATATTGCTCTTGGATATCAATTAATAAATTTTAAAATAAATTATTTTAATTTATTTATACATTTTTTTAATAATATTATAAAAGGTGTAACATCACTCAGTATGCATTTGGTACACAATTTTTTGCTATACTTATATAATTAATAATATAATTAAGACAAAAAATTAATCAAACAATATGTATGAGTGAGGCACAAAGATAAAATACCAGTAGACATTTTTGTAAGAAATACCAGATGAACTGAAGAAAAATTCTACCCCAGCCGCTCTCCATCATAGAAGTGTCCAGCACAAGTTCAGCCGAACTTGTGCTGGACACTTTTGGTCATGTGCAGTCAGATGGGATCAATTCTCTGTATGGCAACAAAAAAATTTTTTTATCAAATTTCACTAGAAGTAGTTTGGTTTAGCTGTATCATTCACCAGATGTTCTGCCCAATATCAGGTGTATAATTTTTTATCTTTAAAGAAAAGGTCACTTATTACAATTAAGCCCTGATGGCTCCCATTTGCTTTAACACCTCTACTGGCTCTTGATAGCAGGAATTTTACCAGTATTTTTTTCATATTTTAACTCTTTGACTTTTATTTTACTCTTTTATTCCTCTTTTTACTTTTAAATTTCTATTTAATTTTTGTAAAACTAATCCTTTCCATATTTATTTACGTCTATTTTAAAAAATTATTGAAGGTATAACTTCACATGGTATGCATTTGGCACACAAGTTTTTGCTATACTAATAACATTAATAATATAATGGTGATAAAATATTAATCAGATGATAAATATGAAAGATACAGACTGATCAAATTCCAGTAGACATGTTTATGAGAAATACAAGATGAACGAACTGAAGAAAATTTCCACCCAAGCTACTCTCCATCATAAAAGTGCCCAGCACAAGTTCGGCCGAACTTGTGCTGGACACTTTTAGTCACGTGCAGTCAGATGGGATCAATTCTCTATATGGCAACAAAAAAACATTTTTTTATTAAACTTCACTACAAGCAGTTTTGTTTAGCTGAATCATCCACCTGTTGTTCTTCCCAACCTCAGGTGTATAATTTTTTATCTTTAAAAAAAAGGTCACTTATTACAATTTAGCCCTGATGGCTCCCATTTTTTTCAACACTTCTACTGGCTCTTGTGAGCAAGAATTTTACTAGTATTTTGTTTTTCATAATTGATCTCTTTGAGATTAATTTTACCTTTTTATCCCTCATATTGCTTTTGTATATCAATTTATTTTTTGTAAAACAAATCATTTTCATATTTTTTTACCTTTATTTAATAATATTATAAAAGGTGTAACATCACCCGGTATGCATTTGGCACATGAGTTTTTGCTATACTTATAATATTAAAACATAATGGTGACAAAAAATCAATCAAATGATAAATATGAGTGAGGCACAAAGATCAAATACCAGTGGACATGTTTATAAGAAATACCAGATGAACTGAAGAAAAATTCCACCCTAGCTAACCTCCATCATAAAAGTGTCCAGCACAAGTTTGGCCAAACTTGTGCTGGACACTTTTGGTCACATGCAGTCTGATGTGATCAATTCTCTCTATTGCAATGAAAATGAATTTTTCTTCAATAATTGCACTAGAAGTTGTTTGATATGGCAAAATTGTCATCCTGAAGTTTTGGTAAAGCTCCAGTGGATTTTTTTTTATTTTTACAAAAAAGAAATTATAGTCCAAGTTTAGTGCCACTGGTGGGCATTCACCCCATGATGTCTACTTGCTCTTGATGGGAGGAATTTCACTTTAATTTTTTATTTCATATTTGATCCCTTTAATTTTACCTTTTTATCCCTCATATTGCTTTTGGATATCAATTTATTTTTTGTAAAGCAAATCATTTTCATATTTTTTTACCTTTATTTAATAATATTATAAAAGGTGTAACATCACCTGGTATGCATTTGGCACACGAGTTTTTGCTATACTTATAATATTAATAACATAATGGTGACAAAAATCAATCAAATGATAAATATGAGTGAGGCACAAAGGTCAAATACCAATTAATCAATAGTTCTTTTTAATATTATAAATTTTTTGATTAAATAAAATGGTAATAATGAATTATATTTTTCATCCACAATTCCACTCTAATGATTCCCACTGCACAAAAAGGGTTCACTTGGTCCTTTCTTTACTGCTTGTGCATATACTTTATTGCCCACAGTACTACAATTTTTTGTAGTGATTATCCCACATCTGATTCAGGAATATTTTTAAACAATAGGGGGTGTCAGTTCTGGCAAATCCACACTTAACTTAAGTGCGGATTTCAAACCAAATCAGCACTTAAATTTTGCAAAAAAGTCACTTATTTCAAAAAAGGGTGTCAGTTATGACCTCAAATCAGCACTTTTTTCCCGTTTTTTTTCACAACCACATTTTGGCCACAAAACATCCCTTCCTTTCTTACCCCATCCCTGTCACATGTGACACACTGACCTTCCTCGCTACCTACCCATCAATCCTCGGCACACACCCATTCCTGACATTTTCAATATTTTGACCAGGCATGTTTACATTCTTTTTTACTTATTTCTTCTACTTCTTAATCTTTTTTCTATGGGTGTCAGTTCTGACCTCAAATCAGCACTTTTTTTGTGATTTTTTTTTTCAAAACCACATGTTGGCCACATCATCCCTTTCTTTCCCATACCATTTTGTACTCTCCAAATGTCCTCTTTGTGTACTTCATTCACTTGGGTTGGTATTTTGGTTTGTTGCATATTCATTTTTTTTGGAATTTACGGTGAAAATTTTTTTTTTTGGATGGCTCATTGGTTTTCTTTCACCAGCTCAACATGAAATCGCATATTATCTGAAATCGCATATTTTGTCAGTGATTTTTTTTTCATTCATACCTCATATCCTTTCCCTATTCTCCTCCAACATCCCTCAAACAATTTGGTTTCATTCATTTTGTCATCTCATCTCTCCAGGTAAGTCACTTTATTCTTTTTTTTTGATTTTTTGATTACTAATTATAATTTTTTTTGTTTTTTTCTGTTTATTTTATTTTTTTTATCTAAATTTTTTTTGTAAGTGGTTATTTTGGATTTCAATGGTATAATTAACCTTTTTTTCTCTCCCTCTTTACTTTCTTTGTTAGCTCCATCACCCTACTCTTCATCCCTCCTTGGCATGGTCATTATCCCCCCTTTCCCTTATTTCACTTTTTTTTGGCTCCATTTCATTGAAACACATACATTGCACATTCTTTATGCATTTCACTTACTCCATATTCAATTTCCCCACAATTCCAACATCAATCTTTCTCACTCTATTTTTCCTACTTTTCAATCAAGGTAAGTTTCATCTCCTTTTTTTCATGCCTATATGATATCTCATTCCATTTATGAAAAGTTCATACTTAAATATATGTATGACTCTTATCTGGATAACAGTGAACTTATAAAACTCCTTTTGATCTCATCTTCATTACCACTTTTCAAGTTTTTGTAAAATTTTGAAAATCAGACTCGGAATTAGGGTTAGGTTTATTCGAATCTAATGTTCTTTTTACTGAAGATTCTCCTGAAGGCTACCTTTCATTTCCCACAAACAGATTTGAATTTGATTCAGTGGTTGCTGAGATATTGACTGTTAAAGTTGAGCCTTTTTTTTCCCAATTTAAATTTTTATTTCATTTTTTTATGTAACAAATTAGGGTTAGGTTTATTTAAATCATATGTCCTTTAACTGAAGATTCTACTAAAGAATATCTTTTATTTCCCACAAACAGGTTTGAATTAGGTTCAGTGGTTGCTGAGATTTTGACCTTTGAAGTTGAGCCTTTTTTCCAAATTTCACTTGTCTTATTTCACATTTTTATGTTGCATATTTAGAGGATAAGGATTCTGAAACTCTTATATGATTATTATCTAGGCATGTATCCGTTGCTCAAGAATATCACTAAAGCTCAAAAAGATGAAGATTTTTGCTTATGGGACACTCTACCTTTCTTTAACTCTTTTCTTGCTCTTCGACTCAAAAAGCACTGTAATAAAGCATTTGATGAAAATCATGAACCTGCAACCAAAGTAGGAATACCGAATTGGTGTGACTCAAAATGGGAAGATATCAGCCACAAATATCTTTTATTTTCTAATGTTATTATCACTCATTCTGGATTTCACAATAAAATTCACACCGATACCAAGGACACCAATTTTCTTACTTTTGGTATATTCTCATATATCAAACCGATTACTGGCCAACCAATACCATCTCCAGCTAAAATCAAATGACATGGTTTATATTTTCCAGACCACCGGTGCATCATTGATTTTGGTTTGGGAAATGGTATCATCGAAACTATTTGGAATTCTTCTAAGGATAATCATCAAACAACCAAAGCTCCTCCTGGTTTGGAATCCTGTCAAGATTTAACACATTTTGGTTGCTCATTTCAAATCAGTCATAAGTTGATTCAAAGAATCAATAAGGTAATGAAAGAAAGTAAAGTTAATCGATTTAAAAAAACTTTATTTAGATCCAAAAAGTATGGGGATTAGAGTTGTCATCAAAAATTTTATATTTTTTCGTAAATTTTTAATAAATATTTTTTATGTATCAATTTCCTCAACTAAAGTAATGGGCCCACGACCTTGTGTTGTATAAATGGTAATCATGATAACATTTATTTGTTTCATGGGGTTCCTCTAGCCTATACCTGTGGAAAGTCCCAAACTTTTGTTTCTAGATTTGATCTGCATTTTGGCTTAAGGGATTGTCATTACTTTAAACTAGGGAAATTGATATATATTAGATATTTATTTAATAATTTACGTAATTATATTAAATTTAGATGACTTGCACCACTTACTTCAATAAAATGCAGGGGGGGGTATTGCCAAATTTTCAAATCTGACATGTGAAATTGATGACTTAGAAAAATTTTGGTGATATCAACCCCTTGCTTCAATAAAATGCAGGGGAAAGTATTGCCAATTTTTTAAAACAGATATAGAATTTTTTTGACTTGTAAATATTTTGGTGAAAGTTTTTGATGGGAATGTGAAAGTAATTGTTTCCACCTTGAGCAGGTTTCTGGCTCAAAGGAATAGCAGTACCATCAACAAAACCAATACATCCTGGGAAGCCCTCTGCTTGCATAACCTGAGATGATTCAAGTCGCTCTTCTTTTGTTGGCCAGGTGAGAAGTTGAGATTACAAGGAGTTGATGGCAGTGATACATTGTTTGGTATAAGTGTTAATTGTACCATACCCTAAATCAAAGACATTTTCTAAACGTTTCAAAGCAGCTCCATTACCATTTGAACCCAAATGACATAGTGTGATGGCCAATTGAATTGAAGGATGTTGTTGTTCTTTTTGAGAATTATTGTGAAATATGGGATGATCCTGAATAAGCTCAAGCAATTTAAGGAAACATTCCTGAGAAGTCCTGAACAGCTCTCTAAAACTGGGTGTAGATAGTTTAAGAAGTGTTTGGATGGTGTACTTGGGGGTATGAAGTACTTGAGGCTTTCTGGGAAGAAGGTAACGTTTCGTGGCCATTTTTGATAAAAAGACAAAATCTTCTTCTAGATCAGAATCAGAATCGCAATCAGAGTCCAAGAGCAGTTCAAGAGCCATGAAAGTCGTTGCTTTATGTAATTTATCACGATTTGAAAGTGAGGAAGGCATAACTCTTATATGATATGATATGAAGATGTAAGTGATGTACGATGTTTTGAGTTATGAAGTGTTATGCTGCGGAGTGCTGCATATGAATGGGATGATGCTGACAAATCAGTGAAATGGGACTTGATGGTGAAATCAGCACTTTTGGTTGAGAAAGTGCGGATTTGAGTGAAATAAGTGACTTATTTCATTTTGAAATCCACCAGTATTGGGGCTAGTGTGTTTTGGAAATCCGCACTTATTTAAGTGCGGATTTGCCAGAACTGACACCCCCTAATATAAGTTTTTTTTACAAAAGACCTTATCATATCCAATATCCCACAAAAAATACAACCTGTTTTTGTATTAAAGCCCGTTAATTATTAAGAAATTGTTAAAAATAATTAGATTAGACCCTGGCACAGCTAGATCCATACCAACTGACCTAAAGTCTTTCCAATATTGAAAACAATTAAATAAAATTATGATATCATACTAAATTATGGGCACCAACCATAATTCAGCACTTCTCATTTGCTCTGCTACAAAATGAGTGCATGTAGCATTTTTCTAACGTTGGACTGTTTTTCTTCCTTCCCTCACACCTTTAGTCCAGAATGAAAATTTAGTATGAGTTTTGGTCAAAATGGTTTGCCAGTGTTATCTGTATGCAATATGAATTCATATTGCATATTTCTATTTATGCATAAAATATACTTGTTAAGCATCATTTTTTTTGCATTTTTCAATCATTATGCATATTTATGCATATTCATATGCATATTCATTATAAAGATTTATATGCATATTAATATATTTTATTCATATACGTATATGCACCTTTTTTTTGCATATTCAATATGCATATTTTTAATGCATATTCAATATGCATATTTTTATGCATATTTTTTATGCACATTTATTCTTCATAGTCATTATGCATACACTTTGGATAGGCAATTCACATCAATTTTTAGCATGCAATAAGTATCCACCATGCAAATCCAAATGCATATGCATCTATATCATACACGCAACATATATTCAAGTTTAATATTTGAATATTAAGGTATGCTAAGTGATGTTGTTCAAACTTTTGCAAAACCTGAGATTAACTGATGTTCAATGTGGTTCTTAAGCTCTGCTCAAGGAGGGATTGTTCTGGATTCAATCTGTGACAGTTTATTTTTTCAATGTTTTTTCATCAGATTTAAAAACATCTTTCTGACAGTTTCAGGATGGTTTCCCAACAGTTTCCTGACAAATTCCTAATAGTTTCAAAAAGAGGGAACCGCTAGCAGTTCACCCCCAGATTTCCCATGGTGAATGTTGCCCTAATGTGGTATGAATCTGTTCTCCTGGACAGAAATGACTACTTATGGGAAGATTGGAAAAAATTGATTAAAGCACAATTTGGTGGCTCCAAGTTCAGAATGGCTCAAAAAAGGCAGTATGAGGAAACTAGATATAGATCTTTCACTGATAAACACATTTAGTTCTTAATGAAACTTGTAAAAATCTTGAGGGCAATGGACCCAAATATGAAGTTTGAGTTACGGAAGGACAGGATCCTTTATAAATTGCCAATGTCTATGAGAGACTTGATAGTGGCTAGAACTGAGTTCTCTGGAGAACCTTTCTTCTTTCATTAATACTTTAAATGAGATCCTTCTAAACAACAAGTATGATTCCAGAAGATTCATTCCTAGGACCCCTTTGGAGAAATCCTCCACTTACCAACAGAAACCTCTGGAAAAGGTTGGTAAACCTTCTGCCCCTGTTGCACCTAAAAAGTATGCAACAAGCCTTGGCAGAAAGTCCATGTTTGTGACAAGAGGATAAATCTTGTTGAACAAACTGAGGAGAAGGCTGATGACACAATAGAACTGGATGATACTTCTAGTGATTGTGCCAGCAATATTTCATTTGAATCTCAACAAGAAATCTTGATGCTGCAAGAAGATATTCATTATTTGAATACTATTGATATTGGTAATAATGATTTATCTACAGTTGAGGATGCTGAGATCATAAGGAACCTTGAGGATAGCAAAATTGTAATTGCCCCTCTCAAAGCACCAGTCTTGATCAATGGAACCAGCATGGAAGTTGCTCTGGATTCTGGAGCTGGAGGAATTGTAGTATCTGAAAAAGCACTTGCTTCAGTGGATCAAGACTATAAATCAAAACTGATGCCTATCACTTCTGAAAATTGGAGAGGTTATGGCTCTGTTTTTTCCCCCATTGGTAAATACAAGGCCATAGTATTTTTTAAATATAACAATGGTTTTGTAAGAGCTATTTGTGATTTTTTTTTTCATGAAAAATGATAATTTAAGCAGTTGGTTTATCATAGGAAATGACATTTTAACCAAATATGGCATAAAATTAGATCCTTCAAACCAATGCTTCACATTGGGGATAAATGGGAAGAGAAAATTTAAGTTTTCCTCCCGCAAAAAATTATTAAAACCAGAATTGAGCACATGTAATTCTGTGGTTCAATATAAAGGAAGATCTACAAAAGAAATGCATGCCCTTATTTCTGAAATCGACAATGCCTCTTTGGGAGAACAACTTTCTGGTGAGGATAAAGATTCCATCATTAACTTGATAAAGTCTTTTCCTATGGCCTTTGCTCATGGTTCACAGGAACTAGGATTAGTTAAAGAAGAAATGAAACTCTCATTGTCTTGTCCATTAACTGATATACCACCTACTTTAAAGAAGAAGCCTTATCCTGCTTCTCCCACAAAGAGAAAAGATATTAAAGACAATATCTCTACCCTTTTAAAAATGAATATTATTGAAAAGGTAGTTGAAACACCTAAATATTGTGTTATCTCACCTGTCCTAATTTCTTATGAGAAAGATAAAGCCAGATTATGTGGTGATTATAGAGCACTAAATACATATACTGTTGATGATATCTACCCTTTACCTAGAATTAGCTCTATACATGCTACCTTACAGGGTGCTAAATATATCAGCTGTTTGGATGGTAATAAGGGATATCACCAGGTACCTGTTGAGAAAAATTCTCAGAATTTTCTGATTATTTCTACTCATATGGGTATTTATAAGTATTTTAGGATGCCATTTGGCCCTAAAAATGCCCCTTCAGTTTTTCAAAAATTCATGGATATCACATTCCATCAGGAGATAATTGAAGGATGGCTGATGGTTTATATTGAGGATATCATTATATTCTCACAAACATTTGAGGTCCATCTCAACCACCTGTGTAAAGTGTTCCAAAAAATGGATGAGATAAATATGATACTTGCTTTGAAGAAATGTAAATTTGGTTTCCATTCTTTAAAAATTCTTGGTCATGTTGTTTCAGGATTACAGATATGTGTTGACCAAAACAAAGTGGCAGCCATACAAAAGGTGAAGGCTCCTAATACATTTAGAGAGCTACAGAGTTTTTTGGGAATGTGTGGATACTATAGACAGTATATTAAAAATTACCAAGTCATAGCTTTACCACTTACCCAATTAACTAGAAAGGATTTTGCTTTTGTCTGGAATAGCAAAAGACAAAGGGCCTTTGACACTATGAAACACTGTTTGATGTCAGCACCTATTCTTGCTTTACCTGACTTTAATCAGCCATTTGTTTATATACTGATGCCAGCTTTATTGGTCTGGGTGCTGCCCTCCATCAAAAACAAGTGATGAATGATAAAGTATCAAAAGTAGTAATTTGTTATATTTCAAGAACCTTGAGAAATAGTGAATTGAAATATGGTGCTACTCAATTGGAATGCTTAGCTCTAGTGTGGGCTCTAGAAAAGTTACATTATTACCTAGATGACCAGAAATTTGAACTTGTCACTGACTGAAGTGCACTTAAATCCCTTTTAAACTTGAAAACACCTAACAGAAATATGTTCAGATGGCAGTTAGCTGTTCAAGAATACAGAGGGAGATTGACAATTATTCATAGGGCTGGTATTGTTCACTCAAATGTGGATATGTTATCATATTTACCTTTACCAAATGATGAATCTAATCCTGCTTATGATCCTGAGGATGAAATTATTCATATTCATGGGATATATGTGGTTGATATGGAGGAAGAGCCATTACAGCTTATTCTGGATCCATATGATAAGGACACTGACTTTAAAAAGTTATGCACCATATTAAATGATCCAAAAAATGCTTCCATACAAGCATCAATTAAAACCCTCCCAACAAAGTACCAGAAGGCTTTGGAGAAAGGTAAATTTTCAATTGATGAAGGATATCTATATTATAGAAGAAAGTTGAGTAATGTCATTGTTATTGCTCCTTCTATGAAAGAAATAAACTTGAAAATTTGTCATGATGAAATATTAGCTAAACATTTTGATCTTGAAAAAAAATGATCAGAATTAAAAACACTGCTTGGTGGGTTAATATGTCTGAAGACACCAAATTATATGTTGAATCTTGTGATTCTTGCCAAAAATCAAAAAGATTGACTGGTAAAAGAGCTGGATTAATGCAACATATTTAACATCCTGATTCACCATGGCAGATAATAAACATGGATTTTGTAACAGGATTACCTATTGCTGGAAAAGACAGTTATAACTCTTGTTGGGTTATTGTGGACAGATTCACCAAAATGTGTAAATTTATCCCTACCCACAAGGATGTTTCCACTAAAAAATTAGCTTTCTTATGGTGGTCTCATATGTTTAATACTGCTGGTTTTCCTAAAGCCATAATCTCTGACAGAGACCCTAAATTTACTTCTGAATTTTGGATGTCTCTGATGGATGTTTGTGGTTGTGATCAGAAACTATCTACTGCCCATCACCCTCAGACTGATGGATTAGCTGAAAGAATGATTCAGACTCTAGAGGACATGATAAGAAGGTAATGTTCTTTTGGCCTTTAGTATAAAGACAATGACAGATTTACTCATGATTGGGTTACCTTACTGCCTGCGTTAGAATTTGCTTATAATAGCACTGTTCATTCTGTTACTCAAAGAAAGCCTTTTGAGCTCTGGCTTGGATATGTTCCAAATACTCCTGCCCAAATTCTCAATAATAAAATACCTAAATTGGATTTACATCCTGGTGTGAAATCTTTTCCTCAAATGCAACAACTTTGCAGAAATCATGCTCAAAAATGTATTGAAAAATCATTTGAATATGAGAAGAAGAGATGGGACAAATCCCATAAAGAATACACTTTTAAAAAGGGTGATGAGTTGTTGATTTCTACAGTCCACTTCAATCTACAAGGTAATAACAAATTGAAAGATCCATTTGTTGGTCCATTTCTTGTAAGAAGAATGGTTGGTGATAATGCAGTTGAAGTTATTTTGTATTCTCCATATGACAGAAAACATCCTGTTTATCCAATATCTCTCTTAAAGCCTTATACATCCAAT
The DNA here is from genome assembly GCA_030280995.1 of Hemileia vastatrix. Classification (NCBI taxonomy): domain Eukaryota; kingdom Fungi; phylum Basidiomycota; class Pucciniomycetes; order Pucciniales; family Zaghouaniaceae; genus Hemileia; species Hemileia vastatrix. Next base: position 22,022,673 of record JASXTE010000016.1, on the reverse strand, counting down.
AGTGATTTGTTTCCCAAAAGGAGGGGAAAACCAAAAAAGACCCCTAATGAAATCACTGAGACAGCAGAAATTGATAAAATTCTAAATGACAGAATAGTTACTGCTGAAAAAGGTACAGAATACTTATTGAGATTCAAGAATAAATCTTCTGAATATGATTCTTGGATACCTGGGAAGGAAATATCTAATCTTTCTACTCTTCTTAAGAAATATAAAAAGAAAAAATCATAGCATTTTTTTTATTGTTTTTTTAGAGTGAGGGAGTGTCAGCCAGGCTACTAGACTTACCCAGTAAAATAATTAATTATCTTACTGAGATGAAGCCACACCTTTTAATCCTTATTAATAATTAATTATTTACAAACTACTTATGTATTACTTACAACTAACTAGCTAAGCACAATAAGTAATGTAAATAATTAATAAAAATAAGCAACTGTCACATACATTTTTTTCCCTAACACCGTGCTCAGTAATACAGATGAGAGGGAATAAAAATAGTATTAAAATATAAAAATATAAAAAGAAAGAAACTTTTCAAATTCCTTTATTTAAATTTTGTTAAATCAGCATTTTAAATCAAATGTTTTTGTACTAAATGTGACGGACCAAGGGATTTAAAGTTTTATTTCAAATAAAGTGATATCTTTTATTGACACACTATTTAGTATATTTTTTATTATTTCACTTACACTCTTTACTTAGTTTATTTTTCCCATACCCTTGTATCAAGTGGTGTTAACTCCGTGTTTTTATTTCTCACATCTTTGCCTATAAAAGGCCCTCTCTTTTTGTGCTTTTGTAAATTCATTCCATTACTTACTTATTTTATTAAATCAAATACTACCATTAAAATATTTATTACTATTTATTATTGCTTTAGTAATTACAACTATGTAATTCTAATTCATTAATTATAATAATAATTAAAACTTTTACCTCTTATTCATTTGAGTAATTAATCTTTAAGATAGGAAATACGTACCTGAGTTTGAAACCCTAAAAAATTGTTGTTACCGCCATTGGACCTCTCTATAAAACCTTCTAGACGTGAAAGTGACCTTGACATTAAGGAATAATTTTTTTCCTCTAAATTGATAATAATATTGTATATTCAAAAGCTTATGTTGGATCAATGTGTGCTCAATGTGTGCTCAATGAAGGATAAAATCATGGTTATAGTTGATCAACTTATGCATAACTTGAGATCAATTGAGGTTAATTTTCGGACCGATCTGAGAATAAATGTAAATCTAACTCTAATTTACTTATGTTTATAAAGTATTCATAAACCTGGAATAATTAAGGGACACTCTAAATTTCAGGAGAGGGGATTGCTAGCAATTCACCCCTAGATTTCACGTGGTGATAAAGGATAGTTTTCCTTTGTGAGGAGAGGAATACCATGTGAGGCAGTGGAGACTTCTGATTACTGCATTCGAGCAATGAGACTTAATTCATGGATGGAACCTTAGAGATGGTAAAGAGTTAATATGAGTAAGGCATAGTGAATAACACTTGGTCTCATAATCTGTGAAGGAGAAGTCTTTGGTGTAAAGCCAATGAATAATCAGTATTGGGCATATTATTTACTTAATGGAGCCAGTTATACCAGTAAATAGGACAGATTCACTTTAGTAAATTTCAATAATAATATAAATAGTAAGTACAATAAATTAAAAAAGACATTTGGTATAAAGCCAATGGATAATCAGCATTGCACATCTTATTCACTTAATAGAGCCAGTTATACCTAGGGTTATTAATAAGAATGAAAAGGAATGTTTAGTATAGTAGTATAAATTTAATATATGAATTAATACATACCTGTAAATAGGACAGACTCACTTGAGAGAAAAAGCATAGAAAGTCAATGCCTTATATCCCAGAGAGTCTGGCCATTTACAGGGGTAAGTAGAAAGGTATTACATGATGATTAATGCAGGGGTAATTTGCTGATGTAAGAATGATAGAGATAGGAGCTAATAGTTCATAAGGTAAGCACGCAATCTATTACTAATATATGAGCACATACTACTTCAAGGGATGATGACAACGCAGTCATTAGTAATCTATTAGTAAGAGAAAAAATAAAATATGTAAGTGAGCAAGAAAAAGTATTCTAACAGGTGGGTGTTGTAATATCAACAGAAGGAGGAGGCATAGTAGTAGTAGTGGTAGTAGTAGTGGTAGTAGTAGTAATAGTTGTAGTAGCAGTAGTTGTAGTAGTAGTAGTGGTAGTTGCAGTCATATTAGTTGTAGTAGTTGCAGTTATCATCATTGTTGTCATCACTTTCTCATCAACATTGTTGTTATAGTAGTAGTAGTTGTTGTTGTTGTAGTGGTAGTATTAGTTGTCCTTTTTATCCTTGTTATCATTGTAGTAGTAGTAGTAGTAGTAGTAGTTGTTGTTGTTGTTGTAGTAGTAGTAGTTGTAGTTGTCAGCCAGGCTATACCAGGAGCCCAGTAAATTGTATGTTAATCTATTTGAGCTTAATGAGGGCGAAAAATTATGCATTTTATGTATATAAATTAATATTATATTGCATAATAAAATTATATAACAATTGTATTATAATATAACTAAAATAAGGGTTATATTAAATTTATTATTAAATATATTATAGTTAAAAAATCAATATATTAACTTATAATATAATTAAATAAATAAATTAAATTAAAGTATTAAAATAAAACTTTTATATCATATGAATTATGAATATTGAGCGCTTTTTTGACTCATAATTATGTCATTAAGGTATTAAATTAGTCAAATTATTTTATTTAATTAATTACTAATGTTGTATTCTAAAATTTAGTAATAATATTAAATTAATAAATTGTTTTAACCTAATTTAATTCTTAAACTAATAAAATGAGTTATATTAATTAATATGTTATGTTACATACTTAATTAATTAATTATACTAATTATTTTATTAAAATAGTTTAATTTTTATGTCTCATTTTAAATGGGCTATTATCAAATGTGTTATAAATTGAATTAGTTAATACTTCAAGTGTTTCAATCTTATTTAATTACTCACTTATTTTAAAGATTTGTTTGGGGTTAAATTGGTGGATTTTTTGGGCCCTTACTTATTTTTTAATTAATTTTTTTATATTTTTCCCTTACAGATTTGGTACACTTAAATTTAACTATTAATTATTTCTTATCTTATTTTTTATAGGATATAATTTCTTGTGGCGCTTCAGAGGGCCCCTTACCTATATAAGGGCCTTGGGAAGTCCCCTGTAGCTCTATCACTTATTACACTCACTATTTTATTACATATTTAAATATTATACAAATTATTATTATTGTTATTAGTTTCATAGTTCTAATATAAATTTTAATAAATTTCTACGGTTTCTCTAAGTCTAATAATACATATAAGTGTTTCTGCGCATTGAAAACAACTACTTATTAAATAATTATATTAAAATTTATTAAAAATCTCAGTGCCATACAAAGTCCTCACAGTCTACTTTTTGCCTCTTTTTTTAAAATAATTTTAGCACTTGATTATTTAATTTAAATCCCCTTTATATTACCTCTTTTCCTCCTCTTTGTTTCCTCTTCTAGACAACTGGCCAATAATTGGGGGCCTTTCCAAACGACGACGACAATACCGATACTTGCAACAAACAACATAACGCACGGACCACCCAGACAAAAAAGTAAACTTTTGCCGCGACCGTGTTTCCAACTTGGGTTCTATCTATTAGGTTTATATTAAATTAATTCATATATTATTTTGAAGTGATTTTACGATCACTATAGTAAGTTGACCTTTTCACCTCTCACTCACATTATTATATTTTTACTGCAATAACAGTGTTTGTGGCTTAATTGCTGATTCACTGAGTGTAAGTGTTCATTATTTTTTAATTTTTTTTCCTAGTTGACCATAATAGAGTAAAGCTCTTAGTCCTAGAAGACAATTAATATTTATTAAATTATTAAATTAATTTTATTATTATTATTTGTATATTGGTTGACCATAATAGTACTCAGTACTTATTCTCAATTTTACCATTATATTAATTTTTGGTATTAATTATTTTAGTTGACTTATTAAACCTTTATTGGTTGGTCCCATTTTAATTATTGTTAATTCTTAATAAATAACTGTAATTACATTTATTTGTATTACATTTTTGTTAATTGATTGATTTTTTTGATAAAAATTAATATTTTTTTTATTGTTAAAATTCAATAAATTTTATTTTGAAATAACAAGTTGAATCATTAAAAAAATTTTTGACTCTATTTTAACAGTTTAAATGTCCAGTAGTTTGGCTAACAGCATGGATAACTTACATGTGGATGAGATTGAAGTGGATAATGACACTGAATCTGTAGGTTCTTCTAAATTAACTTACAAAAGTTATTCAGCTGAAAAAAAACCTTCAGGACGTGGAAATGGTAAGAGAAGTGGAAAACCCCCCTCACCAAACACCTCTGAAAGAAGTAAAACCTCTAATAAATCAGGACAATCAACTCAAAGGTATAAAAATAAAAAAGATACCTCTAACCCAGAAAGTAAACAATCTGTCCAGTCACATCAAAGAACTGAAAACAGAAAGCATGAAGTACAAGGCAAGGGTAGACACACTCCGGTAGCAGATGCAGGAATTGTTAAATCCCAAACAGGCTCAAACTCCTCATTTCCCAGCCTTTCAGCCTCAGCCTCAACCTCAGCCCAATCAGGTACCCAGCTCCTTCACGCAAAATCAAAGCACTCTGCAAGTGGAACAGTGGAAATGGGATTACTTTATGAGCCAATACCAACAGAATTTTCAGCAACCAGCTCAACACCCTGGCCCATCCAGGACACCAACCTACCATCCATCTCCTCAGCCCCATCCTTATCAGGAAGGCAGAAGAAAGAAAGCACAGGGGAAGTTTCCTCCCTTACCATGGTGAGTGATTTGTTTGATAAACATGTTGGTATGTATAATAACAAAGCTTCTTCAGGTAATATTGTGGATTCTGGTGAAAGAACAGTTAAACCCTTAAAATACAACTTCCTGTAATGAGTATCCCCAATGATGTAAATAGCAAAATATCATTTGATGAACCTTTACATTTTACTTCTACTTCTTTAATTAATCCTTCTCTTGCAATTAAGAATGATTCTGTTTCCCCTGAAGTCTATACCTCAATTGAGAAAACTTCTGAAGAAATATTGAAAGATACCCTTGATTTTAATGTTGTAAAAGGCAAAAATTTAAGAGATGTGTTAATACATGAGAGTGATAGATTAAATAATTTGCACTTGCATTGTAAAGTAAGTTCTTCTGTACAAGATACAGCTTATTTTAAAATCAAAGAAACCTTGAATATTGTTCTTAGCCAACAAAAACAAATAAGGAGTGACCATAGATGTATCTCAGATAAAAATATCAATCTGAATAAAACCTTGAGTAAATTAAAACCCCTTATTGAGGAAAATTATTCATTGAAAAATGAAATTAAATCTCTACAAAATGAGTTTAAAAAGCTAAAAAATGATTTCCATGCACTGAGTGCCAAACACACAGTTTCTGAGGACAGAAAAGTTTTATCACTTGCAAAAATAATTGACCAAATGTCTGAAATTCCAAGGATAAGAAACTATGTGTCTGACCTGCAGGAAAAATTTTCAACCTTAACCATCAATAATTATGGTATAAATGAGAATGCTGCCCATAAGCTGCATAATAATAAAGAAAAAGAACCTGAACAGAGTTCCTCCTTTCTTCCTCATATTTCAGCCATTAAACAAACTGACAATGAGTCTGTAAAATCTTTTGCTACTAGCAAAAAATCTTGTGATGGTCATGTACCAGTTTTTTCTGTAAATAATGAAATTTCTGAACACCTGGCTAAACTTCAGGAATTATTAATGATGAATAATTCAAACCAAAAAATGGACCATCCCAGTAGTCAGAAAAATTGGCCTAAATTGGACCAATATCCTACCTTTGATGGTGATTCTTCTTCTGATTGGCAACACTTTATCCAAAGAATTGATAATTTAAAGAGATCTTATAAACTACCTGATGAAGAAATTGTTTCTAAGCTAATTTCTTTATTTTCCAATGTAGCCTTGATGTGGTATGAATCTGTTCTTTTAGATAACAATCATTATACATGGAATGATTTGAAATCCTTAATTGAGAACCAGTTTGTTGGTTCAAAATTCAGGTTGGCTCAGCAAAGACTGTATGAGAATACTAGATATGTATCCTCCTCTGTTGAAAAACCCATTGTTTTGCTTATGAAAGTAACAAAAATCCTGAGAGCAATTGATCCAAAAATGGATTATGATATTTGGAGAGATAAAATCTTGTATAAATTACCAAATTCTCTTAGAGATTTAATTGTAGCTATAACTGAGCATGTAAGGGAAAATTCTTCTTTTATTAATATCTGTAATGAGGTACTACTCAACCATAGATATGAACCAAATAATTACCTTGGTAAATCTTATCATGATCAAAATAAACCCTCTAAAAAGCCCCCAGAAAAATCTGGTAAACCCTCTGCCCCAGTTGCACCTAAAAAATATGCAACAAATACTTGTTATAAATGTAACAAACCATGGCAGAAAGGTCATGTTTGTGACAAGAAAATTCATCTTGTTGAACAAAATGAAGACACTGATGAAGCTGAAATTTATGTCAATAATTCTTCTAGTGACTGTGAAAGTAATATCTCCTATGATAATGACTCTGTTAAAGATGTTTTAATATTGGAACAGGATGTCCATTATTTAGATAATATATCTGAAAAATGTGTATTGGATTAATCTTCAGTGGAAAATGCTGATATAATTAAAGACATTACTAACAATTCTATAGCCATATCCCCTTTGAAAGCACCTGTTATCATTAATGGTAAAAATGTTGATGTAGTTCTTGACTCTGGTGCTGGAGGAAGTGTAGTGTCTGAAAAAGCTTTAGCTTCAGTAGATAAGGATTATTTGAGTAAATTATTACCTATATCTTCTGAAAAATGGAGAGGGTGTGGTTCTACTTTAATTCCTATTGGCAAATACAAAACCTCTGTATTCTTCAAGTATAATGGTGGTTTTGTCAGAGCAATTTGTGAATTTGTTGTCATGAAAAATGATAATTTAAGCAATTGGTTTATTATGGGTAATGATATTTTAACCATGTTTGGTGTGAAATTGGACCCAGCAAATAATTGCTTCACCTTGGGATTGAATGGCAAAAGAAAATTCAAAATTTCATCCCCTACAAACCTTCTGGGCATCTGTTAAAGTCTTGTAGCTCACTGATCCAGTGTAAAGGCAGATCAAAAATTGAAATGGATGATTTATTAAATAAAATAAATACTGCTTCTTTTGGTGATCAGTTAACTAGTGAACAAAAGGATTCTATAATTGCCTCAATTACCTCTTTCCCTATGGCTTTTGCTCATGGTTGTCATGTCTTAGGAAGTGTTCAGGAAGAAATAAAAATTACCTTATCCTGTAACTTGAGTGATATTCCTCGTAGTCTTAAGAAAAAACCATATCCTGCATCTCCAACAAAAAGAAAGGATATTGAAGATAATATTGCCACATTATTAAAAATGAATATCATTGAGAAAGTGGATTTCACCCTCAAATATTGTGTCATCTCCCCAGTTTTAATTTCTTATGAAAAAGATAAGGCTAGATTATGTGGATATTAGAGAGCATTAAACACTTATACTGTTGATGATATTTATCCTTTACCCAGAATTAATTCAATACATGCTACCTTGTAAGGTGCAAAATTTATTAGTTGTCTGGATGGTAACAAAGGGTATCATCAAGTTCCTGTGGAGAAAAATTCTCAAAATTTTTTGCTTATTGCTACTCATATGGGAATATATAAGTATGTTAGAATGCCATTTGGCCCTCAAAATGCTCCTTCAGTTTTTCAAAAGGTCATGGATAACACTTTCCATCAGGAAATAATTGAAGGATGGCTCATGGTTTACACTAATGACATTATAGTTTTTTCTAATACTTTTGATGAACATATGGTTCATTTAAATAGGGTTTTCCAAAAAATGGATGAAATCAATATGACCTTGTCCTTGAAAAAGTGTAAATTTGGTTTTCAGTCTTTGAAAGTCCTTGGCCATATTGTGTCAGGCCTACAAATTTGTGTAGACCACAACAAAGTTGCTGCGATTCAAAATGTGAAGGCACCAACTTCTGTAAGAGAAATTAAAAGTTTTTTGGGTATGTGTGGCTATTATAGACAATATATTAAAAATTATCAGGTCATTGCCTTACCTCTTACCAAACTAACTAGGAAAGATGTTGCATTCATCTGGAATATTGACTGTCAAAAAGCTTTTGATACATTAAAATGTTGCTTAATGACAGCCCCTATCTTAGCTCTTCCAGATTTTAACAAACCATTTGTCCTGTATACAGATTCAAGCTTTGTTGGTCTGTGTGCTTCCCTTCACCTGAAACAAATTATTAATAATAAATCCTCAGAGGTTGTAATTTGTTATATTTCAAGAACCTTGAGAAATAGTGAATTTAAATATGGTGCCACTCAATTAGAGTGCTTAGCAGTTGTTTGGGCTCTTGAGAAGCTTCATTACTATCTAGATGACCAAAAGTTTGAATTGGTAACTGACTGTAGGGCTGTAAAGTCACTCTTAAACCTGAAAACACCTAATAGACATATTTTCAGGTGGCAACTTGCTGTTCAATAATACAGAGGATGGATGACAATTATCCATAGGGCTGGAAATGTTCACTCCAATGTTGATATGCTGTCCAGATTGCCTCTGCCAAATAATGACTCAAATCCTGCTTATGTACCTGAAGATGATACTGTTCATATCCATGGTATATTTATAGTTGATATGGAAGAAGAGTTATTGCAATTAATACTGGATTCATATGATAAGGGCTCTGATTTAAATAAATTGGTTACTATATTAAATTATCCTAAGAATTCTTCAATTCAAGCATTGATTAAAACTCTTCCTGCAAAGTATCAAAATGCTTTGAGTAAAGGAAAGTTTTCTGTTGAAGATGGTTATATATATTATAGAAGAAAGCTTACTAATGTAATTGTAATTCCTCCTTCTATGAAAGAAACTATCCTCAAACTTTGTCATGATTACATATTAGCTGGTCATATTAATCTTGAAAAAACATTTATTAGAATCAAAAACACTGCTTGGTGGGCTAATATGTCTGAAGACACAAAATTATATGTTGAATCTTGTGATTCCTGCCAAAAATCTAAAAGGTTGACAGGTAAAAGAGCAGGGTTATTACAACATATTGAAGCACCTAATGCTCCTTGGAAAATAATTAACATGTATTTTGTCACTGGTCTTCCTGTTTCAGGTAAAGACAGCTTTAACTTTTGTTGGGTAATAGTAGATAGATTCACAAAAAATGTGCAAATTTATTCCCACCCAAAAAGATGTATCCACAAAAGAATTAGCTTTCTTATGGTGGTCTTCCATGTTTAATATTATTGGTTTTCCTAAAGCCATTATCTCTGATAGAGATACTATATTTACTTCTGAGTTTTGGACCTCTTTGATGGATATTTGTGGCTGTGAGTTAAAATTGTTTACAGCTCACCATCCTCAGACTGATGGTCTAGCTGAGAGAATGATTCAAACTCTGGAAGATATGATTAGAAGGTATTGTGCCTTTGGTTTAGAATATAAAGACAATGACAGATTTACTCATGACTGGGTCACTCTATTGCCTGGTCTTGAATTTGCATATAATATCACTGTTCATTCTGTCACTGAGAAAATGCCTTTTGAGCTTTGGTTAGGTTATGTCCCAAATACTCCTGCTCAGATTCTCAATAATAAATTACCTAAGTTGGAACTACACCCTCGTGTAAAATCTTTCATGCAAATGCAGCAGCTATGCAGAAAACATGCTTAGAGCTGTATTGATAAAACATTTGAATATGAAAAGAAAAGATGGGATAAATCCCATAAAGAATACACATTTAACAAGGCTGATGAAGTGTTGATCTCTACTGTCCATTTCAATTTACAAGGTAACAAAAAATTAAAAGATCCTTTTGTAGGACCATTTGTTGTTAAAAGAATGGTTGGAGATAATGCAGTAGAAGTTGTATTGTATTCTCCATATGATAGGAAAAATCCTGTATTTACCATTTCTTTGATTAAGCCTTATACTTCCAACAGTGTCTTATTTCCCAAAAGAAGGGGAAGACCTAAGAAAAACCCTCAGGAAGTCACAGAAACTGCAGAAATTGATAAAATTCTCAATGATAGAATTATCACTTCTGAAAGAGGTACTGAATATTTATTGAGATATAAGAACAAATCATCTGAACATGATGCATGGATACCTGGAAAGGAGATTTCAAATCTTCCTACTCTGTTAAAGAAGCACAAAAAGAAAAAAACTTAGCATTTTTTTTATTGTTTTTTTTAGAGTGAGGGAGTGTCAGCCAGTCAATACCAGGAGCCCAGTAAATTGTATGTTAATCTATTGGAGCTTAACGAGGGCAAAAAAGTATGCATTTTATGTATATAAATTAATATTATATTGCATAATAAAATTATATAAAAATTGTATTATAATATAACTAAAATAAGGGTTATATTAAATTTATTATTAAATAAATTATAGATACAACTAAAACTCATTAAATACTTTATATTCTATAAAATGTTGGCGCATTTTTCATGTATTTAATACTTATAAATTATTAATTAATTTATTAAATATATTTTAGTTAAAAAATCAAAATATTAACTTATAATATAATTAAATAAATAAATTAAATTACAGTATTAAAATAAAACTTTTATATCATATGAATTATGAATTTTGAGCGCTTTTTTGACTCATAATTATGTCATTAAGGTATTAAATTAGTCAAATTATTTTATTTAATTAATTACTAATGTTGTATTCTAAAATTTAGTAATAATATTAAATTAATAAATTGTTTTAACCTAATTTAATTCTTACACTAATAAAATGGGTTATATTAATTAATATATTATGTTCCAGACTTAATTAATTAATTATTCTAATTATTTTATTAAAATAGTTTAATTTTTATGTCTCACTTAAAATGGGCTATTATCAAATGTGTTATAAATTGAATTAGTTAATACTTCAAGTGTTTCAATCTTATTTAATTACTCACTTATTTTAAAGATTTTTTTGGGGTTAAATTGGTGTATTTTTTGGGCTCTTACTTATTTTTTAATTAATTGTTTTATATTTTTCCCTTACAGATTTGGTACACTTAAATTTAACTATTAATTATTTCTTATCTTATTTTTTATAGGATATAATTTCTTGTGGCGCTTCAGAGGGCCCCTTACCTATATAAGGGCCTTGGGAAGTCCCCTGTAGCTCTATCACTTATTACACTCAACTTTTTATTACATATTTAAATATTATACAAATTATTATTATTTTTATTAGCTTCATAGTTCTAATATAAATTTTAATAAATTTCTACGGTTTCTCTAAGTCTAATAATACATATAAGTGTTTCTGCACATTGAAAACAACTACTTATTAAAAAATTATATTACAATTTATGAAAAACCTCACTGTCGTACAAAGTTCTCACAGTCTACTTGTTGCCTCTTTTTTTAAAATAATTTTAGCACTTGATTATTTAATTTAAATCCACTTTATATTACCTCTTTCCCTCCTCTTTGTTTCCTCTTCTTCTTTTTCCCCCTCTTCTAGACAACTGGCCGATAGTAGTAGTAGTAGTAGCGCTAGTAGTGGTAGTGGTTGTAGCACTTTTTAGACATCAGGATTTGGTAGTTGTTAGTGAGTAGTCATTAGTTTTAGTTAATTTTGCAATGTAGGTTGTTGCTCAAGCAATTTAAATACATACTAGGTTGTCTGTTGATACACTTAAATGCATAAAGGGCTGCATGGAGCAGTAGGTTGTATAATATGCAGGGAATTGTAGCACGGTGTCAGCCTATAGAGCTCCGGAAAGAACCGGGTTTGATTTATTACTTTACCTGTAGCACGGTGTCAGCCTATAGAACTCCGGAAAGAACCAGGGAATAGGAGACACCGCGACTACAGTCTTTATACATTTGCACACATAACTAAGTACATAGTCCTAGTGACTTAAAATCCCTCCCACTTAGTTATGAAAAATATTACTGATATCCCCCCATGCAACCATAACCAACTCCAAAATGAAAAAGAAATAATGTGAAAAGAGAAAAAATAAGAGAAAAAGAAAATAAAATAAAATAAAATAAAACACATGAACCCCATCACCACACACAGACATCTTTCCTTCTAAGCATTTTCAGAGATGGTCCCAGTGATTTAGTGAGTATATCTGCCCGCATTTGAGCTGTGGGAACCCATACCAACGTTGCTTTTTTCAGAAAGAGTTGTTCATTCACAATATAGAACCACCTATCCACATGCCGTGTCTGCTTTTTGCCAGGGTTATCTTTTGCATTGGCAATTGCTCCTTTGTTGTCGCAGAAGATCTTGATAGGGGGGATATCAGGGAAGATATCTTTGAGAAAGTTTGAGATCCAAATTGCGTCTTTCATACCACCACCAAGTGCCACATATTCAGCTGTGCATGATGAGTCACTTACTGTCAACTGGCGCCTTGATGTCCAAACAATTGGATAAGAGTTAAGGAGTAGCAGGTGTCCACTTTGAGCTCTTGAGAATTCTTTGTTATTCCAAGTGGAATCAGAAAAAGATAGAAGCTCAAGTGGTGAGTTACAGTCAGGGTGGATGTGAAGACAAAGGGTAGCAGTGTGTTGAACATATCTAAGGAGGTGATTGAGAGCAATCCAGTGAGTGGCATTAGGTTTGGAGGAGAAGTGTGCCAAAAAATTGACTGGGAATGACAGATCTGGTCTAGTTGCAACTGCCACATAACTGAGAGCACCTAGAATGGAGAGATATTTAGTTGTCTCTATAGCTACATCTTCATCTTTTGCAGTGGTGATTTCCAAGTTGTTTGGTAAGGGTGATCTTGTGGTCAAGCCAGATGGGTTATGAGTTCGTAGGATCTTTTCAATGAGCTGAAGATTGTGTAGATCAAAACCTTCTGCAACTTCTTTGATAGAAACACCTACTATACCATCAATATTATCATTCCATTTTACCTTCAAACTACCATCCAAACCATCTTCCAAACTCTTCAACACCGCCTCACTACTACCAGTAACTATACCATCATCAACACGTATCTATATCACACCCAAACAATCACTCTTCCTAAGAACATAGAAACTTTTATTGTACTGACTTGCCTTATACCCCAGGGCGTCCAATTTGCTGGCTATATGAAGCCACCAGCATCTTGCTGCTTGCTTGGTACCATAGAGGGCTTTCTTTAAGCGTAAGGCATTGCCACTGTCACGTAGCTGATAACCTTCAGGAGGTCACACCCAAATTGCCTTATCAATTGGACTGTGAAGGTAAGCAGCGGTGACATCAAATGATTTGACAGGCCATTTGTGATAAGCTGCTAAAGTGAGGAGAATGTGTTGTGAAGCGAAAGTAGCACTTGGGGCTAAGGTGTCAGTAAAATCAATACCGTACTGTTGTAAAAAACCTTTAGCTACATATTGTGCCTTGTAGATAGGAGTTTTGGAAGAGGGATTTTTGATTGTAAAGACCCATTTTGCATTGGTGAGCTTGGCGCCAGGGGGGAGCTTTTCTTCATACCATACATCCATGTCTTTCATGTTTAGCAGTTCCCTTTTGCAAGCTTGGTCCCAATTGCGACTGTCAGGTGAGATCATAGCTTGTAGATGTGTTCTGGGAATAATGGATGATTGTGACAAACCTTTTTTAACAGTTTCATGTACAGCTTTTTCCTGAGAGATAAGAGTTTCCTCATCCTTGAAATCACCTAGTTTCATATTATTGAGGATATGATCTAGAGAGCCCTTTGATGGTGGTGGTTGATAGGCAGCTTTGTGAGCAGGAAGTTGGTCACCAAGCAAAACAGCCATAAAAGATTCAGAAAAGGATTTCGATTCTGGGTGCCAGAAAATCCAACCTGCATTATTCAGAGAATAACCTATACACTTACAAATCAAAGCTCGTTGGTCCAGTTTACGTCTAGTTTCTTTATGGATGTGGACAAAAGCTGTTTCACCTAATATTCTGAGGTTTGAGTAAGTTGGGTCACAATTGTACATGAGCTTCAGAGGAGTTTTGTCACCAGTCTTGACATTTGGGAGCCGGTTGTGAACATGAGCCGCCCATTTGTAAGCAAGGCCCCATAAACATTCAGGTAGTTCACTTGCTAGTAAGATTGTCCTGGCAATGTCACCAACAGTTCTGTTGAAACGTTCAGCTGATCCATTTTGTTCATGATGGTGAGGACATGTGATTTCATGTGTAGCTCCAATGTCAGCCAGGATCTGAGCCATCTTTTTACTGTGCATTTCCCCCCCATCGGTTCTTAATGCTTGTAATTTCTTACCAGTAACATTTTCTAGCTTTTTATAAAAAGTGACAAAAGCAGTTGTGGCCTCAGATTTGGAGTTGAGCAAAAATACCTCACCATAGGAAGTTGAACTTTCTCTAAACATCGCCGCCCATCTTGCCCCATTAACAGTGGGGTCCATAGGGCCAACCAGGTCTCCAACAATAAGGCTCATCATTGATTCTGGTCTTGATTCTCGTGTTGCTGATGGCTTTCTTGTACTTTTGGCTATTAAGCAATCTTCACAGTCAATCTTACCTGGTGGCATCGAGAGGGGCAAGCCCGCACCAATTCCAGTTCTGATGATAGTGAAAATTGTGTTTTCACTGGTATGGCCAAGCCTTCTATGCCAGTCCATGAGGGAACCTTTTGCAGCAGGGGGTCGATTGATGGTTTCATTCTTTTTAACAGTACGCAGGAGGGAAGGATGCAATGGTAAATGATAAGAGGAAACATTTTGATTGCAGTTACTAGACCTAATTACATCTAAAATCCATCTTCTCCTAGTACTTTCCAACCGCCCTGTCATAATCAGTTCATCTTTAAAATAAATCCCTAAATTCTTGTCTTCAGAACATAAATCAAAACAAAAACCATTGTCCACTAAATCAAAGAGAGAAATAAGAGTAGTTCTAACTTCTGGACATTAAAAAACATTGGTAATAGTAACAACTTTCCCATCTCCTTTTATTTTTAGGTCCCCTATGCCAGTGATAAATGAGGAAGGACAGTTAGTTGCTACTTTGATAGGGATTTGATTTTTAAGAGGTCTGAAATTGCTGAGAAGGCTCACATTGCCAGTGACATGATGGGTGGCACCAGAGTCCAATATTGCCACATTCCCGGCGAGCGCTTCAAGTGACCATTCTGCACTGTTCAGATCAATTTGTTCCAATTGTTCATACAATGCCTCTACATTTTCTTCAAATATTTTGACTTCATCTGCCTCAATTTGTACATCTCTTGCTCTAATTTGTCTGTGTTGTGGTCTTTTATAAGGGATGTATATTGGTTTGCTTTTCACATTTGGATCAGAGGCGAGGGCTGTAGCACGTTCTCTCATGAGGTAGAGTCTTGCAGAAAAGGTGGATGAATTAAGGTTGTAGGGACAGTGGGTAAAGAAATGAGCAGTTGATTTGCATTCATGGCATTGTCTTTGAGCACCTGGGGGTTTGTAGGAGTCTGTATGGTGTTGGGGATGAGCTGCCACACTAAAGATGGGTTCAGATGACAAAGAGGCAGCAGGGGTTGTTGATACAGATTCTCTATCCACCCTATTTTGAGTCAATGATGGCATCAGTTGGCAGAAATCTTCAAAAGTGACCGCATTTGAGTCAGCACGATTGTCTTGAGCAACACAGAGATCAATGTATAGGTCCTTAAGAGACTAAGGTAATAAAGCGTGAGACATTAGCGCTTTGAATATTTTATGATCAAAAGTGATTCCTTGGCGTTCAATTGCTTCAAAATATTTGTTGAATGCCTCTAGATACTCACTGTGGGATGTGAACTGTGTTTGCTTTAGATTGATGAAATTACAAATGGCTGTCATTTTGGAAGTATGATTTGATCTAGAGAATTTGTTGATGATATGAAGATAGGTTGGGCGTGCTCTCCAGTCTGTAGATATCTCATGGCGCAAGTTAGGAGAAATTGAGTGTAAAAGGATGAGGTGCGTCACTCTGTCTTCATAATCATCAGGGCCAGTGCCATCATTCAATGCATATGCCCTTGTGCCTACAAAGTCCTTGATTAAAGCTAAGACATTACTGTGCCATTCAGAGAAATTGCCTCCAGAGATGTCAAGAGTTGGGATGGATTTGGTAAATTCTATAACATTCCTTAAAGTTCTTTGTCTCTCAGTCATGCTAATCTGTTGTGTAGTTTGTGGAAGGTGAGGTGGTACACTCCTTTGGAAAGGAGAAGTAGAGCGATGCAAATGTGTAGTGGATTCCATTGTATTAGGGTTTAGAGAAAGATCCCCAATTGCACGAGTAAGATCGTCGATTGGGGTAGGCACAGGTGTAGATATAGGTACAGGTGTGGTTAAGGGTGGGGTAGAGCTAGGGGTGGTAGTAATTGCTATAGGTTTAGCGATAGTAGAGGCAGTGGTAAGTGGTTGGGAGGTAGAGGTAGTAGCAGGTTTAGGGGTAGGGGTAGGTTTAACAGGGTGGGAGGTGGTAGAGGTAGAGGTAGTAGAAGTTTTAGGGGTAGGGGTAGGTCCAATAGGGTGGGAGGTGGTAGCAATAGAGGGTGGTGGAGCCTCGCTATTCGTCGCCTCAATTTGGGGGGTCCGATTAGCGAGGTCTGAGGAGGAGGCAACAGGGGTACCAGGAATAGGGGTTAGAGTAGGGGCAGGGGTAGGGGAAGAATCGCGTGCGGTTGTTTTTGAAGGACGTTGAGGGGGAGGTACGACACCGATGCTCTTTAGCTGTCAGTTGGAGATGGATCGGGTAAGTTTTTTACCAGCGTGGGAAGATTTTGGTAAGTCTTTTTCAGGCATGCGCTGGGGGTTTTTTCGGTTACTAGCGCTCCTAGTGTCGCTAACGCTAGTGGAGTTGCTGGTTGGCTAATGTTTCAGTGCCCGCGAGTACAGCCCATAACCTGTAGCACGGTGTCAGCCTATAGAACTCCGGAAAGAACCGGAGAATAGGAGACACTGCGACTACAGTCTATATACATTTGCACACATAACTAAGTACATAGTCCTAGTGACTTAACAGGAATTACTCTAGTTAAAAGTTTAGGTTGTTGCCAGGTTGTAATATGTGTTATGGTGTTACCATACTATGTACTTAGCTAGTCTCTCATCAGTATAAAGTGTAGCCTCCGAGTACATCGGAGACCTTTCCCTGGTTCTGCAAGGCATCATTCTCTACAATATGCAGACAATGAATATATTTAGCAGTTTAGCTTGTCGCCGTATAAAATCGAGGTTGTCACCGGATAACTGCCCTAAAATAACCTAATACATATTAATCTAAGTAACCAGTTAATCCTAATATAGCTAATCCTGGATAGCTTGCGGTTGTTTTGCAACCCATCCCCGGCCAAAATCATGAATTGAGGTCAGCTGACCTATGCTTTTGGCGGAGTTGAGAGGCAAGACAACCGGGACCTTTCCAGGATAAGGTGTGTAACAAAAACAACCGCTAATCTTCGTTATAGTAACTTGAATGAAATTGAGCTTCCGTAACAAAAATGAGCAATCTATGTTGTCTTGTTGATTATCAAGCCAAAGGGATTATTAATACGGACAGCCATCCTGTTCTTATTACCCAAAATCTTACGCACAATCATCATCAGTTACCTATAAACCTTCACCCTAAAATATAAATATAGATATCATTCATAGTATTTCAAATTAATATTGTAAGTGCATGTATATGACTGTTTGCACCAGCAGAAAAACTAAAAGTCTTTGTTGCAGCTTTAAATGAAATATTCATTCTGGTCCCTTTGCGTGTTCGCTGCGTTGATCAGTCGTTCCCATCAAGGAGCACGTATCTACACGAGTACTGATTGTACTGGCACACCGCTTAATACTTCCATATATCCTGCTCCCCGTGGCTGCACTCGATTTAGTCAAGCTGGTAATTCGGTCCAGGTAACCAATTGCGATGTTGCCATTTATCATGACAGTCAATGCAGTATAAATGCAGCTTTGCGAACTGTCGAATCTAAAACTGTGGGCCCGTGCGTGTCCGAACTTCATACAAGAGGCATATGGTCTGCCAGAATCAGTTGTAACTCGCCATAGCACCATAGGTAAAACATCAGAGCTAAAAGTTGGATACGTGAGACTAGAGATACCACCACGGACGCAACGCCGACGTTCCCAGTGGGAGAGCTTGCGTCACCCTGAGACGTTCGGTACTTTGTTCCACTCAAAAACTACGAACGTCAGCTATCTCTTCCAGCTTGACTTTCTATGCCACCCATCTCTCTCTCTCTCTTGATCTCCTCTACTATTGCTGGACCCAATTGTGATGTATATATTATGCCACACACCACAGGGAACAGGGAATTGTCAGACGTTACGTCACCCAAACGGTTCATCTGTCGGTTGTGATGTCCGTAATCCGAAGAAAGAAAATAATTTTCCTATAAGCTAAATGATTTGACGAGTTGAGTATGCTATGACAAGCAGCACATTTTTAGTGAGATATAAATTAATCTTGTGACTCCAGTGCAAGGGTCAGGCTGAGGTTATCACTGTTGACACGGCATCAGCTAGACTCCGGATAGAACCGAAGGAACCAGTGGTCACGTGTCTCCAGGTAAATATAGTTGATAGCTAAGTACATAAGGATCTAGGTCCCTAACATCCCCCCCACTTCGCTATCAACCTATATCAGGATAACTGTACATAAACAGAGCTAACTAGAAAGAAAGAAAAGAAATATAGAACTAATTTAATCAGAGTGCAGAAAAAGAAAACAAAAGAAAAAACTTAAAAGTAACAAAATAGGGGGTGTCAAACATTACCATATACGCCATTCAAGCAAGCCTCAAAAAAGGTACCAAATAAGTCATTTTAATTTGAATTACATACCCCATTAACTGGAATACTTCAACATTGTGCTTTTCCCTACACATTCCATTTGTTGGGTACATCCAAGCCCCTCAATCACTTCTTCCCCTTAACTTGATGAGTCAGCATTAGGTACACACACTCCCATACCGCATAACTGTAAGCAAATTTTCATCCAAGTGGCAAATTTTCTACTTCTCTCCTTCCACTTACAAGAGACAGGTTATTATAATAATTAGCTTTTTATCTGTTTCACTTAAGAGTTTTTTATTTTGGTTTGTCCCTTATACTTGTTTCTTAAGTAAAAATATTAATTTCACTTTAAATATACGTTCAACTTTTAGGGAATCCATTTTTCTCAATCATTAATTTTGCCACCAAAGTAACTTATTTACAGATTACAAACTTGGATTGTTGGTATTTTACTCTTCTTGTAAATGACTCTAAAAATAAAAAAAAATAGAACTGATGATTGTTTTTAACTCTTGGCAGCTTGATCTCTAACTTGTCATAGTATAATCAAAAAGCTAATTTTTGGTTAGCATCCAAATTTTATATTGGTTTGTCTTTCTCTTTTCATTTTTTTCATTCAATAAAAATGATACTTATTTTTATACAATAATCTATTCCTAAAAATTAAAATTAACAGATTAGTTGTCCATTTATCAATCAATCAACTCCTACCAAAGTATTTTTTTAAAATTTCAAGTAAGAATATCTTTTTTTCACTATTTCATTTTTAAAGTTTTTATTATTCTCAATCATTATATATTAAATAATAAAATAAAATAAAATATCATAGTATCCACATGTGTATGGGATCAATTTTTTTCTACATATCAATAATTTATTCTATTGGCCTCCTGTAATTCTATTAATGGTAGAGGTATAGTTGATTCTTGTTTAAGGAAACTATACCTTTCAACATTATAAATTATGGATATCTGGCGGTTTGATATATTATTGATATATGGAGAAAAATTAAATAAAGAATCAAGACATACTTATGTATTATTGCTGTATTTATCATAATAATTGGGCATTGGATTTAAGCTTCACATTTAATTGTTTATGTTTAGGGTATAGCTGAATCTTGTGTGCCCAACGCATACGGCAGAATACTATACTTGTAAGCAATAAAATGAAGCTTTAATTCCAAATACTTGATTAATATTTTAAATGCAGCTAATACTCATGTTTTCTACATGCATGTTGGATATGATTTTTTATTTATTATTAAGAATATATAATGATTATTTTTGAAGGTGTTAATTTTAACAATTGCATTCTTTTGAACTTTTATTTATTTATTTTTGAATTAAATTAAGTTCTTATCCACTACACTACAAGATGCAGGCTTCACAAAGTTTGTTTATAAAGAAAAATCACCGCCAAGGAAAAAAATCAAACAAAAAGTGTGCAAAAAACATCAAGAATGCATTACTTATTGTTGAAAATTACAGTATTGAGACAGATGGAAAGAGGGCAAAATATTTTTCTAGGAGTGTTGTAAAAAATTTAGTTAATCCAGAACGGTATTTTACTTTGAATTCTAGCTGTAATATTTTCCATCCAATCCACTCCTCAATTCCAAGTGTTATAGTGAAAACATTTTCTATTGAAGATATCATTCGATTAAACATGCTTGAAGCAACAATTCAGTGCATAAAAGACTTTTCGTATTGTGGACATGGAGTTTTGCAAAATAAAGCTCATAAAAATGGTGGTGGATTTGGTAATATGTTTGTTGGTGGTCGGTGTTTAGATAGGAAAAAGTCTCTATTAATTCGTAAGTATTATATAGTTTTATTTATGAATAGTTTTAATCTATTATTATTTTAATTACTTTTATAGATAAATATGCTTCTAAGCCCTTAGATTTGGGAGAGTATGATCGTTGCATGAAGCAAATAGAGTTATTCTTTAAATTTTTTTATCAAAATATATCTAATGTTAAGTATCAAGAAGCAGTAAAACTCTGTCAAAAGCTTGGGATTCCTGTGTTTAGAGAAAATGTTGATGATCAAGAAATTGAACCATTTGCTGGCAATGTTACTTGGACAACAGGCTCATATGGAAACAGGTTTTTGAATAGTCCTCACTGTGACTCAGACTGTAGCAAGTATACATTTAGACTTTTCATGCCTAAATACACTGAGAAAAATTTTCTTCATCAATCTTATGACTCAAATCAACAACTTCAAAAAGGTGGAGAGCTTCATTTTCCTGAAATAGCTTGCAAATTATACATGGAGGCCACTAATGGCATCACAGCAATTCTATGGCAAGCAAACCTTCTTAATCATTTCACTTCACGATGTTATGAAATTGGTGTATTCACTCGCATTGGCTCTTCTATTCAAGTTAGTACAAGACTTTTCATAACATTTAAAAAACTCCAAGAGTTTGAAATAGAAATTCTAAGTACTTAAATATAAATGAAGAGTTAGAAAGATGTAATTTTCTTATCATGAAACTTTCTAAGTACAATGAAAAGACTGATTTAACAAAAAAAAAGTTAGTGAATTACTATATATTTAATGTTACTAAAGATATTGAAAAATAAAAAACAGAAAAATATTCTGATATACATGTTAATAAAATAAGTAAAAGACCATTAAGTAGTGATAGGTAAAAATGTGATTGTATTGTACAGGTATAGTTTTAGTTTAGTGGTAGAATGATATATTTAAACACATGTCTATAAAACCTTTTTATGAAGCTGATGATTATGTATAATTTTGTCAGCCTGTATATCCCCAGGAATGAGCAAAAAGTACTTATAAGTTATGTTAAACACATGAACTATACATGGGAATAATAATTAAGAGTACACAAACAGTATACATAAGAAAAATTATGAAAATATACAAAATATGCCATTATAACACCTTATATACACACATATATCCACCTTTTATAAGTCTTATTTACCTAATATTAAGTTGGAATATGTTAGAGTAATCTTAAGAACCTTAAGTATAAGGCTACATAATTTTTAAGTACACTTAAAGCTGTTATTTTCACTGTTTTATGCAAAAAACAAGAAATGCGCTTTATTTCACATAAAAGTTGACTATATGCGCCATAAATTTAAGAATATCAAAAATGTGCTTTGACAGATCAATTTGTCTCATTTAGGACTATTGATTTGGCTATTTAAATGCATAAAAATAACAATGTTCAAATTTGGTGTTTTTTTATGCCAGAAATGGCTTCTGTGTACTGGCCACATACTGCCTGCTTTTTTCCCGTGTGAATAGCTTCATTTTTAGCAAAGTTAGCTTTTTCACACTATAATTACCCCAAATTCTACGCCCACTGTAGGGAAAAACACTAAAATAGGCAACAGGCGCTTATTTAGTGTCCTAGCTTAATTAATAATGCATTAACCTTCTTTATATCCACTAATTTCATTAATAACCTCACTCTTGGCACCTTATTTCACTACCACACTTAAATTTGCCTAAATTTAGTCAAGGATTTACCTGTGCAAGCGCCTGCCAAGGACTGCATGTAGTTACCCCACATCTCATGCACTTTTTTGAGTTTTTGGGTGGCTTCTGAGTCAATATTGGGTATTTTTGAATGGGAATTTCACGTAGTATAATATCAGGATTAGACCCATTATTTCTACAGTGAATCTCTCTTATTATTAAGCTATTATTAACCTTAAAAATTTTGTCTTTAGTCTTTTATATTATTGTTTAATATGCATATACTCTCTTTTTATCTTATTCTTTAATCTTGATGGATTTCCCTTATTAATACAGGATTTTGACGGTTGTTATTTTTCTAATTATGTCATGGGTTTCTGGGAGTGTTGATCGGCATGTCTATTAGTTGTTTGGAGGCGTCATTAACTATGTATTGGGTGGTAAATCAAGGGAATCTATCAGCCGGTTGTCTAGAAGAATGAAGAAAATAAGAGGGAAAATAGAAAGGAGGAAGGGGAATTATAAAATAGTAAAGTAATATGAGATAAAATTATTGTAGTTTAGGAGAGTAAGACGACGAGTTGGTTGAATTTGACAAAGTTGTAAGTATTTACTTAAATTGTAAAATATTATAATTGATAATAAATGTTCAAAGCGCAACAGTTCAACAATAGTATTATAAATCTTAAGGCAACCTATAATTATTTATGTAGAATTGAAATTAGATGTATTGAACTAATAAAAATAATAAATAGAAGAAATATATTTAAAATATGATAAGTCAGTGTATAGTAAGTGATGATCTACCAGAGAGACTTCTAAAGCCCTTTTATAGGCAAGAGGACCCTCTAGAGCGCTCCAAATATAATTACATAAAGTAAAATGAAGTGAAAGAAATAATTAAAAAATTTAATTAAAAAACAATTAAAATAAATCCGTGATTAAAAAAATATTTGTCTCCATCAGATATTTCTAAAAAAGAATAAAATTAATATAACAAATAACTATGTGAGTATGGAAAATAAGAACTATGAGAAAGAATTCTAAAGAGGGAATACAAATAGCTAAAAAAAGTATAATTAAAATAAAAGGAATTATTTTTACGCTTTTAAATAATCTTCACTCAGTATAAGCAATGGTAAGTTAACTATTTCAAGTAAATTAACTATTAAATTACTTGGACAACTAATTAAATTAATACAGGAATTTTTTTAACATGAGCAATTAAATTTAATCATATTAAAATAATTTAGTAATATTAGTTACACAATTAAGGGTCAAAGAAGCGCCAAATATTGATGGATATTATTATATGATAAGTTGTATTTAGTTTATATAAATGTTATTATTAAAATTGTAATTACATTGTAAACTAAATTTCCATATAAAATATAATTTTGAATAATTTATTTGTACATAAAAATTACGCCATGATATTATAGAATATTATATTTGTTTATGTAATACAATTTATTTAAAATTAAAATTAAGTATAATATTTATCTTATTTATTCACAAAATACTTATAATTTTATTTAAATATTTTTTTGTAATTACATAAAGTTATTCCTCTATATGATTACAGTAATTTATTGTATAAATTACTGGACTCCTGAGATAGCCTGGCTGACACTCCCTCACTCTAAAAAAACAATAAAAAAAATGCTAAGATTTTTTTTTTATACTTTTTTAACAGAGTAGAGAGATTTGAAATTTCCTTTCCAGGTATCCATGCATCATGTTCAGATGACTTGTTTTTATATCTTAATAAATATTCAATACCTCTTTCAGAAGTGATAATTCTATCATTGAGAATTTTATCAATTTCTGCAGTTTCTGTGACTTCCTGAGGGTTTTTCTTAGGTCTTCCCCTTCTTTTGGGAAATAAGTCACAGTTGGAAGTATAAGGTTTAAGCAAAGAAATGGGAAAAACAGGATGTTTTCTATCATATGGAGAATACAATAATACTTCTACTGCATTATCACCAACCATTCTTTTAACAAAAAATGGTCCTACAAAAGGATCTTTTAATTTGTTGTTACCTTGTAAATTGAAATGGACAGTAGATATCAACACTTCATCACCCTTGTTAAATGTGTATTCTTTATGGGATTTATCCCATCTTTTCTTTTCATATTCAAATGCTTTATCAATACAGCTTTGAGCATGTTTTCTGCATAGCTGTTGCATTTGCATAAAATTTTATACACCAGGATGTAGTTCCAACTTAGGTAATATATTATTGAGAATTTGTGCAGGAGTATTTGGGACATAACCTAACCAAAGCTCAAAAGACTTTTTTTCTGTGACAGAATGAACAGTGCTATTATATGCAAATTCAAGACCAGGAAAAAGAGTGACCCAGTCATGAGTAAATCTGTCATTGTCTTTATATTCTAAACCAAATGCACAATACCTTTTAATCATATCTTCCAGAGTTTGAATCATCCTTTCAGCTAGACCATCCATCTGAGGATGATGAGCTGTAGATAACTTTAACTCACAACCGCAAATATCCATTAAAGAGGTCCAAAACTCAGAAGTAAATTTTGGATCTCGATCAGAGATAATGGATTTTGGGAATACAATAAAATTAAGCATGGAAAACCACCAGAAGAATGCTAATTATTTTGCGGATACATCTTTGTGGGTTGGAATAAATTTACACATTTTTGTGAATCTATCTACTATCACCCAACAGGAGTTATAACTGTCTTTACCTTCTACAGGAAGGCCAGTAACAAAATCCATGTTAATTATTTGCCAAGGAGCATTAGGTGCTTCATTATGTTGTAGTAAACCTGCTCTCTTGCCTGTCAAACTTTTAGATTTTTGGCAAGAATCACAAGATTCAACATATAATTTTGTATCTTCAGAAATATTAGCCCACCAAGCAGTGTTTTTGATTCTAATAAATGTTTTTTCTAGATCAAAATGACCAGCTAATATGTCATCATGACAAAGTTTGAGGATAGTTTATTTCATAGAAGGGGCAATTACAATTACATTAGTCAGCTTTCTTCTATAATTAATATAACCATCTTCTATAGAAAACTTTCCCTTCATCAAAGCACTTTGATATTTTGCAGGAAGAGTTTTAATCAATGCTTGAATTGAAGCGTTCTTAGGATCATTTAAGAAAGTAACTAATTTATTTAAATCAGAATCCTTATCATATGAATCCAGTATTAATTGTAATAACTCTTCTTCCATATCAACTATAAATATACCATGGATATGAACAGTATCATCTTCAGGCACATAAGCGGGATTGGAGTCATTATTTGGCAGAGGCAGTCTGGACAACATGTCAACATTGGAGTGAACATTTCCAGCTCTATGGATAATTGTCATCCGTCCTCTTTACTCTTGAACAGCAAGTTGCCACCTGAACATATGTCTATTAGGTGTTTTCAGGTTTAAGAGGGACTTTACAGCACTACAGTCAGTTACCAATTCAAAATTTTTGTCATCTAGATAGTAATGAAGTTTCTCAAGAGCCCAAACAACTGCTAAGCACTCTAATTGAGTGGCACCATATTTCAATTCACTATTTCTCAAGGTTCTTGAAATATAAAAAATTACAACTTCTGAGGTTTTATCATTAATTATTTGTTTCTGGTGTAAGGCAGCACCCAGACCAACAAAACTAGCATCTGTATACTGGACAATTGGTTTGTTAAAGTCTGGAAGAGCTAAGATAGGGGTTGTCATTAAGCAACTTTTTAAAGTATCAAAAGCTTTTTGACAGTCACTATTACAGATGAATGCAACATCTTTCCTTGTGAGTTTGGTAAGAGGTAAGGTTATAACCTGATAATTTTTAATATATTTCCTGTAATAGCCACACATACCCAAAAAACTTTGGATTTCTCTAACAGAAGTTGGTGCTTTCACATTTTGAATTGCAGCAACTTTGTTTTGGTCTACACAAATTTGTAGGCCTGACACAACATGGCCAAGGACTTTCAAAGATTGAAAACCAAATTTACACTTTTTCAAGGACAAGGTCATATTTATTTCATCCATTTTTTGAAAAACTCTATTCTTGTGAATCATATGTTCATCAAAAGTTTTAGAAAAAACTATGATATCATCAATATACACCATGAGCCATCCTTCAATGATTTCCTGATGGAAAGTGTTATCCATGACTTTTTGGAAAACTGAAGGGGAATTTTTGGGGCCAAATGGCATTCTAATATACTTATATATTCCCATATGAGTAGCAATAAGAAAAAAATTCTGAGAATTTTTCTCAACTGGAAATTGATGATACCCTTTGTTACCATCCAGACAACTAATAAATTTAGCACCTTGCAAGGTAGCATGAATTGAAGTAATTCTGGGTAATGGATAAATATCATCAACAGTATACGTGTTTAATTCCCTGTAATCTCCACATAATATAGCTTTATCTTTTTCATAAGAAATCAAGACTGAGGAGATGACACAATATTGGGGGGTGACATCTACTTTTTCCATGATGTTCATTTTATATAATGTGGTAATATTATCTTCAATATCCTTTCTTTTTGTTGGAGAAGCAGGATATGGGTTTTTCCTAAGAGTTGGAGGAATATCATTCAAGTTACAGGATAAGGTAATTTTCATTTCTTCTTGAACACTTCCTAAGACATGAGAACCATGAGCAAAAGCCATAGGGAAGAAGTAATTGAGGCAATTATAAAATCCTTTTGTTCACAAGTTAACTGATCACCAAAAGAAGCAGTATTTATTTCATTTAATAAATTATCCATCTCAATTGTTGGTCTGCCTTTACACTGGATTAGTGAGTTACAAGACTTTAACAGATGCCTAGAAGGTTCTCTAGGGGAGGAAATTTTGAATTTTCTTATTCCATTCAATCCCAAAGTGAAGCAATTATTTTCTGGGTCCAATTTGACACCAAACATGGTCAAAATATCATTTCCCATAATAAACCAATTTCTCAAATTATCATTTTTCATAACCACAAACTCACAAATAGCTCTGACAAAACCACCATTATATTTGAAGAATACAGAGGTTTTGTATTTGCCAATAGGAATTAAGGTAGAACCATACCCTCTCCATTTTTCAGAAGTTATAGGTAATAATTTATTCAGATAATTCTTGTCTACTGAAGCTAAAGCTTTTTCAGACAA
The DNA here is from genome assembly GCA_030280995.1 of Hemileia vastatrix. Taxonomy (NCBI): domain Eukaryota; kingdom Fungi; phylum Basidiomycota; class Pucciniomycetes; order Pucciniales; family Zaghouaniaceae; genus Hemileia; species Hemileia vastatrix. The sequence continues at coordinate 21,995,085 of JASXTE010000016.1, read as the reverse complement.
TACACTTCCTCCAGCACCAGAATCAAGAACTACATCAATATTTTTACCATTAATGATAACAGGTGCCTTCAAAGGGGATATGGCTATAGGGTTGTTAGTAATATATTTAATTATTTCAGCATTTTCAACTGAAGATAAATCCAATAAACATTCTTCAGATATATTATCTAAATAATGGACATCTTGTTCCAACATGAAAACATCTTTACTGGATTCATTGTCATAGGAGATATTACTTTCACAGTCACTAGAAGAATCATTGACATTCATTTCAACTTCATCAGTGTCCTCATTGTGTTCAACAAGATTAATTTTCTTTTCACAAACATGAACCTTTTGCCATGGTTTGTTACATTTATAACAAGTATTTGTTGCATATTTTTTAGGTGAAACTGGGGCAGAGGGTCTACCAGATTTTTCTGGGGGCTTTGTAGAGGTTTTATTCTGATAATTATAAGGTTTACCAAGGTAATTGTTAGGTTCATATCTATGGTTGAGTAGAACCTCATTAAAAATGTTAATGAAAGAAGAATGTTCTCTTACATGCTCAGTTATAGCTACAATTAAATCTCTAAGAGAATTTGGCAATTTATACAAAATTTTATCTCTCCAAAATTTCATAATCCATCTTTGGATCAATTGCTCTCAGGATCTTTGTTACTTTCATCAGAAAAATAATGGGTCTTTCAACAGAGGAGGATATATATCTAGTATTCTCATACAGTCTTTGCTGAGCAAACCTAAATTTTGAACCACCAAATTGATTCTCAATCAAGGATTTCCACTCATTCCATGTATAATGGTTATTATCCAATAGAACAGATTCATACCACAACATGGCTACATTGGAAAATAAAGAAATTAGCTTAGAAACAATTTCCTCATCAGGTAGTTTATAAGATCTATTTAAATTATCAATCCTTTGTATAAAGTGTTGCCAATCAGATGAAGAATCACCATCAAAGGTAGGATATTGATCCAACTTAGGCCAATTTTTCTGGCTACTGGAATGTTCCATCCTATGGTTTGAATTATTCAAGGTTATCAGTTCCTGAAGTCTTGAAAGGTGTTCAGATATTTCATTTTTCACAGAGGCAGCTGGCTCATGGGGAGCATTAAATTTCATTCTGTTTGATGCAATAGATTTTTCAGAATGAATTTCAGCTGGTAAAATTGGTACATTACAAAGGAGAGAAGAACTACTCTTTTCAGGCTGTTTATTATTAAGATTAACAGCAGTTTTAGCACTATTTTTTAATTCATGATAATGAGTAGCCTGGACAGTTTGTAATGCAGAAAATAGTTTCTCCAGTTCAGATAATTTATTTCTCAAATCAGGAATGTAAGATAGTTGATCATTAATCCTAGAAATAGATAAAACATTTCTGTCCTCATCTACAGAGCATTCATTACTCAAATTCTGAGAATCAATTTTCAATTTTCTTAATTCACTGCGCAAAAAGCATATTGTCATTCTTTAAAGTAGTATTTTAATCTTTTAGATTATCAAAAGTTTTGCGTAGGTGACTATATTTATCTGAAAGTGATTTGTGGTCAGCTTTAATAGACTTTTGTTGATCCAGGACATTATTTAGTGTGTCTTTCAATTTGAAATAAGCAGTGTCTTGAACAGAAGAACTCACTTTACAATGTAAATGCAAATTATTTAATCTATCACTCTCATGTATTAACAAATCTCTCAAATGTTTATCATTCACAACATTAAAATCAAGGGTATCTTTCAATATTTCTTCAGAAGTTCTCTCAAGTAAAGTGTAAACTTCAGGGGAAACAGAATCATTCTTGATTGCAAGAGAAGGGTTAATTAAAGAAGTAGAAGTCAAATGTAAAGGTTCATCAAATGATAATTTGCTAATTATATCAATGGGGCTACTTATTAAAGGAAGTTGTCTCTTCAAAGGTTTAACTGTTCTTTCAGGGTCCACATTATTACCTGAAGAAGGTTTGTTATTATATATACCAACGTGCTTATCAAACAAATTACTTACCATGGCAAGGGAGGAAACTTTCCCTGTACCTTCTTTCTTCTGCCCCCCTGATAAGGATGGTGCTGAAGAGATGGATTGTAATTTGGTGTCCTGGATGGGCCAGGGTGTTGAGCTGGTTGTTGTAAATTCTGTTGGTAGTGGGTCATTAAGTAATCCCGTTTCCATTGTTCCACTTGCAGAATGCCTTGATTTTGGTTGAGGGAGCTGGATGCCTGACTGGCCTGAGGTTGAGGCGGAGGTTGGGAAGCTGGGAAATGAGGAGGTTGACCCTTTTTGGGATTTAAAAGCTCCTGCATCTGCTGCCAGAGTGTGTCTACCTTTGCCTTGTACTTCATGCTTTCTGCTCTCAGTTCCTTTATATGGCTTGACAGATTGTTTACCTGCTGTGCTAGAGGAATCTTTTTTATTTTTATACCTCTGAGTGGATTGTCCTGATGTACCTGAGGTTTTACTTCCTTCAGAGTTCTTAGGTGAGAGGGGTTTGTCACTTCTCCTGACATTTATACGTCCTGAAGGTTTTTTGTCAGCTGAATTATTTTTGTAAGATACTTTGGGAGAACCTACAGATTCAGTGTCAACATCCACTTCAGTCTCATCCACATGTAAGTTATCAATGCTTTTAGCCAAATTAATGGACATTTAAAACTGTGAAAAGGAGAATCAAAATTAATTCAGATTTAAATTGTTAATTCAAAATAAAATATAATCAATTGGATTTAAAAAAAGTTTTTTATTAAAAATCAATTAATTATACAATAAAATGTAATAAAAATAAATGAAATTACAATTATTAAGAATTTACAACATTTAAAATGGGACTAACCAATAAGGTTTAAGAAGTCAACCAAAATAATTAATACCAAAATTAATTCAATGGTAAAATTGGGACTAAGTACTGAGTACTATTATGGTCAACCAATATTCAAAAAATAATAATAAAGTTAATTTAATAATTTAATAAATATTTATTGTCTTCTAGGACTAAGAGTTTTACTTTATTATGGTCAACTAGGAAAAAAAATTAATATAATGAAAAACTTACACTCAGTGAGTCAGCAATTAAGCCACAAACACTGTTATTTCAGTAAAAATATAGTACTATGAGTGAGAGGTGCAAAGGTGAACTTACTATAGTGATCATAAAATCACTTCAGAATAATATATAATTTAATGTAATTTAAATCTAAACTATCAAACCCAAGTTCGAAACATGGTCATGGCAAAAAGTATACTTTTTGGCTTGGGTGGTCCGTGCGCTTTGTTGTTTGTTGCAAGGTGTTGTTGTCGTTGTTTGGAGAGGCCCTCAATTATCAGCCGGTCGTCTAGAAGAATGAAGAAAATAAGAGGGATAATAGAAAGGAGGAAGAAGAATTATAAAATAGTAAAGTAATATGAGATAAAATAATTGTAGTTTAGGGGAGTAAGACGACGAGTTGGTTGAATTTGACAAAGTTGTAAGTATTTACTTAAATTTTAAAATATTATAATTGATAATAAATGTTCAAAGCGCAACAGTTCAATAATAGTATTATAAATCTTAAGGCAACCTATAATTATTTATGTAGTATTTAAATTAGATGTATTGAACTAATAAAAATAATAAATAAAAGAAATATATTTAAAATATGATAAGTGAGTGTATAGTAAGTGATGATCTACCAGAGAGACTTCTAAAGCCCTTTTATAGGCAAGAGGACCCTCTAGAGCGCTCCAAATATAATTACAAAAAGTAAAATGAAGTGAAAGAAATAATTAAAAAATTTAATTAAAAAACAATTAAAATAAATCCGTGATTAAGCAGATATTTGTTTCCATCAGATATTTCTAAAAAAGAATAAAATTAATATAACAAATAACTACGTGAGTATGGAAAATAAGAACTATGAGAAAGAATTCTAAAGAGGGAATAAAAATAGCTAAAAAAAGTATAATTAAAATAAAAGGAATTATTTTTACGCTTTTAAATAATCTTCACTCAGTATAAGCAATGGTAAGTTAACTATTTCAAGTAAATTAACTATTAAATTACTTGGACAACTAATTAAATTAATACAGGAATTTTTTTAACATGAGCAATTAAATTTAATCATATTTAAATAATTTAGTAATATTAGTGACACAATTAAGGGTCAAAGAAGCGCCAAACATTGATGGATATTATTATATGATAAGTTGTATTTAGTTTATATAAATGTTATTATTAAAATTTTAATTAAAGTGTAAAGTAAATTTCCACTTATAATATAATTTTGAATAATTTATTTGTACATAAAAATTACGCCATGATATTATAGAATATTATATTTGTTTATGTAATACAATTTATTTAATAATAAAATTAAGTATAATATTTATTTTATTTATTCACAAAATATTTATAATTTTATTTAAATATTTTTTTGTAATTACATAAAGTTATTCCTCTATATGATTACAGTAATTTATTGTATAAATTACTGGACTCCTGAGATAGCCTGGCTGACAGAATCATTGGGGAACTCAGTGTGTATAAAAGGAGGAGGTTTTTAGGTCTTGTTTTTAGATTCTTTATCATTACAATATAACCAATATAACCAAATAAATTACAATACATATCAATTAGTACTTTTATAATACTTTTGAATAGTATCTGAATTATAAAATCTATTTTTCTACCAATTAAAAAGATTGTAAGCCATATATAAAAAATAGCGAGAATTATATTACTGAGACCTTTAATTTTGATTATATTTTACTACTTGTCGGATTTAAACTACAGTATTAATATAGGACCAATAAAATCTTCTAGACAACTGACCATTCAAGCTAGTTCATGTCTTTGTAGTTGACCTCAGCCTGACAAATTTAGTGAAAAACCTAAAACAATAAAAGTATGAAAAAAAATGGATGTAAAAATTGAAAAATAATAATACAATAAAAAATTATCATTGCTACATGTAAAATAAAATATAAGAAACAAAATATAGCTTTGTAACTTGCTTAATTATTGCAAATGGAAACTAAAAATATACAATATTTTTAGTTTCCGTCCTAAAAGATCATATGCATCAATATAAATAGATCTGTACTATTATTATTGTTTTTAAAAATATTAAAAATTTTCTTCTTTTGAAATAAGTTTCTTCTTATTAATAACTAAATTAAAACCATGTATTATTTTATTCTTATTTAAGTAAAAAGAAAAAAAATTTAATGGAAAATTAAATATTAATTTTTTTCTTTGAGTCATTCATTATTTACTTTCATATCTAACTTGAATTAATTTAGTGGAATTATTCAATCTTAAATTTACTGAAATTTGTACACTAGTGTAACTTGTGATTTTTTTTGATAAATTGAATATTCTTCATCACATAATTATATTTTAGTAAAGCGTATAACTTCAAAAGTAGAAGTGAAATAATCAATAAAAGGAAATGAGATATCATGATAATGATGAATCTATCAATCAATTTAGATCTCCAATAAAAATTAATTCTAATTTTAAAATTTACCTTGTAGAAGAGGAATATTTAATTAATATGAATTTCAATTTCCTTGTATATCTTGACTTAGCCTTCATCATCTATCTTTAATTAAGGTGCAGAATTCCAAAAGCTAAATTATATGATGATATTTCTATATATATATTTGAATTGTTTTAAAAAATTCAAAAAAACAAGTATGTAAAATAGAAACTACTACATCATTTTTAAGTAAATTTAATTATATTATAATAAAATATTAATATTTATAAAAGGGCTTTTACTTTTATCAGAAAGTGGACCTCAATATATTTTAAGATAAATATAACACAATCAAATGAAAATTTATTTTAAAGTGTTTGAATATTTATCCATTAAATTAATTTTAAGAGTTGTGGAAGAATATTTCTTTTTTCTTGGAGTTGAATGAATCTTAAAAACCAAGAAAAAGATTGTAGATACATTTTTATTGACCTTGATCTATTAAGGTAGATGTAAGTAGAATTTGATTCATATGAAAGTTTAGAAGAAAAATAACATTTCAATAACTTATTATTGAATTTTAAGGATGGAAAAGAAGGATGGCAATCTAAAAAGGGTTTGTTTTAGTATTTATAGAAATAATTTTTTTAAGTTCTTAATAAGGAGTACCCTAGTTGCTTTCTTTTATTTTTTTGCTTTCATAGAAAGAGTTAAATATCTTTTTTTTAAATTATTGAATGAAATTTGATATCTATACATGAATCTGTAAATAAAAAAAATAATCAATATAAAATATGAATCAAAATACAGCAAGCTAAATAATAGATCATCAAAATGTAGAGTAAATATTGTTTTTCAAAATAATTGACACTGACAAAAAGATATTTTTTAAATTTAAATAGTTTTTCAAAGACACTTTAATATGATTTCATACCAATATGATGGCTTCTCATTATTTAAATGTCTAGATATTATTTTATCATGGTATATATATATGTTACTATTATTAAATTAATTGAAAATTATTTCCAGGAGTTTTTCATAGAGAATACTTAGTATAATTAAGATAATTATGCACCTAGAAATTATAGAAATTAGATTAAGAGAAGTCTACTTAAGAAAAAGCTTTGATGAATTGTGAGCAAAAATTCATTACACTTAATATTTTTTACTTTTGAACATGCTGAAAAGAATTGATAGAAAAATGTTTCAATTTTATGTAATAATTATCTTAAAATTTGCGACAAATGCTAAGATGTATTGCCATCTTAAAGAGATATATAGTGTTATGAGAAAAATGACTTATAATGTATTCTTAATTTTTTTTCAAATTTTTGATCCATCATGATTTTGAGTTATGATTATTTCAATAATATTTAATGAATAGCAAAAAGGTGTAAGAAATTTATACAATAATATTTATTGATAGTTCAAGCATATTTATTCAGATTCAGTAATAAATCTCACATAAATAAATAATTTGAGTTACAAAAAAATGTAGCAATAGGATAAAGTATATATTTACATGAAGTAGGATTATGTATTAATTACATCAACAATAGAGAAAAATGAAGAATTTTGCTTAATAATATTCCAATAATCAAGAAAATCAGCTGCCATTGCTTTAGCAATATGGCTCATGGTGGGAGTATCAAAATTAAGTGGCATAGTCCCAGAATTATCAATTAAGGGTTTGATAATATTAAAGATATAAAAATTAAGGTTTTTCCAGATTTTTTCACCACCCGGATTATTATTATCACTGTATTTTCTAAGGAGGCCGAGTTGTGTTATGAATTCTAAACAGTCTGAAGCTGATACAAGCCAGTGGTCCTGTGAGGAAAGAAATAATCCACGAACACCATCAACCAAGTAAAAAGTAAATGATTGATATTTATGGTGTGCATATTCTTGATTCATCTTCTGAATTGAATCATTATGAGACTCATCAAGTTGCTGCATATCTGTTGCTTTTTTTTTCCTTGAACATTGTCATTTCTTGCTTTCAGCTTGAGTTATATTTGCAGCAGCCTCTCTAGATTTTAAAATAATTATTGAAATCATGACATTGATTATTATGTTTCTAAATTGGCACAGGGGAGTGATTGAAAAATTTGCAGAAATTAACTGTGATGTTGAGCTGTTGAACATATCAGGAACTTTACTCTTCAGATGTGTAAGGCAGGATAGAATATGTAGGGCACGTTAAATAGGACAATCTGGATTGAAGTTGGATTCTTCAGCACAAAGGGTAAACTCTTGAGAAGCAAGATAAAGAGATGATGTGACGAGGGATGCCCAAAAAGAACGCTGGTGAGCACTTGGGCTAACTAGTCTTGATAGCATGCGTATCATTGATGATTCAGGGTGATCAGTCTTCTTAAACAGAGAAATATTAATTGAGTTTGGTTCTTCAGAGTTACAAAATTTTTCCAAATTTTCAAAGTTCAAATTATTGACCACTCAGATCTGCAAAGTGTCAAAATTAAGAAAATCCAAAGCTAAAAAAATAACAAAAGAATTAGTTATCATAAAATAAATTAACAAACTTCAAGTAAGTGATACATACAGAGTTCATTAATTTTTGTAAGAATTTCGTCATGAGAAGATTTCATCCATAGAAAATTGAATTTTTGCGAAATTTTGTGTGGCTTTTCAAGAGAAACAGACAAAAAGATTTTGAATAACTAATCTATTTCTGGCCATTCCCTAAGTACCTTTTGACCATTGATTCTACCTTCAAAAAATAGATGAATTTCAACTAATTGCTTCTGTAATTTTGAGTTGCCAATCATAGTTGGAGTATAAGGAAGGGAGTTATTAGAAATTTTTATTGATTATGATAGAAACCGTAGGATTTTCAGAATTTCAATTTTAGATTTTGAAGATACGGAAACTATAAGCATTTTCTTTGAACTTGAAGTATTTTTGTGTGGCTGGCTAGGTGGATTGATTTCTTCATTGGGTGTTTTCTCAACCTCATCAGCAGAAGTAGCTTCATCATCATCAACTTCTTCTACTTCTTCTTCATTAGAGCAAGATTTGTTAAGAGTTGACACTTTGGAGTGATTGTTGTTTTTAGAGCTGGATTAAAAGATAAGAAAAAGACAAGAAATAATAAATAAGAAAGTAAAAAATTTGGAGATAGCTTCAAAAACTAATATAGAATTGATTGCTATATTACTCATGAAAGAAATGACATACCCTTTTGACACATTTTGGCTAGTTTGTTTAGATTTTTGAGATGTTGAGTAAGAGGAATCCTTGGCAGAAGGAGTTTTAGTAGCTCTGATAAAACTTGAGCCCCTAGAAAGTCTCATTCTTTTTGAACGTCAAAGAATAGTCTTATCTCCCCCTCAAGATGTTGATGCATAGCCTTCAGCGTCAGGTATTTCATTATCATCATCATCTTTGATGATAATGACATCATCATCTTTGATGATAATGACATCATCAGAAGGAATGATAACTTTTTCATAAGCTGAATTTGAATAAGTTTTAAAGAAAAAGGGTCAATAATCTATCCTTCTGAGTTTAAAGAATTTAATATAAAATAATTACTTACATTTTTCTAGGTCATCAATGTATTCAAGCACATTTTTGTAGGCATTCAAAATATAAGATGGCAAAGGCTTCTCGCTAAGATTTGGAAGTAGTTCTTCAGTTTTGCCTTTAGCAAATTCAAGTATCTTGCCATATTGAGATCAGGTAATTTCAGTCCTTTTGTTGGCAAGAGAAGGGGGGTTTGGAGGCATGCCTAGAGGTGGTTGTTTCTTGAGTTTGAAGGATTCAAATCAGGGATGCTGATGAGATTTTGTCAAATAACTACTAGGTGCTAATATATCAAATATTTAATGGAAAAGAAAATAGAGTCTAAGAAGATATAAGAGATAAAGCAATAGATCTTACATAAAGGAGGAGTCTGTTTATCACAAGGTATTTTAATGACTTATCACTTGAATAAAATAAAAAATTCTTATATAAATGTAATTAAGAGATAAAAATATACATTACTTTTTGTATTTTCAAGCTGCACTAGCACAGATAAATGTGATAACCAAAAGATAATAGTAGTAAAATTGAGAGAAATAAACGAATTGAGAAATGTGGTACAAAACAAGAGGGTTTATATATTACCAGAAGCAGGTTTTTGATAGGGGTTGTTTTAAAATGGCATCAAGCTAGTGAGAATATTGGAAAATAGTCTGATGATAATAATGGGGTTAATATTAAAAGGGAAGTAACTAGACACAAACATTGGGGGCTTTAAAGTATGACAAACAAAGAAAATTTACAATTTACAATTTGAAAATCACAAAGGGTAAATAGTTGAGAATGTAAGTTTAACTAATTTAAATATTTAAATTAATTTGTAAATATTGACATCATGCAATATGACAAAGGGATCTATTATTGGAAAGTTCAGCATCTTTATGTGTTATGAAAAATAGGGGACAAAAACAAAGGAAAAAGATAATTTAAAAAAAGGGGATAAAAAAAGTTAACACTCAATAGTATTATATAAAATTATTAAAAAAATTAATTTATTATATGAAAGGAGCTTGTTTAGGCTGCGCTGACACCCCCTGGCACAAACATAGTCTAAACTTAGTTTAAGTTAAATTTATATAATAAATCAGAAATGGAAACACTTAGGAATCTTAGCATATGAATGAAGTATAAAATTATTTGAAATTATTGCCTTATAAAATCCAATAACCAAGTACCAAAGTCACAATTTTTTAAAAGTATTTTAAAGATTTGTACAAGGTTCCATACTGTAATCATCATTCAATAGCAATTGATGAACATGTTCTACTGAGATAACTAAGTTGAAAAATAAAATAGATACTGGATATATGTTTCTAAATTGTGCTATTATTGAATAGGAACAGTCAAAAAAATATAGCAGGATTAATCAGGGTATTTTTTACATTGATGTAAAGCTTAGTTGATAAAATAGTTAAAACCTTTAAATCAGGACTAAAAAAAATAATCAAATTTAAAAGGAATATCAGGAATAGGTGTTATAAAAATTGTAACCAATAACTTAGAAATATTGAGGGAAATAAATTACTAGTAATCAAAAAAAATATTGTACTCTTTTACCTTAAAATGGAAATATCAACTACTCATAATATACTCAAAATAACTACCAATAGCTAAAGGTTTCCATCTTTACCAAAAGACAATGATAAGGAATATTTAGAAAATTGATTCCATCAAACTGTTTTGAGTAAAGTGTCCAGCACAAGTTCAGCCAAACTTGTGCTGGACACTATTATGAGGAAAGCCTCACTTCTCTTAAAAAAACATGCACCTTACCAACTTCAAATTGGAAAAGTGTCCAGCATAAGTTTGGCCGAACTTGTGCTGGACACTTTGGTCATGGACAGTAAATTATTACTTCAAGGAAATTAAATAAAAATAGGCTAGTAAATGAAGATATTTGATGGCATCAATTTTTTTTTTTGGTAAAAGTGTCCAGCACAAGTTTGGCCAAACTTGTGCTGGACACTTTTATGGAGAAAACCTCACTTCTCTTAAAAAAACATGCACCTTACCAACTTCAAATTGGAAAAGTGTCCAGCATAAGTTTGACCAGGCTTGTGCTGGACACTTTGGCCAAGACCAGTGACTAAAAATTGCAAGGAAAACCAAAAATCAATAGGCTATAAAATGAAGTTAATTGATGGAATCAATATTTTTTGGTAAAAGTGTCCAGCACAAGTTCAGCCGAACTTGTGCTGGACACTTTTATGAGGAAAACCTCACTTCTCTTAAAAAAACATGCACCTTACCAGCTTCAAATTAGAAAAGTGTCCAGCATAAGTTTGGCCTAACTTGTGCTGGACATATTTAACAACAACAATTTTATTCCATTAATTATCTTAATTATATGGGCTATTTTTTTGGTTTTCTTTGCAATTTTTAGTCACTTGTCTTGGCCAAAGTTTCCAGCACAAGTTTGGCCAAACCTGTTGTCAGCCTGAATACTCTCAGGACTGAGTAAAATTACTAAAAAATTATGTTAAACATATGTAGCATACATGGGAACAATAAATAATTGTATAAAAAATTGATTTAATACAAATATATGCCATTATAAAGCATTATATACACGCATATATCCACCTTATTTAAGTCTTATGTACTTAATATTAAGTTAGAATATGTTAGGGTAGCCTTAAGAACCTTATCCATAAGCCTAAATAATTTTTAAGTACACATAAAGCTAATTTTTCTATTATTTTATTGAAATAATTGATAAATGCGCTTATTATCACTAAAAGTTGGATATATGCGCTATAAATGTTAAGATAATAAAAATGCGCCTTGACAGATCAATTTGCCTTATTTGAAACAATTGATCTGGCTATTTAAAAGTGTAAAAATAACACTTTTCAAATTTGGTGTTTTTTATGCCAGAAATGGCCTCTGTGCAGTGGCTACAAACTGCCTGCATTTTTCCCGTGTGAATAGCTTCATTTTTAGCAAAGTTAGTATTTTTCATGCTAAAATTACCCCACATACATGCACTATATGTGGAAACACACTAAAATAGGCAAGGAACGCTTATTTAGTGTCTTAATTTAGTTTCAATGTGACTTAACCTTATTAAATGCACTAATTAGGGGGTATCAATGTTGACCGATCTGCAATTAAATTAATTGCGGAAAATAATCTGCATACCCCAATTATCTTCCGCAATTATTTTTGCTAATAATTGGGTTATTAGACACTTTACGTGTCAATGTTCACCTCTTATCCGACATTTTTTTACTCAATTTTCCATAACCACATCTTGGACAACTTTCTGGATATCCCAGCCTTCTACCTTGCTGCGCACTTCCATTCTCATCCCATCCTGTTCATTCTATCCACTCAGAATTTCTCCCCATTTCATCTATTTGATTCTTCTCCTTTTCATCTCGCTATCTCATCTGCTTGTTTCTGCTCCTTTTCATCTTCATTTATAATAACATGCCTCGTCATCCTAGATCTTCTCAAAGGAAGCCATCACCCAGTTGTTCTTCAATTCCCACTACTTCCTCTTTCCCCCGCTCAGCTGAGAAATCAAAGACCGTTCAATTAAAAAAAGATGAACATCTCATTCTTATCAACTGGCTGAAAACCAAATCTAACTATGATTCTTGTTTTGGTACTGAGTATGCCACTAAAGTAGGAGCGCCCCCCGCATCAAAAGTTAATGACTATCTTCTAATGGCAAATGAATTACGCAATAAGACCAAGGGAAGGATTGATCTTTTGCCTAAACAGATGTCTGAACGCTTCAAGCATTACCAAGCAAAATACAAGAAGGCAAAGGCTCTTTCATCTTCCACTGGTTTTGGGATTACCGACAATGATATAACTAAGGGCATAAAATCCATTGACGATAAACTTGATTCTTTATGTCCTTACTTTAAAGAGATGGATGCAATTTTTGGAGAGTGGGCTGATGTTAATCCTGTAAACATGTTGGATGGAGAAGATCCTATCTCTGAACATGATGTCGAAGCAAATCTTTTCCCATCCTCTTCCTCCACTCAAGCCTCCCCTCATTTGAATGAGACATATCTAGATAGCTTTTCTGTAGATCCTATAGGTGATTTAACCCAACCAAATCTAACTCAGGTCTGTTTCTTTTTTCTTTTATCTTATCAATTCTATTTTTTATTTACTTATCTTTTTCTTATTTCTTAAAAGGCTGATGAACAAACCCAGGATCCTCAATCAACTGAGTTTGAAGCTAGTGTCAATGATGAGGAGGAAAATGCTACGTTGAACAAAAAGAGAAGGGACTCAACTAGTCTAAATTTCCTCTCCCAAAGAAGACGAAAAAGTGATACTTCATCACAAACACCTTTTTCTTTGATGGAACAGTTTTTAGAGAAACGTGATGCTGGTAAGTGATATCATACCTCTTATTACTTTACTCTGCTTTTCTTCTACTTTATGTTAATTTTTATTCTCACTCTAGAACAAGTGGAAATTGCTAAAGAGACTCTAAGCTTTGAAAAGAAGAAATACGAGCTCTCTTTAAGGAGGGATGACAGAGTACAAGATTTGGAAGAGAGGAAGTACGAGCTCTCCTTACAGAAGGATGATCGGGTCCAAGATTTGGAGGAGAAGAAGTTCGAGTTAACTCTTAGTATTGAAAAATCCAAAAAAGAGGAAAAAACACTCGAGCATCAAAACTTAATGGTACAGATGAAGTATAAGCATGATCTTCAAGAAAGTTCTAAAAAGAAAGATTTCTTGATCAAATGCATTAAAGCAAAAAAATCTGTTGAAGAAATAGAACAATTAATGAAATTTTTTGTTGACTAGTTTCTTTTATTTCTTTCACACTTCATGTGTTCATATTTATTTGTACATAAATTTTACAATTATTTTCTGTATTTCTTGAAATATCGTATTTTAATGTTAAATATTCTTTTTTTAAATAAAATTTTCAAGTCTCCTTAGAAAATTTGACAATCCCCCACCCCTGGATTTTTTTAAAGTAAGGGGTGGGTATTACAAAAATTCTTTCATGTCATGAATCTTGAAAGTTTTATATGAAAATTTGGCTTTACTACCCCCTGCATTTTACTGGTATCCCAAAAATTCTTACATGTCAAGAATTTCACAAGTCTTATAAGAAATTTTGGCACAACCCCCCATGGATTTTATTGAAGTAAGGGACAGGTATCACAAAAATATTTACAAGTAAAAAAAATTCTATATCTGTTTAAAAAAATTGGCAATACTCTCCCCTGCATTTTATTGAAGCAAGGGGTGGGTATCACCAAAATTTTTCTAAGTCATCAATTTCACATGTCAGATTTGAAAATTTGGCAATACCCCCCCCTGCATTTTATTGAAGTAAGGGGTGGAAGTCATCTAAATTTAATATAATTACATAAATTATTAAATAAATATCTAATATATATCAATTTCCCTAGTTTAAAGTAATGACAATCCCTCAAGCCAAAATGCAGACCAAGTCGAGAAACAAAGGTTTGGGACTTTCCACAGGTATAGGCAAGAGGAACCCCATGAAACAAATAAATGTTATCATGATTACCTGTTATACAACACAAGGTCGATGGCTCATCACATTACTTGAGAAAATTGATATATAAAAAATATTTATTAAAAATTTATGAAAAAATATAAAATTTTTGATGACAACTCTAATCCCCATACTTTTTGGATCTAGTTAAAGTTTTTTTAAATCGAATAACTTTACCTTCTTTCTTTACCTTATTGATTCTTTGTATCAACTTATTACTGATTTGAAATGAGCAACCGAAATGAGTGAAATCTTGACAGGATTCCAAACCAGGAGGAGCTTTGGTCGTTTGATGATTATCCTTAGAAGAATTCCAAATAGTTTCAATGATACCATTTCCCAAACCAAAATCAATGATGCACCGGTGGTCTGGAAAATATAAACCATGTCCTTTGATTTTAGCTGGAGATGGTATTGGATGGCCAGTTATCGGACTGATATATGAGAATATTCCAAAAGTAAGAAAATTGGCATCATTCCTATCGATATGAATCCTATTGTGAAATCCAGAATGAGTGATAATAACATTAGAAAATAAAAGATATTTGTGGCTGATATCTTCCCATTTGGAGTCACACCAATTCGGTATTCCAACTTTGGTTGCAAGTTCATGATTTTCATCAAATGCTTTATTACAGAGCTTGTTGAGTCGAAAAGCAAGAAAAGAGTCAAAGGAAGGTAGAATGTCCCATAAGCAAAAATATTCATCTTTTTGAGCTTTAGTGATATTCTTGACCAACGAATATATGCCTATATGATTGAAATGCCTAGATAATAATCATATAAGAGTTTCAGAATCCTTATCCTCTAAATATGCAATATAAAAATGTGAAATAAGACAAGTGAAATTTGGAAAAAAGGCTCAACTTCAAAGGTCAAAATCTCAGCAACCACTGAACCTAATCCAAACCTGTTTGTGGGAAATGAAAGATATGCTTTAGTAGAATCTTCAGTTAAAGGACATGTGATTTAAATAAACCTAACCCTAATTTGTTACATAAAAAAATGAAATAAAAATTTAAATTGGGAAAAAAAAGGCTCAACTTTAACGGTAAATATCTCAGCAACCACTGAATCAAATTCAAATCTGTTTGCAGGAAATGAAAGGTAGCCTTCAGGAGAATCTTCAGTAAAAAGAACATTAGATTTGAATAAACCTAACCCTAATTCCAAGTCTGATTTTCAAAATTTTACAAAAACTTGAAAAGTGGTAATGAAGATGAGATCAAAAGGAGTTTTATAAGTTCACTGTTATCCAGATAAGAGTCATACATATATTTAAGTATGAAGTTTTCATAAAAGGAATGAGATATCATATAGGCATGAAAAAAAGGAGATGAAACTAACCTTGATTGAAAAGTAGGAAAAGTAGAGTGAGAAAGATTGATGTTGGAATTGTGGGGAAATTGAATATGGAGTAAGTGAAATGCATAAAGAATGTGCAATGTATGTGTTTCAATGAAATGGAGCCAAAAAAAAGTGAAATAAGGGAAAGGGGGGATGAAGAGTAGGGTGATGGAGCTAAAAAATAAAGTAAAGAGGGAGAGAAAAAAAAGGTTAATTATACCATTGAAATCCAAAATAACCACTTACAAAAAAAATTTAGATAAAAAAAATAAAATAAACAGAAAAAAACAAAAAAAATTATAATTAGTAATCAAAAAATCAAAAAAAAAAGAATAAAATGACTTACCTGGAGAGATGAGATGACAAAATGAATGAAACCAAATTGTTTGAGGGATGTTGGAGGAGAATAGGAAAAGGATATGAGGGATGAATGAAAAAAAAAATCACTGACAAAACATGCAATTTCAGAAAATATGCGATTTCATGTTGAGCTGGTGAAAGAAAACCAATGAGCCATCCAAAAAAAAGATATTCACCCTAAATTCAAAAAAAAAATGAATATGCAACAAACCAAAATACAAAACCAAGTGATTAAAGTACACAAAGAGGACATTTGGAAAGTATGAAAACATAAAAACTAAAAATTAAAAGGGTGAAGAGAAATGTTGGAGAGTAATTGGCATTATAATGGGGCGTATGCCGGTTGATTGAATGATTTGTGAATCAAGGGAGGGGAGTGCCAGTGGTGGTTCAGGATCATCTTCTTCATAAAGATCATTCCACTCATCCTTTAAATCAGCTAGAATATTGTGGAGTATTACGCAAGTCAAGATCCAATGATTTGCAGTTTTGATCTTCAATTTTTTTTTGAAATTGGATTCTGAGCTCCCAAAGACTAGAAAATCGTCCCTTTAAAATACCTATAGCATGTTCAATTCGTACTCTTGATTGTGCAAGGTGATAATTAAATTTAGTTTTGGGGTCATTTTCTGAATTTGCACCACGGAAAGCAGGTATAATGTACTTTCCACTTGCATATTCTGAGTCTGCAAGGAGGTACTGAGATTCATCAAAGTATGAGTCAGGGGATTGAGAAATCCTCATTCTTTGGAAGACGGAAGAGTCATGACATGATCCAGGGCAGCCACTGTGAAAAGCAATAAATTTTTTATTGACATCGCATACAAGTTGAACAGCAATAGAGTATCTAGAAAGAAGATAAAAAGTTAGATTGTGAAAGATGAGAACTTGGAGGAGATTTTGAAGAAACCTTTTTTTGCAATCAAAATAATGGTTGCCATCATGAGCAAGCTTTTGACTCAAAGGGATGGTTGTGCCATCAACAAAACCTATACAGCCAGGGAAACCTTCAGCTTGCATTACTTGAGAGGATTCAAGTCGCTGTTCTGGAGTTGGCCAAGCAAGAGTTTGAGACTTGAGGGAATAGATAGCAATCATACAGCGCTTGGTGTATAATATCATGGTACCATATCCTATGTTAAAGAGATTATCCAAACGTCTTACAGCAGCACCATTTCCATTTGAGCCAAAGCGACATAGAGCAACAGCAAGTTGGATGGCAGGATTACGCTGTTTGTTATGAGAATTGTTATGGAAGATAGGATGATCGGAGATGAGTTGATAAAGTTTGAAGAAAGAATTGGGAGAAGTTCTAAAAAGTTGTGTGAAGTTTAAATGAGGAATGTTGAGAATGGAGGCCAGATCATATCGGGGATCATGATAAAGATTTGGCCCCCTGGTGATGATGTAACGCTTTTTGGAAAGAAAACACATATAAGCTAAAGCATCTTCCAAATCAGAGTCAGATTTATAGTAAAGAACTAAAGGAAAAGTGATAGCATTCATTTTTGAGTGAAGTAGCTTCCTAGTAGAGAGGTGTTTCATTGTTGCTGGTGGAAGGGTTATGTGATGAGGGAAGTGGGAATTCACCGCCAAATGTGCAGTTGGGGTGTGTAGATAGAAAAAAAACTTAAGTGTTCGCCACCAAAATTAAGTAGCATAGAGTGAGGAAATACTTAAGGATGGCATCAGCAATTATAAGTCATGTGACTTTCTTAAAAATCCATCATGGATGAGATGAGTTTGGGATCAGGAATTAGGAATGGAAATTGGGGTATAAGAGGCGGGATAATGCATTATCCTGGATTTATTATCCACTAGCCCTGGGGCTAGTGGATAAGAATCTTCCGCAATTAATAATGTCTGATCCCGGGAAAAAAAATTCCTGATCCCTAATTGCGGATCCCTGAACATTGATACCCCCTATTGCGTTAGTTACATCAGTCTTGGCGCCCAATTATGCTACCACGCTTAAAAATTGCCTATTTAGTCAAGGATTTACCCATGGTTACGCCTGCCAAGAGTCTGCATACAGGGATCAGCCCTTACACGCATTAAATTAGGTTTTTCAGTGGTTTCTCAGTCAATAATGCTTATTTTTGGACAGGGATTTCACGTATAAATTTGTAATAATTAACTATAACATTTCTACTGTTAATCCCCCTTAATACTGTGTTATATTTAGTACCTTTTCTTTATTTTTAGTCTATAAAAAATAGATATTACACACATATACACTCTTTTTTGGGTTATTCTTTATTTGTGATGGATTATCCCTATTATTTCAGGATTTTGGCATGTGATATTATTCTTTGGTTGTCATTGGTCATTCCTTATGTTGTTGGACAGGTCTATTAGTTATTTTGAGGCGCATTTGGCCGTGTATAGGATTGGAATCATCAAGGGGCATCATTGGGGAATTATTGGGTATAAAAGGAGGGGGTTTTTGGTCATATTTTCTACATTCAATTTATCATCTTTACAATTACAATTACAATATATAACCAATAAAATTTATCTTACATTTCATTAGTACTTTAGAGAGTCTTTGAATAGTATTTTAAATATATTACATCTATTTTTCTGCACAACAATAAGCCTTGTAATACCAATTATAATAAGTGAGAGTAAATTACTGAGCCTTATAATTGATTTTATTCTACTACTTGCTTGTTTTATACCATTGTATTCATTTGGGACCTTTTGTAAATCTTCTAGACGCTAGACCAGCAAGCTATTCATGTCTCTGGACTTGGACTTAGCCTGACACTTGTGCTGGACACCTTTATGAGGAACAACTCACTTCTATTAAAAAAACATGCACCTTACCAAATTCAAATTGGAAAAGTGTCCAGCATAAGTTCAGACGAAAATGTGTTGGACATATTTACCAAAAAAAATTTTGATGCCATCAATTATCTTAATTATATGGTCCATTTTTTTTTGGCTTTCCTTGCAATTTTTAGTCACTTGTCTTGGCCAGAGTGTCCAGCACAAGTTCCGCCGTACTTGTACTGGACACATAGAACAATACTTAAATTCTACTGAAGTATGTTTATCAATTACATGTTATTAAAGCCTATTTTATTTTATTAAGGCATTAAAACCATATATAAATTGATGATTGTTTTGTTTTTAATGATTAATAATTTTCAATTATTGTTGCAATAAGTGAAATTTAAAAAAATTATTTTTTCTTAAGATGCTTGTGAAAATGAATTCCCATCAGTTGAATGCTTTAATTATTTGTATATATTTTGTTTATTAACTATGGTAATGGATTATTAAGTGCCTTTAATGATGTTTCTTTTTTGGTGAGGGATGGTGTTCACTTTCATAAATTTTTTCACATGTGCATTTTTATACTGATCATTGGTGGCGTTTAGCCAATAAAAAGCAATTATAATTATTGAAAAACAGGTATTTTAAATTGAAATTAAGAGTGTAATTCTATTCTTGTTTTAGGCTTTAATTTGATTTTGTTGTAAGTATCTGAGAAGAGATTCAATTTAATTTATTTCAAGTTCATATATTGTGCATAAAAAAATTTCACATTTATTTAATCAAAACAATTATCATGTCTTAAAGTTTTACAAAAATATATATCTGTTTTTCTATCCTCAATATTTTTATAATCTTTAATTCTTATGCTCTCTTTTATCTTTTACATCAATTGGAATTTTTTATAAAAAAGAATAATAATGTTATTTCTAAAAAATGATTACTATCACTCTATATACATGGTTACCAGTGGGGTAAAAAATTTAAGGTGCTGCTGCTTGATCTAGTGCTTAATTAACTTTGGTGAAATCTATATCTTCTCGAACCTCAAGTAACTCCCTCTCATTAACCAACGAATTTGCTAAATATCCAGGTGAATAGCAGTTTTTTGGCAGAAATTTGGGAAAATTCAAGATACCATCTGTTGAAGCTGTCTTTTTAGTTGAGTGATCATAAATTTTCTTCATTGAAGCCTTTTCAAAATTTGAATGGGCTGTCCTTTTAGTCAAGTTGTCCATTTTATCTAAAATTTCATCGAGTTTTGTATTTCTCCATCCAGGAACTACTCGTTTAGGATGATTCTCTTCTGGATCGGGTGGGGCTTCTTCTAAATCAGACATGAGACTTGTATCATGAAAAAGTGCTACAAAGCCTGGCTGATCAAAGTACTTTTTTCTTGCCATGTCATAGCGGTTTTTTGAAATCTAAAATAAAATCAAATTAGTAAAAGACTTTCGTTAGTTATTATGCTTTGAATAAATACCTTTGTTTGATAACGCTTTATCTGTGCTCTTGATCTCTTTTCCTTTCTACTTGCCTCAATCACCTCACTGTTTTGACCAGCCACCTTTCGAATATCCTTTCCCTTTGTGACCACCCATTGCTTGAAAATGATTGGTGTAAACCTGAGTTTTGCTGAATCAATATTTTTCAATGTTGAGAGCCACTTAGTACAATGGTCTGATATTACACTCCCCATTACTTGATTCCTTAGTGACTCAGAAAAATTTTGACAGTTCAAATCAAAAGCAAGTCAACAAAATACTTTCTCTTCAAATTTTGTTTTACAGAGATCTGTACAGAAGCTCCTCCCTTTATTCCTCAGGGCTCAGGTGTTGAAATAAAAGTTTGTAGATGAATTTTGAAATGTAAGAATATAGCAGTATTTGTTAAAATAAATTGACAATCAGCAGCTGAAGTTGCCTGTGGTGCATTTTGAACCTGTTTTAATGCTGTTTCAATTGTCAATAGCTTGTACTCATACCAATTTTTCCAATCTGTAAGTTCTTCATTTGTTGGGCCTATAGGAAAATCAGATACATTAATGGGTCCACCAAGACAGAACTTCAAAATGTGATAGATATTTTGGTTAATAGAATCTGAGCTCCTTGGTACATCACACCTTGAAACTATGCTTCTAACCATTTTCAAGTTTTGGTCATTTTGAAGTGACTCAGCAACAAGTATTCTGCGCTGATCAGTAGCTTGAATTATAAGAGAGGGATTAACTGAAAATTCTTGAAAATAAAAATTGGTAAACCTATTTTAAAACATAAAAGAATGTTGAAAAAGTTTACTCACCAGGTCCACTGGTACTGGCTTCTGGGTTAGTAGAAGTGGATCCCCCACCGCTTACAAGAAACTGATTCAACAACATACTAGCCCAATCATTACCTAAATTTTCTGCTTGCTGCTGAAAATTACCAGGTGTGGATTGACCATCAGTATTTGTGATATTAGAAGAGCAATCAGTTGATCGCACTTGGTGATCTGATGAAGACTGAGGAGGAGGTTAGGGTTTACCTGGATTTTCACTAGGATTTTCAGGGGGAGCAGGAACCAATTGAGGCGTTCTAGGATTTTGAGGGGGAGGATTATTTTTCCCTCTAAAGTTACTTTCTAATGGAGGATCAACCTGCATGGCATCACCAGTATTAGACATTCTGTGCTTTAAAAAAATAAAACAAAAATCATTAACTTTCAGAATATAGACAAGATAATATTAATGAGAAATTAGTTATACATTTTAATTGTGAGTTTAATGAATAAAATATTTGAGCAAAAAAATTAGTGGAAAACTCAGTTTTATTGGCTTGAAAAATATGGTCCTTAGATTTTTCAACCCTGGTTCTGAACTATTTATAATATTTTTCAAGTATAGGTAGACTTTGTATAGTACATTGAATTACATTTCGTTGGAATTACATTTACAATAAAATGTCACTCATTAATAGCAGGGTTTCTAAACTGTAAAGAATTCCCTCCTTGTTATTGTTTGCTTAAACATTTAGGCAAAATCTAAATAAAATTTATTTATTAATCTTGCATCTAGCTGTTCCAAAGATCTATTACAAACTTTCCAAATCCTCCAAATTCTTACCGATCCTAAATAATATTAAACATATTAACGAATATAAAATGTCCATGTTGTTTAATTTTTTACTTACTAGTGTCTGAAGTCCAACAGCAGTGATATCATCATACTTTATTCCAAACATTCCCCTTTGGCGCTGTAAAGTGGTGGCATGTCCAATAATTGAATCTTGATAAATCACAATTTGTGTCACTTTTTTTACTCTTATTAAATGGCAATGCACTTGTGGAAACGCCTCATAGGGATCCTTTTTTGTATCTTCTGGTATAAGCTCTTTAAATGGACTAACAATTAGATAGACTTTTTCATTATCATCCTTTGAACTAAAAAGCTGATCAATATGCCCAAACTGACTATCTTTTCCAAAGTAGAATTCAATGGTTGAATTCCCAGGATTCTGGTCATGAGTCGTAAAACGCTTTCCATGGACAAATATTCTTGCTATATTTTCAACTACCTGGTCTCCTACCTTCTATGATGGTAACAAATCCCATTTAGATGTCTCTTTTTTTAAGTGTGCCCTTACCCATTTTGTAAATAATGCCTCAGTTAAATGGAAATGTCTTTTTTTTGTATTGTGCTCAATTTTTTTAATATTAGATACATACTGAGCATCATCTTCAGCTTCATCTAGTTCCAATACCCTAGACTTCCAATGCCAGTGCTTGAGCATGGTCTGTGGTATTTCTTCTATGTTCAATAAAAATAAATTAGCTCATTTGCATTTTTAAGCACCCAATTACCAAACTAAATACCTGGATGATGATTGTTTGGAATTTCCAATAATATACCATTAACTCTTTCAGCAGCCCAAGTAGCCATACCTACGGGTGGACCAAAACGTTTAATCATTTCTGGAAAATGCTGAGTGAAACTCAGATTTGGCTTAAAGCTGATATTTTTCCAACCTTCTTCCAAGCAGTTACGATACTCCAATAACAGTTGTTTAAATTCATCAACTTCATTGGCAGACACATTTTTTAAACTCAAAAAGTTGGTAATTGAACTTAAAGTGGTGAGTGATTTGAGAAGATAATATTCTCTAGGTTTGTGGTCTGATGTCACTGATGTCACAGCTTGATTTAATTTTTCTACCCAAAGGGGGATAAATTACAAAGAAAAGTAAAAAGTATAAAGTACATGCCACTCCGCAGCTTTGAGGGAACCTGACTTTTTAGATCCTACTTTTTTTGGCACTTGTGAAATCCAGGAAGGTTTTTTTGTTTGCTCAATCACATTCCACACTGCCTCTAGCTCAGTGGCTGAAAATCGTGGATTTCTTTTTCTTTTGCTTTCTTTCTCTTTGCCCTTCTTTTTATCTTCCTTACTTCTAATAGTCTCAAGGGATGAATTAGATCTTTCACTTTCAGATATACTAATACTTTTTTGCCTTAAGTTATAGGTCAAATTTCGACTTCCACTTTAAGAAGCATGTTCAGAGCCAAACTCTAAGGTTTGAAAGTGATGTTCAGAACTTGATGACTTTGTCCTGCTTTTTGATCCTTCCGATTCAGCTCCTCGACTATCCATTCTAAGATATGTTTGTGACGATCTTGTTGTACTTGTATATCATAGTCTTTTATGCCCTCCCACTGGTTCAATATTATTGGCATCAGTGCTGATTAAGCTACTTCTACTTTTTTTATATTGCTTATTTAGAAATGTATCAGAATGTGCATCATCATCTCTTCTTACATGCCAATTTTTTTGTCTGTCAGCTTTTTTTCTAGGTTGATTGCGGCATTTTGTATTAGATAAAAAGTTAGACTGTGATCTTTAAGATTTCCAAGCATGTGTGAATGCATCAAGTCAATTGAGCAATATTCCATAGGATGCCAATATACAAGTTTATTCAGCTTGCTCCATTGAACCCCATGACTCCTAACAATAGATACCTGCTCCCAATGTGACTGACACTTTTTCCACTTCTCTGCCCAGTGCATATGATCCTCATGAGTACGTAAGGAAAATTTTTTGACTTGATGCTCACCAATTTCATCTTTTGAAATATGACAGACAGAGCAGAACTTAGTGGCTGAGTGACTTGAAAAACCAGCAATCTTTTGCATTGCTGGAATGTCTCCTATTAAAGAGAATAATTCAGCCCTTATTTTTCGGCCTTATGGATAGTGAGGTGTTTTTTCAACAAATATGCCATCCCATAGAGTCTTTAGCTCATCGACAAGAGGCTTCAGAAGATGATTTATTTGTTCAGTTGTTGGCTCAGTTGGACTGGGAATAATAGCATACAAAAATAGATTTTTGGTTTTGTATTGATCTTCTGTAGGCAAGTTCATACACACCAACAAGATATTACCCACAGATTTCTGATAACCTCCAATACAATTTCCACCCGGCCTAAACCAGTCAACGTATAAACTAAACATTAAATTACCTTGTATTTTTGTATATCCATAAACACTTCTATTTTGAGTCATAGAAATATCTGGAAAATTTTTCCATACAAAACCATCATATACATCTTTCATCACATCCCTTTCCATGTTTTCTAGAAAATCATTTTTTTTCTCAATCAGCGTCTTGAATTTGATTAGTTTAAGCTTTCCTGAAAGCCATTCAACCAAACTGTTGTGATGAAATTTTTAACAAGGATGGTAGATTGCTTCTTCTTGTTTGTACTTAGCCAAATACAAACTTTCATCACAATTGACAGTTTCTTCTCTCTGTCATAAATATTTCATATAGCGCTTTGAGGATGAATAAAAAGGTTGAGTACAAGATAAGATTGATGGTTGGTGTTTGGGGATATACTCATAAAGAGCAAAGCACTTAGCACAGCATGTCTTGGTGACAAATAATGGATTGAGTGGCAATTGACTAAAAACTGTCTCTATAGAAAGGGGAATCAGGCTGATGATTCTTCTAGCATCTATTTTACCTATGTCACTAAGAAGTTTGAGTTTGTTGAGTTCATCATGCAAAAATTCAGCACAACCTTCTTTGCTTAAATGATGTATAAGAGAAAGTTTTGCTGCTTGCCACAATATCTTTTGGCTATAAAGCTCTTCCAAATTCAAATTCTTTGACCATGGCAGAGATTGAATTGTTTCCAACACAGGCTGCCCCTAATCAAAGAAAAAAAATAGAGATTAATTGAAACATGATTTCTCTTTATTTACCAAATATTTATGTCTTACAAGATCTAGGATGTTGGATCCTAAGTTAGGTAAAGCGCTGGATGTACCAACCATCTGTGCTTTGCGATTTCTTTCCTCTTCATGTTAGGAGTATGACTGAGATGTTTTGAAAGCTAAACCAACTTCAAAGCTTCCCAATGAGGTCTGATGCTTTCTTGATGAACATCCAAGATCTTCACATTTACAAACACAAAACAATGGTGGCATTTTAAGACTTCTAGATATAAGAAATATGTTACTGGATGGTAGCTATTGAACAAACTATTTATATATTGTGAAGCACTTACTAAAATAAGCTAATTTTTACATCTCAAGAGGTTTATCAACAAGTTGGTTAGCATGGATTTCTTTGAATGTTTGTTTCATGCATATCAACCATGCATTAAGTAGGTATCCATACTGTGCATCAGCAAAATGTTTCAAACTCGCTACATTTTACAATGTTGCATACATGTTTATCAAACAGCTTATTTTTCACAAAGCATAATACTATAAGAGAATACAAATTGATCACATTTTTAAATATAGGAGAAACTATGATATAACTTGAATCAAAATAATACCATTTAACTTATAATAATAAAGTTATTTAAGTGTTGCAGTTTTTTTTACAATCACCTGCATTAATAAAATTCTGTCAAGTAACAGAAAAGTTTTCACTAATAATCACTATAAGATATAAAAAGATTTATAATATTTATTTTTCACAATATAGAATTACAGTCTGAAAAATATATATTTTTTCAACAAAATATATTATTTTAAAATTTTCAAATCTAAGAGGTATCAAAGTAAAGCTTCCAGAATCCAAAAAACAGAATTTTTACATTAAGTTGCTTATTCCAAAATCTAAAAAATTGGTATGGTTTCTGAGTAATCTTGGTAAATAAACTATATACATACTAATGTGGTGTTAATATAAATTTTTAAAATAAGTTTTTCAGAACATTCAACAAGCTCAAATAAGGTCATTATTTGCATTAAAATATTATCAAAATAAGTTGGAAAATCAAAATGATTCTGCATTATATTTTTACCCGTTTATCATGCAATAATTTTCTATTACAGCTGAGTTATTTCCTTTTGAATTAATTATGAACACACATAGATATCCATATTTTATAGAGAAAGATATTCATGAGAAAGCTCATCTGTCCCTCCACTCAACTCTTCTTTATTAATTATTTTCAAAATAAAAAATTTATTATAGTAGTGTTTTTGTTGCCATATTGTCTCAAAATTCTATATTTTTGTTCATTTTGCTTTTCATAATGTATAAGATGAGCTCTAGTTGTTCTTATTTTCCTCAGGTAAAAATACCTACTAATACCCATTTACTTAATAAAAGATTCAATGAGATACTCCCTTGATCAACTTCTCATTTTTGTAGGTCTATTTACAATTTCTGTTGTGTGCTTTTGAATATTTCACCTCAGTCTAATGGATGGAAGCTGAACCCCACCAAAGAGCAACTACATAGGTTTTCATTGTTCAATATAAGCTCTCTTAACATTGAAATTAATTTGCCATATCCTGAACAAAATTACCGTGTTTCTGAACAAATCCCTGCTGTATTCCACAATGATTTTATCCACTTTCTTCATCAATGCAACTTTCCTGGAAAAACTTTGCTTGGAATCTTGATTGGTTTCACAAGTGGAACTAAGTTTTGGAAAAAATTATCATTAAGCACTGGGATAAAGCTTTGGAAACTAATTATTTGGTTTCTTATTCAATGGACTCTACTCATATTTCCTACCTAAATCAAATGGGTGTTCTTCACCACTAGTTTATAGGTTATGCTGATAAATTAAGACCTGGAAAAGATTCTGATAGTTTCCGTGAAATAGTTAAAATAAGAAAGTAAGAACTAATATTTTTACCTTATTTTTACACAAGCTTATATAAATTTGACAATCTTTTTCAGAATTCTTTTAACCGAACTCACCTTCTTAAACAACTTCCAAGTGGTGAAACCTATGAGAATCTTTTCAAAAACATCAAATGTTGGTCAGACACCAAAATCAATGATGAAGGTTCTTTTAAGCAGATTTTATTTCCAGGGAGATCTGAAGAATTCTCAAGACTTGCACAGAATCTCGACCAGAAACACCTTCAAATCCAAGAAAATTCCTCTTATTCAGGTGAAATACTTAAGAACTTGGCATTATATGATAGATTAAATTTGGTATCCTTAATCGAGACTCACTTTAGTTATTTTCCAGTCCCCAGGGGTTTGCCAAGTGACTGCTATTCTTCATTATATCTCGCTTCTCTTAATCCTCAACAATTAAAACTTCTTAATTGTCAAGCCCCAATAAATATTTCCTACTTACTTGAACAAATTTCAAATTCAAATGTGAGTTATTAATGAACTCCCTAATCAATAGTCTAGCAGACTCATATTCCTTGTTTCCAATGTTTGGGACACTTAGCCTTAAAAAATTAGAACAGATAAATATTTTTAGCTATTATGCAACTCTATTTAAAGAAAATTTCACATACATTGATAGCTCAATCTTTTTTATTTGTATCTTATAAATTCTGAATTCAATAGTTCTGCTTACAAAATAGTTGAGTACATGAACTTCATTTTGTTAGCCCATTCTATACAGACAATAAACTGCTAGCTGTTCAACTGCTGGATTCCAATTGGGCTCCTGTTTCAATATTTTAAACAAATTATCTTTTCAACCTTTTTATTTCAATATAAGACTCTTTGACTTACCCTTATATATACATTTTGTGCACACCTCAAGTCTATTCCAACTCCTGCAGCCTTGATCATACCAAGCAAAACTTGACATCTTTCATCATTTTTGAATTTGTCCAGATTATCATCCCTTTTTTTCATGCTCAACTTTCCTACAAGCTCTGTGTAGCTAATTCAATGGTCATCTAAAGCCTTTTTTATAATTTTTCAATGGATAAAATATTGAAATTTTGCTTAATCTAAAAATAAGTTATTGAGATAATTAATAGAATTACTTAAATTTCCAAAAAGTCCGCATATTCTGAAAATATAACAGCCTTGGGACAAATTATCCCCCTTTCTCCCCTTAAGATAATTTCTAAATGACTGATTAGATGTATAATCTTTGCTGAATGTTTCCATGTGAAAGGTAATGTTGGAGGTTGATCTGTGTTTTTTTAGACAGGGTGGTTACAAAATTGCCATAAAATTGACAGTTCTTGGAGAAACTAAGCTGAGTCCCAAGGGAGGTTGGTGTTTCAAGAAGGCCCATAATACTCAGAAAAACGTTCTTGAAGCTTTGTAAGTTTTGAGTGCCAAGGTTCTGATAATTCTACAGATATTCCTTGCTCAATTTTTTGAGGAAGTGATAAGATTGCTTCTTTAGTCCTCCGCAGAAATATGACATTCATGAGAGTATTTATAAATTTTATTGAGCTAGAGCTTCCTCTGTTTAAGCTATTCATAAGAAAATTAATCCAAAACCAGTTTTCTTGCCATCTTTTGATTCTGAGGAATGATATAAGGCTTTGAATATCAGTTGTCTGGTTCTGAAGTGGTGTCCCTGTCAAGCATACTCAATACTCAGCCTCCAAGGCCCATATATTCTGACTCTTGTACAACTGCGGACTCTTGATTAAACTTTTAAAATATGTTAAACATTTCATCAGCTTTTATAATATTATGTTCAAAAATTTTAGTAATTCAAATGAATGCTTACTGAGCCTCATCTAAAACTATTCTGTACCAAATGAGTTTATTAGTTACTGGCAGAATAGGTTAAGGGGTTTTCTTTGAAGAAGATGGACTTGCTGTCTCATAGGTAGTCAAAACAACTAGTTGGTTCTGAAGCTCCTCAAAATTAATTTTCTTTGAATCCTTCCCATAAAGAAACTTGAAAGGTAGTGAATTATCTTCAAAGTGAATTCTTATTTCATTGACCCAGTTTGATAATGTTGCAAGTGGGAAAATGATGAGAGTTGTTGATGTCCTATCTTTCTCTAGTCCACCACCCAAGAGTTGGAATCGTCTGGCTTCACTTTGAGTTGCACTAATTAGGCCAAGAGTTGAGAGGGTCTTTCCCAAGTCCATATCATCAGCTATAATTGAACCAATTCCTGCAGAGGATAACTCTTCTTCAAGAAATTGTTCATAATAATTATTAAAACCTACTCTAAGCCAGCTCTTTTCTGCATGCCTCCACAGGTTCTCTAACTTTTTGGATAAGTTATTTTCATTTTCTATCATAAAATTGATAGCTTGAATCTGATGCGTTTTCAGAGTTGTTTTCATACCACGTATAGATAGATTTGCCATTTGATTATCCCTTTTCCCAGAAATTTCAGAAGTTGTGTGAATAAAAGAATTTGGAATATTGAAGAAGACGGTTGGATTGTAGTGTGGAATTGGTGTCAAATTAATTTGAGCATTTAGAAATACTTCTTTAGCCTGACTAACAAAATCAGTCAAACAAAAAAGGAGGCCACAAACTCTATACTTCCTGTTTAAAAGTAGAACCAAGTAAGAGCAAAAATAATAAGGTATTTGGAGATTTAAAGCCCTTTCCTCAGTTAAAATTTGGGATCCAGATCCAATTTCTCCAAGAAGTTGTCAAATTTAGCTGCTCTGTTTGTTAGAAAGATCACCAGTAGGTTTTGCTTCTCCTTCTTTGAATAATCCAAAAACATGAACCAAAGATCTTCCTCATTGCATAATAACTGGAGTAGGTACTTCATCAAAAACAGGTCTTTCTTTTGGAAAAATAGGTTTAACATTTAAAGAGAATTGTCCAATGCATCTTAAATTTTACATTTTAATTAAATGAATTTTATGGTGATGGTGGTAGTCTAAAGAAAGAGAGGGTGAGAGCAAAGTTTTGAAAGAGAATAAAGTAGATAATATATATAATATTGGATGAATATTCAAAATTGAATTTTCATGTATGTTAATAATTAATGTTGACTCACATTTTAATAATAACTAAATACAGATAAATAATTAAAAAAAGTACATTATTTTAGAGCCTAATTTTTGTGCCAATATATTAAAATTAGTTTCTTTAATAGTGTAAATTTTTAAAAAAATACATTCATATTTTTTCCCTTTATAATATATATATATATATATATTCTCCTACATTAACTTTTTTGAACATTGTCTTATACTTTTTTATTCCAAGAAAAAATGAGAAATTTCTATTGATAAGGGCTCAATATCAACTTTTGTCTTGAAAATTTAAAATTATGTGGAACTTTTTTCACAGAGTTATATTTTTATTAATAAAACTTTTAAAAAGGACTTAAATATTACTCTTTTTTATATATTTGGGGAAATAAAATTGATAATTAAAATAATATTCCATACCTAGTATACTATGTGTCATTTAAGATATTTCTACTTATATCAAACCTGACCTCCCAACATTAAATGGACCTAGATATAAAATTGAATATTATGGTATGTTAAGCGTTGTGGCTCAACCATTTCTCAAATCTGGTCCAACTAATACTCAACTTAAATCAAAAGCTCTGATCAAGAAGGGATAAATTGAGGCTTGATTTAGGGTCAACTTGTTTTCAAATTTTTTTCATATAATTTAAAAACAGTTTCCTGATTCTTTCAAAACATTTCCCCAACGATTTCCCAACCTCTTCCTGAAAGTTTCAAAGAGAGGCAACTGCTAGCAGTTCACCACCTGATTTCCTGTGGTGTATGTGCCTCTAAAATGAAAGCTCTCTCTCTCCAGCACAATTCATATGATTTTGGTGTTAGCTGATGCCAAGGCCGACATGGGAGAAGAATCCACTGCCCCCAAAATCCGGACTCAATAAGCTTCTGCATTTATTTAGCAATCTCTGGATCCCTATCCTATGTAGTGATTTGTTGACTCTGATAATATTCTCAAACCTCACTCACTCTGGAAATCAATTGAATAACACTATCCCTCATCCAGTGAAAGAAATCAAATGTGAGTCTTTTAGAAATTCACCCACCTCACCTATCCTGGTGACATCACAAAATATTTAGAGCTTATCAACAGCTTAGAATTAAAGCTAGGAGCTGTCAGAGTATAACTAAAACAAAACTTACTGGCTTCTTATTTTCTTTTTAAATTACCCTCCAAATTTAATACATTTAGGGATGCTCAGAAGGAAACCGCTAGTGCTCAAGAGGAATCATTAACCATAGCAAAACTTATTTCTGCTTTTAATAATCATCTCCAAAATGAATCCATTTCCCCACAACAATCAACTGCTCTTCAAACAACTGACAGAAGAACTTATGAATTTTTCACTGGTAGAAAACATAATCCCAAAACTAAACATTCGGAAAATGAATGTTTCCAACTTCATCCTCATTTAAAAAAAGAAAATTTCAAGTAAAATTCCAAAACTAACTTTGCCATTGACTTATCTAACCTTGAAACCACTTCTGCACAGTTTCTCTCTGTGGTTTCTCATGACCATTTATCTTAATTCATTCTTTATAGCAGTGCCACCAGGAATATGATTTTAAACAAAGCCCTCTTTATACACCTCACCAATTATAGTTAAAATCAAATCTTATTAGTCTAACAGCCATGCACAAAAATTATAAAGAACTGTCTCTTGTCCTTTGAAATTCCATGTTTACCCTCTTCAGTGATAAAGAGTCTCTTATTCATGGATTTATCAGTGACAATCTCTTGGTTATTCAGACTTCCTCGAGTAATTCTCCTGGTCCTGTTGTGTTATTGTCCTCCACTGATCCCTTTACCCTTTGGCACAACAGGTTAGGCCATCCTGGTCAACATATCATGAAAAATCTCTCAGAAACAGTCTCATTCACTCTGAGTTGTGACTTCTTCTGCAAATTTTGTGTTGAGTCAAAACATCATCACCTTCCTTTTCCTGGCTCGCTACCTAAAGCCTCACAACCGCTTGAGTTCATCCATGCTGATTTAAGTGGTAAAATTTCTTCACCATCTATTGGTTTTAATCTCTACTATTATCAGCTCACTGAATATTACACATCTTATTGTTTTGTATATATACTTAAAAATAAAAATGATACAATTAAACTGTTTATGCATTTTAAAAAATCTATTAAATTGTCACTCAAACATAAAAATTTCCACCTTGTAAATTATGGAGGAGGAGAATTTAAAAATAATGAGTTCAAGAAATTCCTATTGGAAGAAGGTATTCAAATGCATATTACCTCTCCATATACCTCCCACCAAAATCCTGTAGCAGACAGAGGTAATTGGACTACAACTGAAAAGGCAAAAGCTTTTATCTTCCAAGCAAATTTTCCACCTGAGCTCTGGGTTGAAGCAGTTATGATAGCTGTATATCTATATAATTGTACTCCTACTACAACCCAAAATATGCTTTCACTCCATGAGAAATTGTATAGTGTCACTCCTAAGCTAAATAAACTTCACACTTTTAGTTGTAGCGCCTATTCACTAATACCAAAACATAAAAGAAAGGGTAAATTTGACTCTTCTTCTCAACATCTTATCCTTATTGGTTTTGACAAAAAATTAAGCTCCTACCAAATTCTAAATCCTCTTAATCTTGTAGTCTCTTATTCTCATGACATTGTTTTTAATGAAAATCAGTTTTCTTATCAATCCCTTAACAAACCTCAATTACCTGTTTCTTTGCCCTATCCTTAAATCCAATAAACTATTTTTAAACAACTGGATCTGCCTTTATGTCCATCCCAAAATTCTTCTTCAACATAAAATACTCCACCCACAAATTCTATTGATCCCCAAGTTTACCACAACAATCCTCCCTATGAGCCAGCACCACCTCACAGAATGCCAGCCTCAGAATGATTCATTTATATTCCTGAATCAATTCCACCTCCAAGGGAAATCTCTTCAACCATTGAACCACAGAGCATTGTGAATTTCGCTTGAGCTCTCTGACAACTAAATCAATCAATGCTCTCCTTATCTCTTCCCCTAGCTAGTGATGTTCCTATTACTTCTCACTATATGGCTGCTGTCAACGGCAAACATGGGTCCTCTTGGAATAATGCCAATAAAGCTGAACTCAAAAACATGAAAAAACATGAAGTGTGGGAAATTTGAAAAAGACCCTCAAATATTAACCCCATTGTTACCACTTGGGTCTTTGCCGTAAAAGAAAATCTTGATGAAAGTATTTCTAAATTCAAAGCACCTCTGTTCCCCCAAGGATTCTCCCATAAACCTGGTGTTGACTACTTTGACACCTATGCCCCCACTGGTTGCCTCACCACCTTTCAAGTCTTACTAGCCCTCAGTTCTAAATGCAATTATCAAATGGAGCACATGGAACTGAAAGGTGCTTTTCTGCATGTAAATTTATCTAAAGAAGTGTACATGCAAATTCTCACAGGAGTAATCACTGACACACAAATTGTCAATCCCATCCTTATGATTAAAAAATATATCTATGGGATTAAACAATCCCCTAAATGCTGGCCTCAAGAAATTAATCCCTTCTTTATTTCTGTAGGATTAGTGGTATCAGAAGCTGACCCATGCCTTTTCCTCTAACTCGACACCAATAAACCCATTTTTGTTTATCTACATGCTAACAATCTAGTGGTTTTTGGAAAATACCTCTCCCACTTCAAAGATGAAATTTCAAAGAGGTACAATATGGAGTTTTTGGAAAACCTTAACTACTTCTTGGGAATGAAGTTCACAAGAGATATTCCCAACAAATCAATAAGTTTTTCACAACCCACCTGCATTGTTAATTTACTTAAAACCTAAAACATCTACAACTTTAAATCAGTAAAAACTCCAATGCTCCCTCACTATCAACTAACAAAGGCCACTGCTCAAGAAAATGAAGATTTCATTAAACTTAATGAAAACTATCAAAGTGCTATTGGTTCACTTAATTACTTAGTACAATGTTGACAACCTGACCTAGAATTCACTGTAAGCCAACTTTCTCAACACCTTGAAGAGCCCAGTATAAACCATTGGATCTCTTTCAAACATACCCTCAGATACCTAGCCAGTACTATCAACCTAAGTCTTACCTTTTCTTGCAACCCCTCATCCACTCCAGTAGGACATCATCCTTGGTCTCATCCAGCAGGATTTTCAGATGCTTATTGGGCAGGATTCCCTAGTACCCGCTGATTTACATCAGTTTATCTCTTTATCTTCAATAACAGTGCTATTTAATGGCAATCTAAGAAACAACACACAGTTTCTCTTTCTGCATCTGAAGCTGATTATTGCTCCTGAACTTCAGCAGGACAAAAAGTAATCTGGCTCAAGAGCCTATTTAACTCCCTATCTCTACCAATTCAATTACTGCTAATGATCTTTGAAGACAATTAGGGAGAAATTGATTTATCAAAGAATCCTGTGTTTCAAGCTCATAAAAAACACATTCAGGTCCAATAACATTGGCTCCATGAACAAGTACTGGCAGGTAAACTACATATTCCCTATACTCCAACCACTGAAATGTTAGAAAATGGTATTACTAAATCTGGCCCTAATCAATCCCTGATATTGTTCTCAAACACTTGTGGACTTTCCTCTGAAGCACCCCAAGCATGGAGGGTGTTAAAATACTTTTTCTTGCTCACTTACATATTTTATTTTTTCTCTTACTAATAGATTACTAGTGACTGTGTAGTCATCATCCCTTGAAGTAGTATGTGCTCATACATTAGTAATAGATTGCATGCTTACCTTATGAACTATTAGCTCCTATCTTAATCATTCTTAAATCAGCCAAATTACCCCTGCATTAATCATCATGTAATACCTTTCTAATTACCCCTGTAAATGGCCAGATTCTCTGGGATTTAAGGCATTGACTTTCTATGCTTTTTCTGTCAAGCAAGTCCATCCTATTTACAGGTATGTATTAATTCCTATATTAAATTTATACTACTATACTAAACATTCCTTTTCATTCTTATTAATAACCCTAGGTATAACTGTCTCTATTAAGTGAATAAGATGCACCATGCTGATTATCCATTGGCTTTATACCAAAGGTCCTTTTTAATTTAATGTACTTCCTATTTATATTATTATTGAAATTTACTAAAGAGAGTCTGTATCCAACTAGATATCCCCAGAACTGAGTAAAAAGTACTTATAAACTATGTTAAACACATGGACTATACATGGGAATAATAAATTAGAGTACACAAATAGTATACATAAGTAAATTTATGATGATATACAAAATATGCCATTATACCACCTTATATACACACATATATCCAGCTTTTATAAGTCTTATGTACCTAATATTAAGCTGGAATATGTTAGTATTACCTTAAGAACCTTTAATATATGGCCACATACTTTTTAAGTAGACTTAAAGCTGTTGTTTTCATTATTTTATGTGAAAAACAAGAAATGCAATTTAAATCGCTTAAACGTTGACTATATGCGCTATAAATTTATTAATACTAAATATGCGCTTTTACAGATAAATTTTTATTAATTAGAGCTATTGATTTTACTACTCAAATTCATAAAAATAATACTTTTCAAATTTGGTGTTTTTTATGCCAGAAATGGCTTCTGTGTACTGGCCACATACTGCCTGCATTTTTCCCATGTGAATAGCTTCCTTTTTATCAAAGTTAGATTTTTCACACTATTATTACCCCACATTCTACACCCACTGTGGGGAAACACGCTAAAATAGGCAACAGGCGCTTATTTTGTGTCCTAGCTTAATTACAAATGCATTGACCCTCTTTATATGCACTAATTTCATTAATAACCTCAATCTTTGCGCTTTAATTCACTACCACACTTAAATTTGCCTATATTAGTCAAGGACTTACCTGTGAAAGCACCTGCTAAGGACTGCATGTAGTTACCCCACATCTCACGCCCTTTATTGGGTTTTTAAGTGGTTTCTCAGTCAATTTTGGTTATTTTTGAATGGGGATTTCACGTAGTATAATGTCATGATTAGCCCCAACATTCCTAAATTTAATCCCCCTTATTATTTAGTATTAAATGGTCTTAATTTTCCCTTTTTGGCCTTTTATATTAATGTATAATATGCATATACTCTCTTTTTTGCTTATTTTTTATCTTTGATGGATTATCCCTATTACTACAGGATTTTGGTGGGTTATATCATTCTAATTATGTTACTGGTCACTCTTTATGTTGTTGGGAATTTCTATGAGCTGTAATGAGGCGTCATTAATTGTGTATAGAGCTGGTAAATCAAGGGGTTCATTGGGGAAGTTATTGTGTATAAAAGTAGGGGGTTTTTGGTCTTGTTTTCCACATTTTTTTATCATTACAATCAAATATATAGCCAAATACAATTACACTATGTATCAACAGAACTTATAAGTTCTTTGAATAGTATCTGAACTATTAAATCTATTTTTCTACCAGCTATAAGATTGTAACCCATTTATAATTAGTGAGATTAAAATTACTGAGACCCTTATATTGAGTTGTATTTTAATACTTATTGAATTTGTACTACAGTATTCATATAGGACCATTAAAATTTCCTAGACAACTGACCATTCAAGCTAGTTCAGGTATCTGTACTTGACCTCAGCCTGACAGTATGTCCTATTTACAGGTATAACTGGCTCTATTAAGTGAATATGGCGCACAATAATGATTATTCATTGACTTTATACCAAAGGTATAACTGACTTTATTAAGTGAATAAGACATGAAATACTGATTATTCATTGGCTTTATACCAAAGACTTCTCCTGAACACCACCAAGGCAGAATAAAAAAGTACAAAAATTTTCAATGACAAAGTAAATTTAATTCAAACTCCTACTTTTGTTGATATTACAACACCCACCAAAGCAGAATAAATAAGTACAAAAATTTTCAATGACAAATTCAATTTATCCTAAATTAAAATATCAATATTGGAATTCCCCTCCCACTAAATAAAAACAAGAAAAAACACCTAGAAGAGTACAAGTAATAAGATAATTTTAAATGAAATGATGAAAATGAAATTAGATTATATTCAAGTTAATCAAATAAAATCAAACACCACACAATATGGGGGGCGGACTTGCTAGCAAGTCCGCAACCTTGGACCCAAACTCACCATAGATTGAACACACATTGAGCTATTGATAAAGGAGCCATACAATCAGGAATGAACACCACTCAGAAGAACAGTTTTAGGTGGGTGTTCAAGTAGAGTTCAGTATGTGTTCAGTATGAGTTCAGTCTGAGTTCCATCTGAGTTCCATCTGAGTTCAGGTTGAGGACTTGCTAGCAAGTCCACCCCCTATATTGCGTAGTGAAATGTGACTTTAGAGAGCATGCCATTCCTTAATGTTCAAATTTTACAAGAAAGAAGATATTTTATTTTTGGTTTTCACTTTTTGATTGACTTCTATGCTCACTTTTCTCACTGTGTTTATGAGTGTTGAGAGAGGGGGGACCAAAATTGAAAAATTTAATATGAGTTTGAATAATGAATAAATAATATAGCCACCTATTTTTGCAGGTTTTTCTTATTGAATTTATCATTTTGCTATACTATACAAAAATATAGTCACAGATACAAAAATGTTTGCTACAGGTTCTGAATCTCACATGTATGATACTTTAGATGAAGCAGAACATACTTCTAGACTCTTTACTGCCAACCAGAGAGCCATTCTTGTGCAAAGAAGGTCAAATAAAGACTGTCATGGTATGATATAACATTTTTGGATGATCTGTGCTCACTCTAGTCAATATGAGTCAAGAAGAACTTTTTTAGTGGATGAATCACATATTAAAAAACAAAAATTTTCCAATGTGGTTGTCCGTGGAAGGCAAATATCAAACACCAAAAAATTACAGCTTTAAAATTTGTTTCGACTGGTTTGGAAAAATCAAACCATTTCAACAACACACCTTTTTGGAAGCATATTTTTGCTGATACATGTCATAATCATGAGCTGGACACAAATCTTTTGGTACATTTTTGTGAGCAATCTCTAGCTTCTGAACACCATCAATCAGTAAAGGACTTTTATTATAGTGGGGTTAAACCGAATTGGATACTGGAGGTATTGAGTAAACAGGATTTAAATGTAAAAGCTATTTCAAGGGAAATACACAATATAAGTCACAGACATAGCCAGGAAAATATGAATGGGTAATCTCTGATAGAAGGTTTACTAGATTACCTTCAGAAAAATCAAATAACACATTACTATAGATTAAATGAGGAGAATAGAATCACTCATTTATTCCTGGCCCCCAAAGTCAGTGTGGCTCTGTTCCTTGAGTTTTCACATATTTTGCTTATAGATTCCACATATAAAAATAATAAATGAGAAAAATTTGTTTTTTCAATTTATTTTTTTAAAAAATTAATTAATTATTAATTATTTCAATACAGATTTAAAATGCCCATACTTCATGTAGCAAGCATGTGCTACACTGGCTGATCCTTTTCTGTTTACTTTTGCTTTATTTAAAAATAAACAGAGGAAGACTATGAAAGGGAATTAGAGCCAGTGAGGATGCTTCTTCCTCAAGAAAAATTTTCAGGTGTAATTGTAACTGATAGAGATAAAGCTCTTATGTTGGCTCTTAATAGAAAATTTCCAAAACTCAGCATTAATTGTGCTCTTGGCATATAAACAACAATGTTCTCTCATATTGAAAGAAATACTTTGAGTCAAACTTGGCTTGGGAAGGATTTGATAGTAACTGGAAAAATCATGTTAACTGTGAAAATGAACATGAACTTGAGGAAAATTGAATTTTCTTATACACTACTAAATAACCATCTAATATTATGCTGTACTTAGAGACACAATGGCTCCAATTCAAACATTGATTTGTCTTAGCATACACTAATAAAGTCCTTCATTTTTGAGACCTGGTTACTTTATGGATTGAAGGTCAGCATGGAGTCCTCAAAAGCTGGCTACTTACACCTACTAGTGATTTACTTGAGGTAAAATCAAGATTGATTCTGCATTGTTCAAGCCAAGAAAAAGAAATTCTGATGGATATTGTAGCTAATGCAGCTACCTTCTACCCTACACATTCTGGTGAACTGTGGGATCAGGTAAGCTAAAGAAGATTTTTATCTGCTCAAAATATATATTATAGCTAATAATATTCTACTTAAAAAGGTTCAAAAGAAAGTCAGTCATACAGCCCTGAAAAGGGTTTATAAAGAGTACTACAAGTCACTTCATTTAAAGCCAACATTTCCATGTTGTACAAAAAAATTTTGAAGAACAATGGGGCTACCATGCTCCTATGGGCTAAAAGAAATTTTAAACTCAATAAATAAACATATCACTCTTGCTCATTTTCATCTGCAGTGGTGGCTTCATCCACTTAAATATATTGATGAAACAAGCGGACCTTCTGAAAACACAATTTTTGAGGTTCTTGGCCAGGTGAGACTATTCTACAATAATCATCCACCTCTTTATCAAAGAGAGATAGAAAAACTACTTATAGATATCTATCAAGGGAGAAAATTCAACAAGTATTGGAACCAAAGTTATGCCATAACTCCCATGGGCATCCTGTGAAAAAGAAATGTGAGAAAAAAGATCTTTCCCACTTTGAGCATGTTCTTAACAAAGAGGAAAAATCAAGAGTTTCAACTGCACAGAGATGTGGAAAGTGTGGCAAAACTGGGCACAATGCACAAAGCTGTTCAAAAAAGCAAACTGTCTCTCATGAAATCTCAAAAAAAGTGACTCTGATCAAGGACAGCATCTCTATAGCTCATGATAATTCTTTCAATCAAATTCCTAAAGCACTTTGGAAATGCCTTAAAGAAGTAAATTATGTCCCTTTAAATGGAAACTGTGGTTTTGCAACTCTTGAAAAAGCACTTGGTATCCCAGGTGAATGGGATTCTTTTCAGAAAGCTTTGTTAGGTCAAATATCACACAAAATGAACTAATACATTCATCTTTTTGGATTTGATGAAGCAAATGAGTCAATGGTCCAATTGAACTGTTTTTTTCACCAGAACCAGCCTGAAATTGGTTTCATTCACCTTGCCATTGTCAACTGGCAGCCAATGCCTTTGGTTATCCAGTCATTGTGCTACAAGCTGATATATTTGCTCATAAAATTTTTTTTACATTTATTCCATATATATTTAAAGGTAACAATGAACCACTTGTTATATTTTTTGATCAATAAAAAATACATTTCTATCATGTACTCTTATTAGATAATTCCCCCATTCCATCTTTTTTTGTGGTAGGTTTGGGTATGGAAGGGATGTAGAAATTTTGAATTCTTGCATTGAAGCATTAGATCAATTTCAGAGATTATGTTTTCCTATTGAAAGGGTAGCTGATAGCTGAATAAATTTGGGAACTCGATTAAAATTGATTGACTTAGATTGTGTATATTCTTAGTATATGATTAAGCTATTTTTATTTAAATTTCATGCTAAATTTAATTTATATTATATTATATTTTATTTTATTTAATTATCTTTAATTATATCATACTATATTATACTATATTATACTATATTATACTATATTATACTATATTATACTATATTATACTATATCATACTATATTATACTATATTATATTATATTTTATTATGAGAAATAATGTGAAAAGAAATTTTTATAAAAAAAG
This sequence comes from Hemileia vastatrix, assembly GCA_030280995.1. Lineage (NCBI taxonomy): Eukaryota > Fungi > Basidiomycota > Pucciniomycetes > Pucciniales > Zaghouaniaceae > Hemileia > Hemileia vastatrix. The sequence continues at coordinate 21,954,248 of JASXTE010000016.1, read as the reverse complement.
AAATAACAAATTTAATTTTTTAAAAGAGATCCAATTTGTGATATTGAAAATTTGAAGTTAGAAAGTGGGAGGGTAAGTCAAATATTGATGTTTTACTTTGAGATACATTTACTTTGTCATTGAATTTTTTTTTTACTTTTTTATTCTGCTTTGGTGGGTGTTTTAATATCAACAAAAGGAGGATTTTGAGATACATTGACTTTGTAATTGAAAATTTTTGTACTTTTTTATTCTGCCATGGTGGGTGTTTTAATATCAACAGAAGGAAGAGGCATAGTAGTGGTAGTAGTAGTAGTATTAGTATTAGTAGTAGTAGTAGTAGTAGTAGTAGTAGTAGTAGTAGTGGTAGTAGTAGTAGTAGTAGTAGTAGTAGTAGTAGTAGTAGTAGTAGTAGTAGTAGTAGTAGTAGTAGTAGTAGTAGTAGTAGCACTTGTTAGAAAATAGGATTCAGTAGTTTTTTGTGAGAAGTCATTAGTTTTAGTTAATTTTGAAATGTAGGCTGTCACTCAAGAAATTTAAATACATACTAGGTTGCCTGTTGATATATTTAAATGCATAAAGGGTTGTATGGAGTGGAAGGTTGAATAATATGCAGGGAATTATTATAGTTAGAAGCTTAGGTTGTCTCCAGGCTGTAATATGCAGGAAATTACTATATTTAGCAGTTTAGGTTGTTTCCAGATAACTGCTAAAATTTTACTGTATATAAACACTTTGGTTTATAGAAAATGGCAACAATCAATATCTCACCAATTAAGCTTAACATATAATATGAATTTCACAATACACTAGTAACTGTTACACCACATAAAAACAGCTGAGGTAGTGGAAAGGTATTTTAAAAGCTGGCCTGCTTACGTTGGCTGCATTTTCACACAGTAACCAGACATCCCTCCCCCCAAAAAAGTGAGATCCTGGTGACATGAACCAGTATATCTAATATTCAGATATGCAATATCTCTTGCTCATTTCTTCCCTCCACTTTAGTAATGTATAATTACCCTTTCGATCTCCTGCTATTAAGGTAGTGTTAGATTTCTATCATTATTTCATTACTTAGAGGTTAGAATTAGGCTAATAATTACTTTTTATCTTACTTTAATTTAGCATTATTTCTCTGGTACCTGATTAAGTTTAAATTGGCCAAATGAGGCAAAAAATAGAAAGGTGATCTCAGAAACATCAAAAAAGGTAGAGCCATTAAGTCCTCCATCTCTTTCTTGCTCAAGTTTGAGTAAAATTTTACAAAGAAAAAAAAATTTCATATAAAATTTCATGGATTTTACATCTTAAGACAGGTTTGGGTGCTATTTTATAAATAAGATGATTAGGGAGCTAAAACAACAAAAATAAAATATAATCCTAAAATGAAAATAATATTCTATGATAGAAGCAAAGAGGGGTGAGCTAGATAAAAAAAGTGAAACAGTCAGTTCTGAAGTACACAAGATTGAGGAGAAATTTGAGGGTGAAAAAAATGAAAACTTATGGAATAAACCACAAGTGGGTAGCTACACTATGCACCAAGTAAGATATCCCCAATGAGGATATCCAGTCCGAGCTGAGGAAATTGTAGGAAAGGACATAGGGATAAAAAAATATGTGCAACAAAAATGTGAGAAAAATAAGTTTAAAAAAATATCTTGAAACCATGGGAAAATTTTTTTTTAATTTTTTTCTCTCTCAAAAAAAGGTTTTTTTTAATTTTTTAATTTTTTACTATTTTTTTTACAATTTTATTTTGTAAAAATAAACTCTCATGATGGAAAATGATTTTTCTTACAATTACTTTTCTTAAATTTATATTTCTGACCTTATGTCCCTCCCTAAAATATCCTTATCTGGGATATCTTACTTGGTGCGTAGTTATAGATTAAAAAACAAAAAACAAAAAACAAAAAACACATCAGTCAGTTCTGAGGAAAACAAGAGTGGGGCAAGAGGTCAAGAGGAGAATAGTTGGGGCACTGATTGCATATCCAATGTTTGGATGTACTGGGTCAGGTCACCAGTATCTCACTTTTTTTTGGGGGAGGAACATCTGGTTACTGTGCGAAAAAATCAGCTAAAGTAGCAGGCCAATTTTTAAAATACCTTTCTGGTATGTTGCACCAATTTAGAAGTTGATACTTTGGCTCTTTGCATGTGGTGTTAATGCATGTTAGATAGTGATAATAAAAAACTAAGTTAGGGAACAATAACACCCACATGTATATAGTCTATAATCTGTACCCGGTCAGTCTTAATCCATTCCAGATGATAGACTGATGGGACTGACCTGGTATACTTTGGGTTACGGCACTATAGGTTATGGGAATTTAGTTGTGCTACCTGCCCTGTAAATAGTCTTTCTAAGTCATTGAATGGTGAACACACATTCTAAATCAAAAATATACAGAAATATTCATCAAAATCACCTTCATCATCATCTAAATCATCACACAATCACACACAGATCCACTAAACACCCTCATCTTCTGACATACACAATTTACTAGTAATGGAAACATTAACTTGATCAGACACAATTAAAGGAAAAGAAAAAAATGAAAACTCTAACCAACTCCCACTACACCATATGGAAATTGAAGCATTTCTCAAAGGCAAAAACTATTATAAATATGAAGAGCAATTTTTCAGACAAGCAGAAAACAACACTATACTATCTTGGAGTGGAGATAACTTTCTATGTTGGAAAAATGATCTCTCTTCTGACTTTAACACTTATTTACGTGACCCTGATTATCTAATAAATGAATTAGATAACACCATCTTTGAAGGGACATAGATGAGTTGGCACACATTGCTATATACAATGGGATATTAAATTCTCACAAATACCATGTCAAACCAAAGCAACACTCCTACTCTGCTTACCAATTATTGTGTGACAAGTTCAAAATAATGCCAAAAGGCTCCCAATTAAGCTCATTAAAAGATATACTTGTAATGAAATTCAATCCTGACAACATGATTTATGCCAAAAAGGCTTCTCTATTCAGAAAAAAAGCTGACAAATTATTTTCAAATTGTTTAAATTTAACAAAGAAATCATTTTCCAATCTATTTATATCATTCACAATTGAATCAACACACAATTTATCTATTGAAATTATTAAAAAAATTGATAATTGAATGCAAATTTATGACACTGAATTGAAACCCATTGATATAGACCAAATTGCCAGCAACCTTCAGAAATTTTTAGGACTGTCAACAAAATCAAAACCTTCCATGAAAAATGCTATGAATCTATCCTCTTAACCTTAAAAAATTAACACACAATATTTGTGTGGGAATTGCTAGCAAGTCCTCAACTTAAAGTCAGATGGAACTCAGATGGAACTCAGACTGAACTGTTAATGAACACCAACTTGAACTCTTGTGGAAATATAATTGAATATTTTCTGGTATCATACTGAAAGTGAAATTATATCCTTCTAAAATTTGAATGACATGAATTTTATAAATTATTCCGAACACTGTACATTTTGAGGCCATATATTTTACTTGGTTTATAAACTACCATTCAAGATGAGGCTGAAAATCCATTTAAAATTGCCTATTTTCCAAGTATTTATTTTATTCCAAGTTGTTATTCTTGTAAAATTAATTAAAACACATTAGAATCAATAATTAATTGTTTGAAATTGCAGCAAGTATTTTACTCAATTTTTGCAATTAATTATTGTTAGAAAATTCAGATAAATTAAGGGGCTTTTGGATAAAATTTTTGATATTTTACAATTATTAACAATTATTTTGATTTAAAGACAGTTTAATTGAATACTCACTTACCAGGTAGTAATTAGTATGTGAAGATAAATTAAGAGTTTATATTTATATATTGCAAGTGATATTGAATATCCATACAAAAATGATTATTCAAATTCAAATTAATATTTAATATGCTTATGAAACTTTATACTTGAAAGTTCATGTTGTGTATTAATATACAAAATCATTTTTAATACCAATATGAAAAATTGTACTACACATTCATATGCAAAATTTATTGGGATGCACATATGAAGTATCAAATTTCATATACATCCTCATATTTGTCTTGAATATGCAGATTGAAATTGTTATTGAATAAATTTATTGAAATTATTTTTCAGTATTATTGTAAGCCTGGATATTCCCAGGACTGAGTAAAAAGTACTTATAAGTTATGTTAGACACATGGACTATACTTGGGAGCAATAAATTAGAGTACACAAAAAGTATACATAAGTAAAATTATGATAATATACAAAATATGCCATTATAACACCTTATATACATGCATATATCCACCTTTTATAAGTCTTATGTACTTAATATTAAGTTTTAATATGTTAGGGTAATCTTAAGAACCTTAAATATAAAGCTACATAATTTTTAAGTACACTTATAGCTGTTATTTTCATTGTTTTGGGTAAAAAACAAGAAATGCGCTTTAAATCACTTAAAAGTTGATTATATGCACTATAAACTTAATAATATTAAAAATGCGCTTTGACAGATCACTTTTTCTTAATTAGGACTATTGATTTGGCTCCTCAAATGCATAAAAATAACACTTTTCAAATTTGGTGTTTTTTATGCCAGAAATGGCTTCTGTGTACTGGCCACATACTGCCTACATTTTTCGCATGTGAATAGCTTCATTTTTAGCAAATTTAGCTTTTTCACACTATAATTACCCCAAATTCTACGCCCACTGTGGGGAACACACTAAAATAGGTGACAGGCGCTTATTTAGTGTCCTAGCTTAATTATAAATGCATTGACCCTCTTTATATGCACTAATTTCATTAATAACCTCAATCTTTGCGCTTTAATTCACTACCACTCTTAAATTTGCCTAAATTAGTCAAGGATTCACCCGTGCAAGTGCCTTCCAAGGACTGCATGTGGTTACTCCACATCTCATGCCCTTTTTTGGGTTTTTTGGTGGTTTCTCGGTCAATTTTGGTTATTTTTGAATGGGGATTTCACATATTATAATGTCATTATTAGACCCAACATTTCTAAAGTTAACCCCCTTATTATTAAGTATTAATTAATCTTAATTTTCCCTTTCTGGCCTTTTATATTAATGTATAATATGCATATCCTCTCTTTTTTGCTTATTCTTTATTTTTGATGGATTATCCCTATTACTACAAGATTTTGGCAGGTGATATAATTCTAATTATGTTACTAGTCATTCTTTTGGGTTCTTAAAATGTCTATTGGCTAGAATGAGGCGTAATTAACTGTGTATTGAGCTGGTAAATCATAGGGGTCATTGGGGAAGTAATTGTGTATAAAAGGAGGAGGTTTTTGGTCTTATTTTCTTCATTCCTTATCATTACAATTTAAAAATATAACCAATACAATCAAAATACATATCAATAGTACTTATAAAGTCTTTGAATAGTATCATAATTTATTAAATTCTTTTTTCTACCAACTATAAAGGTTGTAAGCCATATATAATTAGTGAAGTTAGAATTACTGAGACCCTTATATTGAGTTATATTTTAATACTTATTGGATTTTTACTACAGTATTCATATAGGACCATTAAAATCTTTTAGACAACTGACCATTCAAGCTAGTTCACATCTCTGTACTTGACCTCAGACTGACAATTATTTTCCTGATGTTATATTATAAATTTTTTTTGAGTTGAGTTGAGTTGATTAATTTTGATTTTGTTTTCTGCATTGTATTATATTTTATTTTATTTTTAATAATTTTATCATATCTGATTACACTTATTTTATATACTTTATCACATTAAGATATATTAAATTATACTTTATTGTATTATATTGTATTTTTTTGGTTAAGTTTTATATTATATTATAATATTGTATTTGAATTTAATTTAATTTTGCTCCACCTTATTACATTCATTTTTATAACATCTTGATTTAATTTAATTTAATTTATTTCAATTTATCTCACTTGTCTTTATCTTTATGCAGCTTTTTTACCTATAATCATATATTTATTTTCATTTTGTTACATTATATTCTATTGAGTCCCAATTTATTTTCTTTTTTATGGATGAAGTGGTACAGCCATAAAAAATCATTCAGGTTCTAAAAATTGGCTGTTGAAATCTTATGTATATTTTTATATCAAAATTAAAATGCATAAAATTTGATGGTGAACTTTCATGCAGAGCTATACATCAGCATTTGCATATATAAAATTGGCTCGTAAGCCCTGATGTACAGCTATAAATCAGATTTAAAATTTATAAAATTTGATGTTTAACTCTGATATAAGGCTATAAATGAGAATTAACATGCATAGAACTGATCAGTGATATCTGATGAAAAGTTTTACATCAGAGTTCATGTGCTCAAAATTTTCTATTGAATTCTGTTTTATAGCCATACATCAGCATTGACCGTCTAATTTTAAAAATTAGAGCATTTTCATTTTCATATAAACTTTTACCTTATAAAATAAATAATGCATGAATAAAGTTTATTTTTATATATTAAAATATGTTTAAATAAAATAAAATAAATTAGAAATGAATAGAAAATAATTAAGTTGAATAAATAAAAACATATAATATTGCAAAAAAAATTTCAGGCTGAGTTCAAGTACAGAGACGTGAATAGCTTGATTAGTCAGTTGTCTAGAAGTTTTTTATGGTCCTATAATATTACCGTAGTACAAATACAATAAGTATTAAAATATAACTCAATATAAGGGTCTCAGTAATTTCAATCTCACTAATTATATATGGGTTACAATCTTATAGTTGGTAGAAAAAAAGATGTAATAATTCAGATACTATTCAAAGACTTTATAAGTAATATTGATATGTATTGTAATTGTATTGGTTATATATTTTGATTGTGATGATAAAGAATGTAGAAAACAAGACCAATCTCCCTCCTTATATAACCCAATAAGTTTTCAATGAAACCCTAGATTTACCAGTCCTATACATGGATAATGAAACCTCATTCTAGCTAATACACCTGTCCAACAACATAATTAATATCCAATAACATAATTAAAAGGATATCACCAACTAAAATCCTGAAGTAATATAGATAATCCATCAAAATATAAAATAAGTAAAAAAGAGAGTATATGCATGTAATATCTTAAAATAAAAGACTAAAAAAAATAATAGCACTAAATATTACACAATATAGGGGGGATAAACAGTAGAAGTGATGGGGATAATTATGACAATATATTACATGAACTCCCCACCCAAAAATAACCAATATTGACTGAGAAACTACTGAGAAACCCAAAAAAGGGTGTGAGATGAGGGGTAACTACATAAATTCCTTGGAAGGCGCTTACACGGGTAAATAATTGACAAATTTAGGTAAATTTAAGAATGGCAGTGAATTAAAGACACTAATATTGAGGTTATTAATGAAATTAGTGCATATAATAAGGTCAATGCACCTATGATTAAATTAGGACACTAAATAAGTGCCTGTCACCTACTTTAGTTTGTTTCCCCACAGTTGGAATAGAATGTTGGGTAATTATAGTGTGAAAAAGCTAACTTTCATAAAAATGAAGCTATTCACACAGGAAAAATACAGGCAGTATGTGGCTAGTACACAGAAGCCATTTCTGGCATAAAAAACACCAAATTTGAAAAGTGTTATTTTTATGCATTTGAGTAGCCAAATAAATAGTCCTAATTAAGACAAATTGATCTTTCAAGGCACAATTGTAATATTATTAAATTTATAGCACATATATTTGACTTTGAAGTGATTTAAAGCGCCTTGTTTTTCACATAAAACAATGAAAACAACAGCTTTAAGTCTACTTAAAAATTATATAGCCTTATGGTTAAGGTTTTTAAGATTACCCTAGTATATTCAAACTTAATATTAAGTACATAAGACTTATAAAATGTGGATATATGCGTGCATATAAGGTGTAATAATGGCATATATTGTATTTTATAATAATTTTCACTTATATATACAACTTGTGTACCTTTATTTATTATTCCCATTACAGGCAAAATATAAGATGACTTGTAGGCAAGTCATTTTTTTGTCTTTTAGACTACCCACAGAGTAACTTCAGTAGTAACTCCAGTAGTCCCACAAGGAGTGTGAAAATTACTAAAATTATTCTTAAAATTTATTTTGATACAAAGAAAAAAGGACCTTACCAGTATTTGACCTTATTTTGGTGTTCCAGACAAGGGTAAGACTGTTTTCTTGAATCCAATCACTTCAAATCACTTCCACCACCCTAACTTATCACTTATTTTTTCCTGCTTCATCAATCTTCCAACTCTTTACTCCCATGATCTTGAGCTGAGACTTTCTCCTATTAATCTAAATATGCTCTTATATTTATCTCTGCAATCATGCACTGTGACTCCCCTTTCCAAACACAAGCTCCAAAGATAAATACCCAGTTATAGCTTATCTAGATATTTTAATTTTTTTAATTTTTTAATTTCTTGAATTTCAATTCAATTAATTGGAAATTTAGACTAACCTAGATATTTTTGATTTTTTGATTCTTTAATTATTTTTTTTTTAAAATGGCAGATTTAACTACTGTAGATATTTTTACTATCAATTTGTTTTATGAATTTTACAGAATCATTAACTTGCTGTTTAAAACTCTCTATATTTTCTCTTATTTTTGTTCTTTACTTTTCTTCTTTATCTTTTTTTCCTTCAATCAATTTTGATCAGTTGTATCAACATAATCAATTGGGAGTTTAAAATTTCTAAGATGATTTTTTCTCATTTTTTGCCTTTTCTTATTAGTTTAGTTTTAAGATAGTTGATGGAAACCTCAAACCATCTTTTACATTTACTTGATTTTTTTATTAGGTGATGATTTAAAATATGGGAAGAAATAGAGAATGAAAAATTGATGTGCATAAAGTTAGACAAGGGAAACAAGAGGAGAGGAAAGAAAGAGGAGGGGGAGAGTAGGATATATATATATATATGTATATAAGAAATAAAAAAAACAACAAGATGTAATAAGGGCCAGTACCAGTTCATGTGCTAAAAAGACACTTCTTTTTTTCAGCCTGTGACCTTGTACTTTCTCACATGCACCCTTGTGTGAGATGAATCACAATTTGGTTCACTTGTGATCTACTTGATCCAATTCCTTACAGCCCCACTCTCAAGTTACATGCTGAAAAGAAGCTGTGTCTTTTCAGCCAGTGGAATGGTGCTGGCTCCCAGGCACCCTTGTGTCAGATGAAAAACAGGTTGTTGACTTGTGGTCCATTTGACCCATTGCCTGACACCCCCATTCTTAGGGTCACATGCTGAAAATACACTGCGTCTTTTCAGCACATTACCTGACATTGGAGGCATGAATTTATGGTTCAAATGGATCAAAATTTATAGCAACATTTGATTCATTTAATTCAAGGGTGCAGGGGAGAAACACACTAGGTCATGTGGTGAAAAGATGCAGTGTCTTTTCTGGAACACACCCTGAAAGCAAAAGGGTGAAAGAGAAGGTGATTATGGCAAATGAGGAATATTGGGAGTATCCTACAGAATCATGGGGTATTGGGCTGGAGTCATGAGAGTGCAATAAAGCTCAGGATATATAGGGTGAGGAAAATGGCTGAGTATAACCCACAAGGAGCTATTTGGGGAAAATGGGAACACAAAAGACATACATAAAGTTAACTTTAAAGGCCCTTCTGAGTAACCAGGGGGGCTGAGTGGGGCCCCCCTGGGGGCCAAAAAAGGGCTACAGAGGGGAAACAGAAAGACTTTTAACAGGTTAGCACATATAATTTCCTTCCCAATTCGTGAAGGGCTACATTACATGATGGAATTTTTAAAAAAAATAATTCAACCCACATACTTTATTTTACTGAATTCACTTGTACTTTGGTAGCATATGTCAGGGTTTAGAATATTAAATCATTAATCATTTAAACCAAATCAATTAAAAAATCACCCCACTGTTTTTTAACTCTGACTTCTGCATAGTATCAAAAGTTCTGTGTTCTTCAAAAGGAATATCATCCTTAATGAGGGTGTGGCACTGTGGATTAGCAAGTGCTATAGAGGAAACAAAGATTGGCCTATCTGCAGAGTTAGCCAAGGCATTAGAACACAACATTTAAAGACTGTTGTGAGTAAGATGGAGGACAAAAATTTATTACATGAAATACACCATATACTTTAGGCACAGTTTACAGAGCACTTTATATATAATCATCTCATTCTTATCAAATATATGATGTTTTTAAAATGGAGACAGAACCCAACCAGCCAACAAGCCCTTGAAAATATTACCTAAAGCCTTTATCAACATTGAAAATTATTCAATAACTCAGCCATCATGATATATAATCAAGTATTTTATTTGAGTGATGATGATCTTGATATAACTGCACCCAAGATGTACTCATAATACAAGTTAAAGTTTTAAGTACTTAATCTATACTTGAATAGCATTAATGCCAGTCAAGTATAAAATTATCTCGACAGTTTTAAAATAGAGCCAACTTCAAAGGCAACCAAAATGAAATGTCAATATTGAAAATCATTCAATAATATTTAGGAGTAATGACAATACTGAGAAAAGACCATGGCACAGCTAGATCAAGTACCAACTGACAAAAAGTCATTTTCAATATTTAAAATACTTCTTCAATATTAAAGAATCATATTAAATTATGGGCACCAACCAAAATTCTGCACTTCTGACTTCCACTGCCCAAAAATGAATTCACACAGTATTTTTTTACTGCTTGACCTTATCTTTTATTTCCCGTACTACTAGTCAAGCATAAAAATTCATGAGGGTGATTGTGATTTTGGTTTGACAGTCATATTCATGACCAAATAAGACTTCATATTGAATAAATGTATATTATGCATATTGAATATTCATATGAATATCTTTGCATTTTGAATATGCATATTTTTTGCAAATTTTTTTCATGTATTGTTCATATTGAATATGCATTCTGTATCTATATATTTAATATGCAATATGAATTATTATTAAATATGCATTTTGCATGCATATTGAATATTAAATAAAGTATATGTCATATTCCCTTGAATCATGTTTTTGAAGGGGGTGGTAGCAAAGAAATCTACAAGTGTTTCCAAAATATCTTTAATTGATGGATTTCTACTCATATACCCCTAAAAAAGGTTCCTCAAGGATTACTTCATGGGTTACTATGAGATCACTAAAAAATGACTTGCCTACAAGTCCTATTAAGTTTTACCCTGTTCTTGTATAGTCCATGTTTTTAAAATAATTTATAAGTACTTTTCACTTAGTCCTGGGGATATCAAGGCTGAAACTCTCCCACCATAAAAACAATAAAAAAAAGATAAGTTATACATTTTGTATATATTTTATTTTTCTGGTATTGAGAAAATTCTGTAGCATTAAAGATTAATTCTTTAAAGAAATAAAAAATAATAAAACATTATGAGTACTGGTTTTTAACCCCTCAGATGGTTGAACAAAATTTTATTTCTGTTTAAATTTTTTAAGAAGGGAGGATAGATTTGAAATTTCTTTTTCAGGTATTAATTTATCAAATTCATTTGATTTTCCCCTATATCTTAATAAATACTCAGTTCTTTTCTGTTTAGTAAGGATTCTTTTCATTAGTATTTTTTTAATCTCTGCTTTTTTCACTAAATCTTTATGTTACTTTTTAGGCCTTCCTCTTCTTTTTGTAAATAAGTCAGGATCATTTGCATGGTAAGATTTTAATAATGAGATAGGGAAAACTGGATGTTTCCTATCATATGGTATGGTAAGGTAAACTCTTACAGTCGCCTTGCTGTAAGCAGAATCCGGAGGAGATATGTGGATTTAGCTGAAAACCCCGTCCTTCCAATAAAAATAACAAAGTAGGTGTTCTAAATCACTAAGCTAACCAATCTACTTAGATCTGATTGACAAAAATACTGAAACTCTAAAATAATAAACGCTTATTGAGATTTAAAGAAAGTAGCTGTTGATAAAAGAAATACTGATAACAACAATTAAGGTGTACCAGTGAAAGATCTGAAAAGATTGACTTTTATGTTTTTATAATAATTTAAGTTTTTATGAGACAGCAATAATCAAGTCCCAGTGATGAAGACCTTTCTAAAGATACCCTGTATGATGTGTGATTTAAATTGTTGAGTAGTATTTCCAAAATGTTATATATAAAATATAAAGTTATAAGGGTATTACAATTTATTTAATTTGTTGAGTAATAAAAAATGAGACTGTGGTGGTTAAGGATTAAGCTGTATGATGTGTCCCCCCCTCAATTTCGAGTTTGAGACGCGCTTAAGTATTCCTAGTCACGTGCCTAAGTTTTCCCCTCCAGAGCTCTTCCAGAGTCAATCCGGAGCCCGTACGGACTTCCGGACTCAATTTAGAACCTTAAAACCATAATAAAAAATCTAGAAAAATTACACGTAATAGAGCTACTTCCCCTTTACCTACCAAATCAATTTTCGTAGTCTGCGCAGCTCTAATTACCCCGTGAAAATTCATCAAAGTTAAGTAATTTTTGAAAAACGTAAATATTTCTATAAAACTTTAAAATTCATTTAAAAATATAAGAAAAATAGTAAAAATTCTGGGAAAATTTCCCAAGGTTCTTGAGTGACTCGACTTGATACTTATAAATTTTTCAGACCGTAAAAATAAGTTTTCTCCGCAAAATAAATTGTTTTCGTGTAGGCATTTGCTCGTGACCAATTTCTTCATATTTAAAACTCCAATAAATTAAATAAAACCCTTTTATATAAAAAAATAATAACGCCAATCTTGTACGCCGTAATAACTCCATTTACATACTTAGGTGCCATACTAAACTTTAGGCTACCACATCCTCCCTCCAATCGAGAATGTCCCCATTCTTAAAACTTTGCATAAGTGGTTGAACACAATATTCATCTTTAACCTTCAACCACCATCTTCTTTAATCAACTAAAAATTCATCTTCATCAATATGTCTTCCAAAGAACTTGTCGCTCCATGTGAACTCTGCGCTCGATACCAGGTACCTTGTTTAATGTCCAACCCTAATCTTCCTGGCAGAACAGCTTGCGACTTATGCCGTGTGAAAAAAGTCAAATGCAACCGGCCAATAGTTCCTTCTAAAACAAACGTATATTTAGGACCAGCAGCTCTCCCTGATCCCTCAACTTCTAAAAAGCGATCCAAAATTCCTGTCTTCTTAAAACGAATAAGATCAAAAACAGCTTCAAAAGTTCAATCTTCATCAACGGATCCCGGCCTAATTTTGCCTTCACAAGATCCTAATCCTATAACGCCAGTACCCCCAACTAACTTTGCTGAGACTATGTTTCCTGGCTCTAAATGTAAGACCCTATTTATCTTACTAAAAAAACTTTTAATCAAAATTGACTAAACCTATGACTTAATAACATATTTGAACTTCTAGCTGTCGAAATAACCAACACTGATGATGTTGGTAGAGTGAAGACGGACTATATCAATCATTACCCAAATTTTCATCGCTATCTTTTTCTTGACTTTACTAATGAGTTGAAACGAAAAATGCTGGCCTATTTTCAAGAAACTCCAGCTAATAACCATGAAGACCTCATGAAAAGAAGAATTTTAATGCAAAGCTTTGATAATGATGTTGAACAATTTCAAAAAAATTATCTTTTCTAACAGTATAACTTGATAAAATTTTGTTTTTGCTTGGTCTTCTTAAACTTTCAACATAAATGATGTTTTCTTTCTTCTCTGGCTTGATATAACATAAAATAAAATAAAATAAATCTTGTGATGATTCCACTACTGAGAGCAAGGTTTGAATCCCTTCAGACTCCCATATACCAGTCTTCCTTCTTGTCACAGCATTGAGAGAGTGGATCTTCCTATGAGCCGAATACTCCTGATTCCAACCTCATAGGGCCCCCCACTGAGCCGAATTCTATGATTCCAATCTCGCCATAAGGTCCTCCAAGCTTCACACCAAAAAAAAAAATGGCCTAACTATGAGGCACTAAAAAAAAATCATTCCCTAAAATCCAACTACCATCCTAACTTCTGATTCCTTCATCACAATTTTCAAACTTTGCTATACAGCAAACCCATAAAATACTTTTGCCAGGCTTCCAATAATAATTTTAACTTTAGACCATGTCAAAGCGCCACAAATTTCACCTAATTAACCATTATGCTTTCCTTAGCATCATTACCACCTAAAATTTTAACCTCCTAAAGCTTATCAGCACCCGATTCCAGAAATAATTGAATAACCAGTTTAAAGTCTTAGTGGACAGTGATAAATTAAAAGATTGAATTGAGTTATCCAAACAAGATTGACATTCCAATTTAAAGTCTTGGTAGACCAAACATATAATCGATTGCCAGTTTATGGTCTTGGTGGACCAAAGATCGTTTAAGTGCATAAATATCTTGATATATTCCTAAGTAAGGCCTAGGCTTGACCAAAGATTGAATAAATTTGATAATCCAGTTTAATGTCATAGTGGACCAAACATTTGATCGACAAGTAATCCAGTATAAGGCCATAGTGGTCCAATGAATGTTGAATTATCCTGCAGATATTAATTTTCCAGTTTAAAGTCATAGTGGACTAAACAATGAATGAACTACCAGTTTAAAGTCATGGTGGACCAAACATTTAATCGATAAGAAATCCAGTTTAAGGTCATGGTGGACCCAACACTTGATAATAGTCCAGTTTAAGGTCTTGGCGGACCTAACAAATCCAATAAAAAATTTTAACGATAGTCTTGAAAATTAGCCAGTTTAAAGTCTTGGAGGACTAACAGATCCAAAATACGTGTATAAAAAAAACTTTAAAGAACGTCTTGAACAGTAGCCAGTTTAAAGTCTTGGAGGACTAACAGATCCAAAATACGTGTAAAAAAAAAACCTTAAAGAATGTCTTGAAAAGTAGCCAGTTTAAAGTCTTGGAGGACTAACAGATCCAAAATACGTATAAAAAACCTTAAAGAACGTTATGAACAGTAGCCAGTTTAAAGTCTTGGAGGACTAACAGATATCTTGAAGTAAAATCCCATTGGTATTGAGTTCTCCTAGACCCTGTTTCCTGTCTAAACTAAATGAATAAAACTAAAAAGAATGAAAACTAAAAAAATAAAACTAAGAAATATAATAATGATTTTGATTTAATTAATAAATTTTAATTTTAATTTTAATTTTTTTTTTTTTTTTATTATTATTATTATTATTATTATTATTATTATTATTTTTTATTTTATTTTTATTTTATTTTTATTTATTTTTTTTTTTTTTATTTATTTTTATTTATTTATTTTTTTTTTTTTTAATTTTTTTTATATATATTTTTTTTTTTTTAAATTTAAAATAAAAGATTTTAGAAAAGATAGTTTTGAAATAAAAGTTAAAATTTAATTTTAAAGAAAGATAAACGAATGTGAAAAGAAAGATAAAAAAGCAATAAAAAAATTTCAAAATAAAATTATAAAAGATGCCCCCCGGCCATTTGATGAGCGGTACCCTCGACATCATACCCACATCCAAATGCAACTTGATGTGGTTACACAATTTTGAGAAATTGAAAAGAAAAGAAATTAAATGAAAGTTTTTAGAAGATAATTTTTATAATGATGATCACTGGGTGGGCTCCCTCCAATTTATAAAAATGATTAGAGACCACCAGTGAGCATCACCTTTACAATAATTCATAATATATATTAAAGAAAAGAAATCACAATCTATCATAAAAAAATCAAAAACAAAAATAAAAAAAATCTTGAATCCGGCGTTGAGAGCGGTGTCTCTTGATTCATTCCAGTTTATAGTCTTAGTGGACTTCCTAAAATTAAAAGACAAAGCCAGGATTCAACTAGAAACAGGGAAAATTTTGGAAACGAACATTATGGGGTAATTGTGTATAGAGCAGCCAGCCCATCAATTACCCCCACACTTGCCAATATTAAATTAAGAAGGTTCCCCTGTGAACACTTCTTCCAATAAATTAAAAATTTTCCAACACTATCTTCACCCATATTTTTAGAATTTTAAGTTTTCGAAAATTTCAAAGAAGGTCTTCTTGCATTTCGTTAAGTTTCATCACAGTTTTGTTGTCCATATACAGTGTAACGATAGTAAAGTATTTTGATAAAAAAAGAAGATAGTTTATACTCGTTGTGGAGGAATCCATAAATTTTCGTAGATATCATAGTTTATCCTCATTGCGGAGGTATAAAATTTGATAAATGTCATTAAAATTGTAGTTTATCCTCATTTTGGAGGAATCCGTAAAATTTCATTGATATCATAGTTTATCCTCATTGCGGAGGAATCCATAAAGTTTCATTGATATCATAGTTTATCCTCATTGCGGAGGAATCCATAAAGTTTCATTGATATCATAGTTTATCCTCATTGCGGAGGAATCCATAAAGTTTCATTGATATCATAGTTTATCCTCATTGCGGAGGAAGACTTCGGCACTCCTGGTGCCTCTAGGATAGAACCGTTTCACTTGATCGGCCGCTACCCTCTTCTTCAATACTACTCCATCCAACTCTTCTAGCACATATGAACCGCCGGAAACTTGCTCCTTGATTTTATACGGTCCATTCCACCTATCTGCAAACATTTTTCCCCACTGACTTTCCAAACTCCTATTATACACCAGGACCATATCTCCCGGGTTCAAAGGTTTCCTTAATCGATGTGCCAACCGCTCATCCCAATATCTAACTGATTGATTTCGGATCTTCATCATCCGCGAATATGCCTTTTCTAAATATTCTTCTTTCTTTTCTAGCTGCATCATTCTTGCACACAATAATTCTTCAGTAGTTTTGACCGTGTCCCAGTCAACTCCAAGATATGATTCAGCTTCTAAATCAACCGGTAAAACTGCTTTCTGTCCAAAAACAAGTTCATAAGGTGAAAATCCGGTCGTCCTTTTGGCAGTGATTCGATCAGCAAATAAAACTAAAGGTAAATAGTGCCTCCACTTTTCGGCACTTGTCCCACACATTTTAACTAAAGCATCCTTAATAACTTGATGCCCTCTTTCAACCATGCCTTCAGCTTCGGGATAATATGGGGTTGCTACCCTAACCTTTGATCCAACTTTCAATACGGCCTCTTTAAACTCTGTCCCAAATTCAGGACCTCCATCTACCGTTACCAACTTCATCACCCCATACCTATATACCCAATTATTCAAAAAGAATTCTGCCACATTTTTGGCAGTTAAATTAATAAGAGGCGCTGCCTCTACCCAACCAGATAAATCATCTCTGGCCACAATTAAATATTTATACCGTCCCTCTTTTATATGAACGGCATCTAAACTAACTCTTCCAAAGAGCGTATATTCACCGGTCGCGCGTCCAGGTTCCTTTGGCCTTAAATAACTTCGTCTTTGACATTCTTCGCATGACTGAACCCACTGTTTAACAGCCATCTTCATGCCAGGCCACCAAAATCGATCAGAAATTCTTCTAAATGTTTCTCCAACGCCTCTATGCCCGAGATCTTCATGCAGTGATTTCAAAACTAATTCTTGCCCCTTCTGTTGAGTTATAACTACTTGAGGATTTGGATACCTTCTCCTCATTAAACGTCGACCAGATAGGTAAAACGTAGATGACTTCCTCTTGATAGCCACCCATTCATCGTCTTCACAATCTTCTGGCCTCTCTAAAGTCAACAAATATTTGACTAACAAAAAATAAAAACCAGTCTGACCCCAGACTTCATCTTGAAAATCGATTAATATAACATCAATAGGGACTTCTCTATCACCAATATCACCTGCACATAAATGAGCCAATAATCGTTGACCCCTAAATAAATCTTTAATCGAGCTATGTCGACGTTTTTCTTCTGAACCTTTGGATCCTTCGAAAACCGTATTTGAAAATACCTCTTTCTCTTTATCCACCTTTTTATTTAAGTTCTCTAATTCTCCAACATATACACCATTCCTTAATTTACTACTATCCCACACTACCAATCCATTTTCCTCTACATACACCACATCTTCTTCTACCTCCTCTCTGCCGAATTTATCTACACCTTTTTCAACACCTTTTTTAACATAAAAACTATTTTCCAGTTTATCCTCTTGGTGGAGGTCATCATCATCATAATCTAAACACAATAGTCCTGCCAGTTTAACCTCATGGGGGAGGTATGGAAAGTCTTCAGCTCCTTTAGTGCTGGCTTTGATAATAGGTATATCTTCATCGAACTCTTCTGAGTCTGAATCTTCTTCAGTGGGTGGTCTCCTTGATAAACCATCTGGCATAGTAAAAGTTTTGCCAGGCTTATGAACTAAATCAAACGAAAAATGTTGAATAAAAGCTACCCATCTCGTCATGGGTGCATTTGGTAAACTTGGGGAATTAATCATCTGGATTAACGATTTCGCATCCACTTGCAACTCAAAATGTTGCCCCCACAAAATATGCTGAAGTTTCTTCAGTATTTTTGCCACACCACATAATTCCAATTTTGGTTGAGAATATCTTGATTCGACCTCAGTAAATACTACAGATTCATACCTAACTGGCCTGATGTAACCAGCTTTATCCATCTGAGACAAAACCGCCCCAGCTGCAACCTGACTTGAATCAACTGCTAAATAAATTCTGCCAGCATCTTTTCCATAATCCAAATTGTGCAGGACTAAATCCTTCCCCACAACATCCTTCAACTTCACAAATGCCTTCTCACACTCTTCATCCCACTCCCAGTCTGCATCCTTTCTCGTTAACCGTCTCAATGGAGCTGCCAATGAAGAAAAGTCCTTAATAAACATTCTAACATATACACAAATGCCTAAAAACCCTCTAACTTCGGTCGTATTCTTGGGTCTTGGCCAGGACTGAATTTTGTTAACTTTCTTCTTGGACATAATCCTACCCTCTCTACATACCACATGGCCTAATATTTCTAAGGCTGGCACACAACATGAAAATTTTGAACCTGAAATAGTTAAACCAGCCTCTTCAATTCGAAACAAGATTCTTTCTAAAGTAATTGCAAACTCCCAAATGAATTTGCGTATCCCGGGATTCTCTTCCAACACCTGGTTATCATAGTCGGTTGTTGGTCCCTTAATTCCTCCATCATCTATAAAGATTCCAGCATATTGTGGAATTTCATCTTGAAGGATCCAAGCCATATGAGCTTGATAAACTGCAACCGAATTTGTTGCTCCTTGAGGTAATCTTGTTAACTGTAAACGTCCTAGTGGCGTATCGAATGTAGTGAGTGGCCTTGAGTCCGGATGTAACTCTCTCTCATCATATCCACCCATAATATCTCCCAAACCATAACACACTCTCCCTGCAAACGCTTCAACAAACTCCTCAGCACTAGGTGGTATCCCAGCATCCTTTATTGTAACCCTATTTAATTCCCTAAGATCATGAACAACTCTAAGCTTGCCATTCGGTTTCTTGATACAAAATACCGGACTAGAATAACTTGACGTTGATTGCTCATACAGTCCAGTGCGTATCCGTTCTCTGACAACTTCAATATAAGCTTCTTTTAATGCAGCTGGAATAGGAATCGGTTTCTGCTGCCACGGTTCATGACATACCACAGGAATCTTGTAAGGCTCCCCATAGGAATGCTTCAACACACCCCTCTCCTCTTCTTCAAAAGCAATGGCCTTCTCTCGCTTGACCATCACATCCAACAACAACTTCTTCTCTTCTCCAGACAACCAACCATCAGGTCCAAAATTAACAACACCCAGTCTCTCAAAAGTGATTCTTGACGTCTCAGAAAATTCAGGCGGAGTCTTTACCAAGGGACTTTCATAAGGATCTCTTGATAACCTTGGTCTTCTCAAAGGTGGATTTAATTCAGCAGGTAGCGGTTCATTAATAGGTCGAACTTTATTTGCTACTCTCTTATATTTGGCTGCGTCCACATCTAAATTAACTTGAGGTAAAACATCGCCATTAAAACTTTCATCAAATGAATCTTCTTCATCGCCAGAATCAGAATAAGAAAAATTAGAAAAATATTTTATTTCATTTTTAAATTTTACCCTTTTCTCCTTTCCCTCGTCTAATTTATAAACAGATTTTCCAACACCTTTGCTTCCCTTATCCAACAGTAAATCACCCGTAAAGAAAGTTGGCAGTTTAACCTCTTGCTGGAGGACCGGAATTGAATTTTCACAAAAATTATTTTTTTGGGTTTTAATTATACTGAGATTTTTTATCGGATTTTGATGTGATATTTGCAGTTTACCCTCTTGCTGGAGGTCCGTAATAGAAGGAGATAATTGCAGTTTAACCTCTTGCTGGAGGTCTGGAATAACCTTTTCACATAAATTATTTTTTTGTGATTTACTTATACTGAGATTTTTAATTTGGTTTTGATGAGATTTTCGCAGTTTACCCTCTTGCTGGAGGTCATAAAACATACCCTTCCAATTTTTATCCAACCTAATTTGGCCCATTTTGCCTTTTTCACCGTTTTTAAATTTAATAGAAAAACCGGGTAAATCCAATAAACATATAGAAAAGTCCATAACGTATTTGCACTCCAAAGTAATATTAACAGAAAATAATTGAGAATCCACTTGAATTATCTCCAAGTGAGCTGACCTATTGCAATCCGGGATCTCATCCTGAGGAGAGATTACAACATTAGAGCGATCAGCCCCTGCTACCCCAAAAAATGAGGGCATTCATCCCTTTCCATCAAACATAATTCACCAGAAGCTGTCCGTTTTATATGCCGCTTCTTGGTGCAAACACAACACTGGCACAGAGTAGTAATCCCTGGCCGTGTTTCCCAACCTTCATCTCCAGGAGGCGCTAACCGCATATGTAACCTCCGCATATCTTCACCAGTGATCTCCAAACTAATCCCCATGCCAGCTTGATACCCTATCCTGGCCTCAAAATCCATCAAAAAAGGACCACCAAGAACAGTTTTGACTGCTCCTCTGGCCACATAAAAGTGAACCTTACCAACAGATCCACCAATGCCTAACCTGACATGCTCAGCTGTACCCATCAGCTCTGTTGCATGCCCTCCAATACCTCTGAGGTTTCCCCCAGTTCCACTTTTAATTGGCAAGCCTATACTTGTCGCTTGCTCCAATGAAATTAAATTAATTTGAGACCCTGAATCGACCAAGGCCTTTACTTCTTTACCATTAAGAGTTACCACCAGGTAACCCAGGGGAGCGGAAAAATGTGTATCTACATCTTCCCCAAACTTTTCAGCATTTTCACAAATATATTCCACCTCTCCAGTGGAAACCCGACGCCTCGTCAAATGCTTCTTTTGCTTTTCAGCAAGCGCCGGACTAATCGTAAATAACTCCCCCAAAGATAAGGGAATCTGAAGTTGATTCACCCTATTCAAAACTGTGTCCATCGCATTAGCTTGACCAGAAACTACTGGCCGCTCATACTGGACCTTTGATTTAACAACCTTGGCCCTGGGTACCTCTTGAGGTCCAACCGAGCCGTCTTCACCCCCCATTATAACATCTTCACTTTCTATAACCCTAACTCCATCACCAGCTTCTTGCACTAATCCTGATCCATCGCTAGTCCTTCTTACACCCTCCATTGGGATGGGACCGCTAAAACTTGGTCTGGGTAGAGACGCCAACGGTACGTCCTCCTCAGAATCCGAATCGTCCTCTGGCATAGGCTCACCATTTAAATCAAACTTTCCATAACTAGGGGGCCCCATATCAGCAATCCCCTTCTGCATTTTATATAATTCGTCCTTAGAGTAAGGGTTCAATTTGTTGGCGGCAGTTTGAGCACTAGAATTCTTGTCCTTAGAGTAAGGGTTCACTTTGTTATTGGCCTTGCCAGGATTAGCCCTCAATTGGCTCTGAATGCTACTTTTCGCCTTAGTAGCAGCTGCTCTTCTAGCAGCATTAACATCGTATTCGCCAGCCATACAGCTACCCTCCACCTGGGCAACCGTCGCCAGCTCTAAACCACCAAAAGAAGTAGAAAATGTGGCTTTACTGACCTCTTTCTCCTTGCCCTTGTCAGCTTTACCACCATTACCATTACCATTTTTGCCACTCTTGGCATTAACATCTTCATCCGTCACCTCTTCAAATCTGGCTCTTCTTTCAGCCGTTAAACTTCTTCTGACCAAATCAGAAGGAGACTGTCCATCACTGGGCTTGATGAACGAACCATCAGGAAATTTATAAACTTTACCATCAAATAAAACTCGCCCAGCATCCATATCCTTATCTAGAGCAAAACAAACTGTTGCTCTGTGCCCCCTCCTATTACAATAGGAGCACACCTTTGGCTCATCATAGCCACCTCTATATCCATTACCACCATTCCCACCATTTCTCCCATTGCCTGGGAAGCGGTTAACGTTGTTATTGCCATTATAATTTCGTCGTTCATAACCTCTGGACTGATAAGAAGTCGACGTCGACGAAGAAGCGATTGGGGCCTTACTGGCCTTCTGGGTTTCTTGAACAAATATTTTTAATTGTTTAGTTAAATCGGCCAGGTGATCGACCATCTTATTATCCACATTACCCTCAACTTTAGCAGCAGGTAATCCCATTTGAGCCTTCTTGGCCTCCTGGGCTTTGACCATAATATCGTTATTTTCGGCCAAAACTTCCCTAACCTTGCTAACATATTGAGTGCATGACTCTTGATATTTGTCCAAAGCCAATAACTTTAGATGGGCTTGAATGTTGTCCTTGATAACCTCCAGAGCCGGAAGTTTCTGCTCACCATTAGGCAGTTCCTTCATCAAATCTTTTCTTGAAAGATCCTTCAAGACGTCCATACGAATATCCCTGCTGCATGCTGACCAAAACAAATCTTTTGCTTGGTTCTCATGCACTAACTCGTCCACCAGTATGAGATATTCCACCACTTCATCAAACTGAACACAGAGCTTTTTGAAGTCAGCCATAGAAGAAACACCACCTTTTGCTTGCCAGTCTCCAACAATCTTATTGAGGTCCATCATAGTAAACCTAACACCCCATCTATCAATCATAGCTTTAGAAAGCTTAACCCAATCCTTGTCCTTAAATGCCTGCATAGCAATAACCTCTTTTTCCACCTCCCTATCAGCAATAAAAAACCTAACTTGCTTCACCATGTCCACATGAGAAGCACCATCAACAGCAGCAGCAGCTTCATACCTGCTAATGAACCATTTAACCTCCTCCCCATCAAACTTTGGGCCATCCCAAGAAACAATTCTAACTGAGGGAGTAAGAGGGTTAGAAGATCCAGAAGCAACAGCAGAAGAAGACATCCCAATAAGTAATGAAAAGCGTTAACAATCGATAAAATAACATGCCTCTTGCAGGCCAATAACAAAAATCCAATTAGAGTTCCAGAAAATAAGCCTCTTGCAGGCTAATAACGTTCTTGATCCAAGTAAGTCTTTTAAAGAAAGCTAGAGAAATCGAACCCCACGTTGGGCGCCAACTATGGTAAGGTAAACTCTTACAGTCGCCTTGCTGTAAGCAGAATCCGGAGGAGATATGTGGATTTAGCTGAAAACCCCGTCCTTCCAATAAAAATAACAAAGTAGGTGTTCTAAATCACTAAGCTAACCAATCTACTTAGATCTGATTGACAAAAATAATGAAACTCTAAAATAATAAACGCTTATTGAGATTTAAAGAAAGTAGCTGTTGATAAAAGAAATACTGATAACAACAATTAAGGTGTACCAGTGAAAGATCTGAAAAGATTGACTTTTATGTTTTTATAATAATTTAAGTTTTTATGAGACAGCAATAATCAAGTCCCAGTGATGAAGACCTTTCTAAAGATACCCTGTATGATGTGTGATTTAAATTGTTGAGTAGTATTTCCAAAATGTTATATATAAAATATAAAGTTATAAGGGTATTACAATTTATTTAATTTGTTGAGTAATAAAAAATGAGACTGTGGTGGTTAAGGATTAAGCTGTATGATGTGTCCCCCCCTCAATTTCGAGTTTGAGACGCGCTTAAGTATTCCTAGTCACGTGCCTAAGTTTTCCCCTCCAGAGCTCTTCCAGAGTCAATCCGGAGCCCGTACGGAGTCAAAGCGGAGTCCGTACGGACTTCCGGACTCAATTTAGAACCTTAAAACCATAATAAAAAATCTAGAAAAATTACACGTAATAGAGCTACTTCCCCTTTACCTACCAAACTAATTTTCGTAGTCTGCGCAGCTCTAATTACCCCGTGAAAATTCATCAAAGTTAAGTAATTTTTTAAAAACGTAAATATTTCTATAAAACTTTAAAATTCATTTAAAAATATAAGAAAAATAGTAAAAATTCTGGGAAAATTTCCCAAGGTTCTTGAGTGACTCGACTTGATACTTATAAATTTTTCAGACCGTAAAAATAAGTTTTCTCCGCAAAATAAATTGTTTTCGTGTAGGCATTTGCTCGTGACCAATTTCTTCATATTTAAAACTCCAATAAATTAAATAAAACCCTTTTATATAAAAAAATAATAACGCCACTCTTGTATGCCGTAATAACTCCATTTACATACTTAGGTGCCATACTAAACTTTAGGCTACCACAATGGGATATATAATATGACTTACACAGCATTAATACCAATCATTTTGTTGACTGCAAAAAGTCCTACAAAAGGCTCCTTCAATTTAACATTACCTTGTTTGTTAAAATGTAGTGCTGAAATTAGGACTTAATCTCCTTTTTTGAATTCAAATTCTTTATGAGATTTATCCCACATTTTATTTTTATATTCAAATGATCTTTAAATGCATTCCTCTGCATTCTTTCTACACATTTTTTGCATATGAATAAAAGATTTTGTAACAGGGTGTATATCTAACCTTGGTAATTTGTTTAAATGAGTTACTGGGGTATTTGGTACATATCCAAGCCAGAGTTCAAATGGCTTTTTCTCTGTTACAGAAAGAGTTGTGCTACTATAAGAAAATTCAAAGCCAGGAATTAATTTTACCCAGTCATGGGTGAATTTATCATTGTCTTTTTATTATAATTCAAAGGAACAATATCTTCTTATCATATCTTCCAGAGTCTGTATCATTCTCTCAGCCAGCCCATCAGTTTGTGAATGGTGCGCTGTAGACAATTTCAATTGACAACCTGATACTTACATGAAAAATTTCCAGAACTCTGAAGTAAATTTAGGGTCTCTGTCAGAGATTATGGCTTTGGGGAACCCAGCAGTATTCATTATTTGAGTCCACCATAATAATTCCAAGTCTTTTTCAGATACATCTTTATGGGTAGGGATAAATTTACACATTTTTGTTAATATATCTACAATTACCCAGCAAGAATTGAAACTTTCTTTTCCTGCTAATGGAAAGCCAGTGACAAAGTCCATGTTTATAATTTCCCATGGATCTTTCTGCTTCTCTATTTGTTGTAATAACCCACATCCCTTCCCAGTCAATCTTTCTGATTTTTGACAAGAGTCACATGCGTCAACATATTTTTGTACATCTTCTTTCATGTTTATCCACCAGGCTGTATTTTTAACTCTATTTAATGTTTTTTAAATTAAAAATGAGGAGCTAAGATGTCATCATGACAAGTACTTAACATTAACTCTTTCTTAGAAGGCAGGATAACTATTACATTACTTAGATTTTTTCTGTAATATATGTATCCATTGTTAATTGACAGTTTAACTTTTTACAATGAATTTTTATGCTTTGGAGGTAAGGCTTTAATTAATGCACTCATAGAGGCATTTGTTGGATCATTTAATCTGGTAGATAGTTTAGAGAAATCCTTATCTGATGAAAAATCTTCTAATATAGTTTGAATAACTTCTTTGTCTACATCCACTCTATAAATTCCAAATATATGTATCACCTCATTTTCAGGCACATATGCTGGATTGTCAGTATCATTTGGTGAAGACTTTCTGATAATAAATCAAAATTGGAATACAATTTTCCTGCTCTATGAGTGATTTTTGTTCTCCCTCTGTACTCTTGTACAGCTGGTTTCCATCTAAACATGTGCCTATTAGGTGTTTTTATGTTTAGTAATGATCTTACTGCACTTCAATCTGTTATAAATTCAAACTTCTGGTCTTCCAGATAGTAATGAAGTTTCTCCAGGGCCCATACAATAGGGGGTATCAATGTTCAGGGATCCGCAATTAAATTAATTGTGGAAAATAATCTGCATACCCCAATTATCTTCCACAATTATTTTTCCTAATAATTGGGTTATTAGACACTTTACATGTCAATTTTCAGGTCTTATCCAACATTTTTTTACTCAATTTTTCATAACCACATCTTGGACAATTTTCTGTCATAACCACATCTTGACCTATTTTCTGCCATAACCACATCTTGGACTACTCTTTGGATATGCCTTCTACCTTGCTGCACACTCACATTCTCATCCCATCCTGTCCATTCTATCTGCTCAGAACCCCTCACCATTTCATCTGCTTGTTTCTGCTCCTTTTCATCTTGCTATCTCATATTCTTGTTTCTGCTTCTTTTCATCTCGCTATCTCATCTGCTTGTTTCTGCTCCTTTTCATCTTGCTATCTCATCTTCTTGTTTCTGCTCCTTTTAATCTTCATTTAAATTTTAACATGCCTTGTCATCCTAGATCTTCTCAAAGGAAGCCATCACCCAGTTGTTCTTCAAATCTCACTACTCCCTCTTTTCCCTGCTCAGCCAAGAAATCTAAGAATGTTCAATTAAAAAAAGATGATTATCTCATTCTTATCAACTGGCTGAAAACCAAATCTAACTATGATTCTTGTTTTGGTACTGAGTATGCGACTAAAGTAGGATGGCCCCCGGCATCAAAAGTTAATGGCAAATGAATTACGGAATAAGACCAAGGGAAGGATTGATCTTTTGCCTTAAAAGATGTCTGAACTCTTCAAGCATTACTGAGCCAAATACAAGAAAGGAAAGGCTCTTTCATCTTCCACTGGTTTTGGGGTTACCAACATCAATATCACTAAGGGAATCAAATCCATAGACAATAAAATTGAATCTTTATGTCCTTACTTTAAAGAGATGGATGCAATTTTTGGAGAGAAACCCAATGTTAATCCTGTAAACATGTTGGATGGAGAAGATCCTATCTCTGAACATGATGTTGAAGCAAATCTTTTCACATCCTCTTCCTCCACTCAAGCCTCCTCTCATTTGAATGAGACCAATCTAGATAGCTTTTCTGTAGATCCTATTGGCAATTTAACCCAACCAAATCTAACTCAGGTCTGTTTCTTTTTTCTTTTATCTTATCAATTCTATTTTTTTAATTACTTATCTTTTCCTTATCTCTTAAAAGGCTGACAAACAGACCCAGGATCCTCAATCAACTGAGTCTGAAGGTAGCAACAATGATGAGGAGGAAAATATGACTTTGAACAAGAAGCGTAGGGCTTCAAGTAGTCTAAATTTGCACTCCTAAAGAAGACAAAAAAGTGATACATCATCACATACGCATTTTTTTTCTATGGAACAATTTTTAGAGAAACATGATGCTGGTAAGTGATACCATACCTCTTATTTCTTTACTCTGCTTTTCTTCTACTTTATGTTAATTTTTATTATCACTCTAGAACAAGTGAAAATCTCTAAAGAGACTCTAAGCTTTGAAAAGAAGAAATACAAGCTCTCTTTAAGGAGGGATGATAGGCTACAAGATTTGGAAGAAAGGAAGTACAAGCTCTCTTTACGGAAGGATGATTGGGCCCAAGATTTGGAGGAGAAGATGTTTGAGTTAACTCTAAGTATTGAAAAAATCAAAAAAAGAGGAGAAAACACTCAAACATCAAAACCTATTAGAGTAGATGAAATATAAGTGTGATAATGAAGAAGATTCCAAAAAGAAAGATTTCTTGATAGAATGTGTTAAAGCTAATAAATATGTTGAGGAAATTTAACATTTAAAGAAATTGTTTGATGACTAGTTTTTTTTATTTCTCTCACACTTCAACTGTTCATATTTATTTGTACATAAAATTATAATAATTTCCGGTATTTCACAACTCAATCAATTATTACTTGAATTTTTGTATTTTAATGTTAAATATTCTTTTTTTAAATAAAATTTTCATGTCTCCTTTGAAAATTTGACAATCCCCCACCCCTGGTTTTTTTTGAAGTAAGGGGTCAGTATCACCAAAATTCTTTCATGTCATGAATCTTGAAAGTCTTATATGTAACTTTGGCTTTACTACACCCTGCATTTTACCAGTATCCCCAAAATTCTTACAAGTCAAGAATTTAACAAGTCTTATAAGAAAATTTGGCAATACCCCCCCTGGATTTTATTGAAGTAAGGGATGGGTATCACTAAAAAATTTTCACCAAAATATTAACAAGTCATAAAATTTTACATTTTACATTGGAAAATTTGGCAATACCCCCCCTACATTTTATTGAAGCAAGGGGTGGGTCTCACCAAATTTTTACAAGTCTTCAATTTTGAATTTCAGATTTGAAAATTTGACATTACCCCCCCCCTGCATTTTATTAAAGTAAGAGGTGGAAGTCATCTAAATTTAATATAATTACATAAATTATTAAATAAATATCTAATATATATCAATTTCCCTAGTTTAAAGTAATGAAAATTCCTAAAGCCAAAATGCAGATCAAATCTAGAAACAAAAGTTTGTGACTTTACACAGGTATAGACTAGATGAACCCCATGAAACAAATAAATGTTATCATGATTACCTGTTATACAATCCAAGGTTATTGGCCCATTACTTTAGTTGAGGAAATTGATATATAAAAAATATTTATTAAAAATTTTTGAAAAAATATAAAATTTTTGATGACAACTCTAATCCTCATACTTTTTGGATTTAGATAAAGTTTTTTTAAATTGATTAACTTTACCTTCTTTCTTTACCTTGTTGATTCTTTGAATCCACTTATGACTGATTTGAAATGAGCAACCAAAGTGTGTAAAATCTTAACAGGATTCCAAACCAGGAGGAGCTTTGGTTGTTTGATGATTATCCTGAGAAGAATTCCAAATAGTCTCAATGATACCATTTCCGAAACCAAAATCAATGATGCACCGGTGGTCTGGAAAATATAAACCATGTCCTTTACTTTTAGATGGATATGGTATTGGTTGGCCAGTTATTGGATTGATATATTAGAATATACCAAAAGTGAGAAAATTGGTGTCATTCCTATTGATATGAATCCTACTGTGGAATCCAGAATGAGTGATAATAACATTAGAAAATAAAAGATATTTGTGGCTGATATCTTCCCATTTGGAGTCACACCAATTTGGTATTGCAACATTGGTTGAAAATTCATGATTTTTTTTCAAATGCTTTATTACAGAGCTTTTGATTCAAAGAGCAAGAAAAGATTTAAAGAAGGTAGAGTGTCCCATAAGCAAAAATCTTCATTTTTTTGAGCTTTAGTGATATTCTTGAGCAATAAATATATGCCTATATAATTGAAATAAGTGAAATGATATTAAGAATGGAAAAAAAATTATTAGACATACCAAGAGAATATTCTTTAACAAAAACAGGTCTCCAACCAAATCCAATCATGATACCACCCAGCAAATTTGTATTCCTTATAGGTAACCAAACAAAAGCCATTTGATAAAGTGTTATGATAAGATTGGATAGTTGATTAAAAGATTCATCTTTTACACCATTGAATGAATGAACTTCCCAAATTAATTGAGCCTTAAAAGTATTACTGATAACTGCAAAAACTTGATCATCTCCGAATTTGGTTAGATATTTGATATCTTCTGGTAATTTTTTCTGATATTGAATTTTTTTATCTACTTTAGTTTCATAAAAAAATGTTTGGGATATGATGAAAAAAACTTCCACAGAGAATTATTTTTTCAGATATCTTTTCATCTGATGAGACTGATTATCATTAATGTTTTTTGATGATTTAGAAGATGATTGTATTGAAGTTGATTTTGAAGAAGATGATAGAGATGATAAAGATGAAGATGATAAAGAGGATAAAGATGAATATGGTAGAGAAGTAAGGGGTGAGTCTGAAGAAGACATTTTTTTGATCTGAAAAATTATTTAAATTTCAAAAAAAAATTCAACACATTTTTTTTAAAAAAAAAACTGACCCAATAATATCTTTTAAAATAAAATTTAAAGCAAAATCCTTTTTAAAAAAATTAAAAAAAAAATTTTAAAACAAAAAAAAAAATCAGTAAAAATTATTTCAAAGAAAAAAAAATTCAAATGAAAACCTGAAGTTTAGTTATAAAAAACCTTCACAGAAAATCCTGACAAAAAAAATTGTTTAAAAAATAAAAAAATAAAATAAATTCAGTAAAAGAAAAATCAAAACAAAAAAATTTAAAAAAAAATTATATTCAGTAAAGTTATTTGGTAGAAAAATTAAAAATTAAAATCTAAACATTTTTTTGTTTTGTAATTAACAGGGAAAGTCCTTAACAGAATTTAAAAAATATTTTTTTTCTAAAATTCTGCCAAAAAAAAAAAAAAATTACAAAAAACAAATTTTTAGTATGTATTTTAGAAAGTAGGTAACCCCTATTTAACTCCCATAAAAGTCCCCTTTCCTCCCCCTTTATTTCTCTGAAATCCCCTATAAAATCCCTCCCTCCTTGCCTGCCTCAAAATCCCCCTGAAATCCCCCCAAACTCCCCCCCCTTAGTTACCTTAAAACCCCCCTTTACCCCTCTTTATATGTCCCAAACCCCCCCCTTTCCCCCCCCTTTTAGGTCCCTTCCCCTTTTTCCCCCCTTTTAGGTCCCCTCCCCCCCTTCCACTCCCCTTAAACCGCCTCTACCCCCCCTCCCTCTTAACAAACGATCAGTAATGATTGTTCATTAAGAAGGAGGGGGGGTAGAGGCGGATTAAGGGGAGTGGAAGGGGGGGTTTGAGGCGACTAAAGAGAGGAGAGGGGGGGAGGGGAAGGGGGGGTCATGAGGCGCCTAAAGAGAGGGGAAGGGGGGTCATCAGGCACCTAAAGAGGGGGGAAAGGAAAAATTTGGGACAGGTAAAGAGGGTGAAATAAGGGGGACTTGAGGAAGGTAAAGAGAGGGGAGATGGAGTGACTTGAGGCAGGTAAAGATAGAGGAAATGGGATGAAATGGGATGAAATGGGGCAGCTAAAGAGGGTAAATAAGAGAAAAAAAAGAAAAAAAAAAGAGAAAAAAGAGAAAAAAAACAAAATTAGTCTAACCTTGAAAAAAAAAAAGGACTTACAAAAAAAATAAAAACAAAAAATAAATAAATAAAAAATAAAAAAAAGCAAAATAAAAAAATTCATGATTAGAAAATAAAAAACAAGAAAAAAGAAAAAAAAGACTTACCTATTAAGATGAGTTGAGAAAATAAAAGTAACCAAAATATTTGAGTGATGTGTGAGGAGAGGATGAAAAGGATATGAGTGATGAATGAAAAAAAATCACTGACAAAATATGCAATTTCATGTTGAGCTGGTGAAAGAAAACCAATGAGCCATCCAAAAAAAAGATATTCACCATAAATTCAAAAAAAAAAAATATGCAACAAACCAAAATACCAAACCAAGTGAATAAATTACACAAAGAGGACGTTTGGAGAGAACAAAAAAATAATTTAAAAGGGTGGTGAAGAGAAATTTTGGAGAGTAATAGGCATAATGACAGAGCGTATGCTGGTTGAATGAATGTTTTGTGATTCAAGGGAGGGGAGAGCCGGTTCTGGTTCAGGATCCTCTTCTTCATAAAGATCATTCCACTCATCCTTTAAATCAGCTAGGATATTGTGGAGTATAATGCAAGTCATGATCCAATTATTTGCAGTTTTGATCTCCAATTTTTTTGGAATTTGGATTCTGAGCTCCCAAAGACTAAAAAATTTTCCCTTTAAAATACCTATAGCATGTTCAATTTGTACTCTTGATTGGGCAAGGTGATAATTAAAGGCAGTTTTGGGGTCCCTTCCTAGACTTGCACCACTGAAAGCAGGTATAATGTACTTTCCACTTGCATATGCTGAGTCTGCAAGGAGGTACTGAGATTTGTCAAAGTATGAGTCATGGGTTTGAGAAATCCTCATCCTTTGGAAGACGGAAGAGTCATAACATGAGCCAGGGCAGCCACTATGAAAAGCAATAAATTTTTTATTGACATCACATACAAGTTGAATGGCAATAGAGTATCTAGAAAGAAGATAAAAAGTTAGTTTATGAAGAATGAGATTTTGGAGAAGATTTTGAAGAAACCTTTTTTTGAAATCAAAATAATGGTTTCCATAATGAGCAGGCTTTTGACTCAAAGGTATAGTTGTGCCATCAACAAATCCTACACAGCCAGGGAAACCTTCAGCTTGCATTACATGAGAGGATTAAAGTCGCTGTTCTGGAGTTGGCCAAGCATGTGTTTGAGACTTGAGGGAAAGGATAGCAATCATACAGCGCTTGGTGTATAATATCATGGTACCATATCCTATGTTAAAGAGATTATCCAAATGTCTTAAAGCAGAAATGTTTCCATTTGAGCCAAAGCGACATAGTGCAATAGCAAGTTGGATGGAAGGATTACGCTGTTTGTTATGGGAATTGTTATGAAAGATAGGATGATTGGAGATGAGTTGATAAAGTTTGAGGGAAGAATCGGGAGAAGTTCTAAAAAGTTGTGTGAAGTTTAAATGAGGAATGTTGAGAATGGAGGCCAGATCATATCGGGGATCATGATAAAGATTTGGCCCCCTGGTGATGATGTAACACTTTTTGGAAGGAAAACACATATAAGCTAAAGAATCTTTCAAAACAGAGTCAGATCTATAGTAAAGAACTAAAAGAAAAGTAATAGCATTCATTTTTGAGTGAAGTAGCTTCCTAGTAGAGAGGTGTTTCATTGTTGCCGGTGGAAGAGTTATGTGATGAGGAAAGTGGGAATTCACCACCAAATGTGTAGTTGGGGTGTGTAGATAGAAAAAAAATTTAAGTGTTTTCAACCCAAATTAAGTAGCATAGAGTGAGGAAATACTTAAGGATGGCATCAGCAATTATGATTCATGTGACTTTCTTGCAAATTCATCATGGAAGAGATGAGTTTGGGATCAGGCATTAGGAATGGAAATTGGGGTATAAGAGGCAGTCTAATGCATTATTGTGGATTCCTTATCCACTAGCCCCAGGGCTAGTGGATAAAAATCTTCCACAATTAATCATTTCTGATCCTCGGAAAAAAAAATCTTGATCCCTAATTGCAGATTTCTGAACATTGATACCCCCTAATAGCTAAATGTTCCAGATGGGTGGTACCATACCTTAATTCTGTATTTATTAAGGTTCTGGATATATAAAAGATAACTACTTCAGATAATTTACAATTTATTATCTGCTTTTGCTGTAAAGCAGCACCTAACCCTGTAAAGCTTGCATCAGTATACAAGATAAAATGGAAGTTAAAATCTGGCAGTCCCAATATGAGAGCTGACATTAAAAATTCCTTTAATCTATCAAAGGCATGTTGTTTTTCATTGTTCCAAATGAAAGAATCATTTTTCCTGATTAATGTTTTAAAGGGGCTGAAATGGATTGGTAGTTTTTTATATACTGCCTATAATATCCACACATACCTAGAAAGCTTTGAACATCTTTCAAATTTTTAGTTATACTAATGTTTTTATTGTTTCCTTTTTATTCTGGTCAACACAAATTTTCAATCCAGATAGAAGATGTTCAAGTACTTTCAAAGATTGAAACCCAAACTTACATTTCTTTAATGCAATTTTCATATTAATTTCATCAATTTTTTGAAATACTCTTTTCAGGTGATTTGAATTCTCATAATTTGTTTTTTAAAACACTATTATGTCATCAATATAAACTAAAAGCCATCCTTCAACCATTTCCTGATGAAAAACACTATCCATAAATTTTTAGAAGACTGAAGGAGCATTTTTTGGGCAAAAAGACATTCTCACATATTTATATATCCCCATGTGTGTGGTTAAGAGTAAGAAATTCTGAGAATTCTTTTCCACAGGAATCTTGTGGTAGCCTTTGTTTCCTTCCAAACAGGAAATATATTTTGCACCTTGTAAGGTAGCATGGATAGAATCTATCCTTGGTAGAGGGTAAATATCATCTACAGTGAATGTATTCAGAGATTTGTAATCACTACATAATCTTACCTTATCTTTTTCATAAGAGATTAAAACTGTTGAAATAACACAATACTTAGGTGTTTTGTCTACTTTTTCAACAATACCCATTTCTAACAAAATTTTAATTTTATCTTCAATGTCTTTCCTTTTTGCAGGAGATTCTGGGTAAGGTTTCCTTTTCAAGCTTCCAGGAATATTAACCAAATCACAATTTGAAGATATTTTTATCTCATGGTCTTTGACCAATCCTAGCTTGTTTGAAATATGAGAAAATGCCATAGGATAAGATTTTATCACTCTCACAATATTGTTTTCTTCAATTTTTGAGAGTTGAGGACTAAAGGAAGCTTTTTGGATTTCCTTATCCAATTCAACCACTTCAGAGGTGGTTCTTTCACCTTGGAGTTGTTCTTCTTTAGAAACAATGGAATAAACTGAATTTTAAGAGCAAATCTTGAATTTTCTTTTTCCATTCACACCTATAGTGAAGCAACTATTTTCAGGATCTATTTTGATACCAAATTTGGTCAATAAGTTATTTCCAATAATAAACAAATCACTACAATTATTATTATCTATTACTACAAATTTAAATACTGCTCTTATATATCCATTACTGTATTTAAATAATACTGCAGTTTTGTGTTTTACAATTGGATGTAATACTAAACCAAAACCCCTTTAGTTATTTGTCTGTACAGGTTCCAGTTTTTCTTTATACTTACTAATAAGTTTCATTAATTTATTAATAGAAACTACACTACCTGCAGCCCCAGTGTCAAGAATGGCATTCATTTCTTTTCCACATATAATAACAGGTGCTCTAATAGGTGTGATTTTGTAAGTATCATGAGTTACATCTTTAATTATTACAGCTTCCTCAATGGGAGTCAAAGATGTATCTGTTTGAGGTATTGCATCATTAAGGAAAATAATATCCTGTTCTAATACATATATCTCATTTTTATCATTACTTTAAGAAATGTTACTTTTACAATCACCACTAGACTCCTCCTTTTAATCGTCATTATTACTTGGTTCAGAATCTTGTGGATTTTAAATAAAATTTATTCTCTTCTTATAAATGTGACCTTTTACCCAAGGCTTATTACATTTGTAGAAAGTGTTACTTTCTTGTCTCTTAGGGAAAAGGGGAACTGAAGGTTATTACTTTTCCACTGGTAACTTATTTGTAGTAGTTTTTACTATTTCAAAATTTTGCTTATAATGATTATACCAGGTTTCATATTTGTGGTTCAATAATAATTCATTCCATACATTAATAAAGCCAGAAGTATCTCTGATGTTTTCAGTTCTAGCTACAATAATGTCTCTGAATGATATAGGCAATTTATATATTATTTTTTCTTTACACTCATCATAATATATTTTTTTATCCATGGCTTTCATGATTTTTATTAAATTCATTAAAAATACCATCGGTCTATCCCCAGAATTTGGATTGTATCTGGTTTTCTCATACAATCTTTGTTGAGTGATTCTAAATTTTGGGCCCCCAAATTTTCTTTCAATTAATGCCTTCCATTCAATCCAGGAGTAGTTGATTCCCTCACTCAATACAGATTTAAACCATAATATGGCCACATCTTTAAATAAAGATATCAATTATTCATCAGGTGATTTGTATAAAAATTTTAAGTTCTCAATTCTCTGAATGAATTGTTGCCAATCAGATTTTGAATCCCTGTCACAATAAGGGTCTTGATCTAACTTGGGCCAGCTCTTTTGGTTTTTTTTTTACTTCTTTAACCTGATGAATATAAAGTAATTCACTTAATTTTGATGGATGGGGATGTATTTCATCTTTCACTGATTTATTACTCTCAGAGACCATGACACTATTTTCTTTTTCAATAATTTGTTTTCATATGAATTTTCCATATGAAGTGATATTTTTCTCATACAAGAGATGTTGTCATTTATTTCTTCAGTATTTTTCAAAATAATTGCTACTTCAATTTTCATTCTTTGTAATCTATCCTTTATTAAAGGTACATGAGTTAAAGTATTATTCACATTTGAAAAAGACAATTTTACATGTCCCTCTATGTTAGCCATAATATTCTGAGAGTGTTCTAATTTATCTTGTAAATTCTTAATTTCTGATGTTAATATTTATTTTCATTTATTAATTCATGGTTTGAGTTTTCAATGACTTTTAATCTATTGGCTGTAGTACTAAATGATTGTGTAAGGTTTAATAATACACTTTCTGTATGATTGTTTGACTCTCTAGAGAATTCTTCCAATTTTTTAATTCTTAATAACAGTTTGCTGATAAAATATGATTTCATTGGATTTTATTTGAAAAAATATTCAATTTTTTACGTTTCAAACTTAAAAGACTAATCATCAGGCTCAAGATTTACTTCATTTGGTTACATTTTAATATTACTAGTATTTTCTTTGTGATCAATAAAACGATGTAAATTGTCATCATGTAAAGACAAATTTAAAATGCTATTTTCAAATGAATAATCATTTAAATCCTCATAAATTATTTTCAATAAATCCTTATCAATATCATTACCTATGAGTAATTAATTGTTAGTTTCATATAATTGATCATGAGAAGATGGATGACTTACCAAGGTCTTATTCCATTTCCCCTGCCTCTACTTGCCTTTACTCTATAAGTGTGACTGCTTGAACCCTTTTGTGGAGGGTTGTTGTAGTTCTGGGTGTACCAGTCCCATTTCCATTTGCTGGCTGTGATCTTTTGAACCTTTTTTTGAGATGGAAGTGCTGCTGTTGCAACCATAGAAGGGTTTGATACAACTGTGGTTAGTTGGGCATTTAATCCTACTAGAGCTTTATTGACTTCTATGAAACCCTGTGCTGCTCTTTTTCTCAAATTTTTCATTTGGTCTGACATGTTGTTGACTTTTATTATTATGGTATTTTGAAGGGTTGAGAGGGAGTGAACTTTTTCTTGTAAGGTATTTCTGTTTTATTTATTGATAATTGCTATAAAATCCTTTCACTCTCTCCCAGAGACATCAGTTGGCAGTTGCTGTTTTTAGGAGAGACCACCTCTCTTTGAGTGTCCTGCAACAGTTTTTTCAGCTCAAGGACTTAGAATATAAGGTTTTATCTTATTACTCACATTGTCTGCGTTTTCACACATTTTTAAATGGAATTTAAATCAAAGGTTTGAAATATGAGTTATTAAAACTTCAAAAAAGAGTTTTATCAGTAATAATTAACACTACTGAAGACAATTTAATTGCTTACTTGTAAGTATTGAGTGAATTTATAAGTTCCAAAAGTCAAATATTCTTTTATGTGGTCACTTGATATAACTGGTCTACAAAATGTAGCCATGTTTTTATATATGAAAAAGAAAATTTGTAAGTAATACTCTTTCTAAATATTAGACAAGTTTTACGAACTAATAAAAAGGGATTAAAAATCCTGTTTAAAAGAAACAATTAACCAGTTTCTATTATCTGGTTTATCATCTGAAAAGATCACAAAATTAATTGGTCTATTGACAGAATCCCACTAATAACAATCTTTATGTTAAATTAGTGGTAAAATTGTTGATTTGATACCACAATTTTAATATATAACAGTGCTTCTTTTTCTGAAATCACAATATAAATGACCCCAGCCTGTTGTAATTATCCAAACCTTTCTATAGGTATTTTATTTACTTGTAGCCTCTTTTTCAATCTTTACTTACTAGAAGATAACCAGCAGAATTCTTGAGGCAAGGTCCCAAATTTTCAGGCTGAGTTCAAGTATGGAGATGTGAATATCTTGATTAGTCAGCTTTCTAGAAGATTTTAATAGCCCTATATGAATACTGGAGTAAAAATTCAAGAAGTATTAAAATATAACTCAATATGAGGGTCTCAGTGATTTAAAGCTCACTAATTATATATGGATTACAATCTTATATTTAGTAGAAAAATAGATTTAATAATTTAGATACTTTTCAAAGACTTTATTAGTACTACTGATATGTATTGTATTTGTTTTGGTTATATATTTTGATTTTAATGATAAATTGTCGGCCGGTCGTCTAGAAGAAGGAGAAAAATAGAAGAAGGAATGAGAGGAGGAGAAGGAGGAAAGGAGTATGGGTAATAAAAGAAATAAAATTTAATAAAATTATTTAATTTATTGAGAGAAGACAACGATGAGTGAGCTGAGAAGAGACAACAACTTGGTTTTATAAATATTATTATTATTTAAGTAAGAGTTCTGCGCGGCAACCAATATAATTACTATCAGACTTAAAGCAACCTTTAAATTGTTATATAAAATTTTAATTAGAATTTTATTACTAATAAAAAGAATATAAACGTAATAGAAAAAGTGTATTTAATTTGTTGAGTGTATAATAAGTGATAAGGCTACAGGGGATTATCCAAGGCCCTTTTATAGGCAATGGGTCCTCTGAAGCGCTACTATATCAGTAAATACAATGATTAGAAAGGAATAAAACAAATATATCAAAAGAGTAAATGAAACATAACAATATAGAGAAAAACATGAAACAATTAATTAAAAGCCCAATTAAGAATCCAATTTCCCCGCCATTAATCCCCAAATCAGTAAGTGACAATAGTAAATAACTAAACAAGATTGGAAACATAGGAACTATGAGAAATATAATTCCCAACAGATGGTACATTCTGATTAGAGGACATTTTAAGTGAAACAAAAAAATAATTTGACGCAACAAAACAAGCAATTAATCTCAATTTAGTCCAAATTAATTTATTTGTTTTTTCTAACACAATTAAGGGTCAAAAGAAGCGTCCTTAATAATTGTTTAGTATCATATGAGAGGTATTAGTTAATATATAAATTTAAGTAATTAATTTAAATATATTATAAATCAAATTTACACTTGTAATTATAATATATGTTTTTTAATTAATTAAATATACATTTATAATTATTAAATACATAAAAATGCGCCATTATTTGTAGAATATATTATATTATGCTCAATTTAATTGTATATAAAAATATATATAACCAATAAATTTAATGTAACATTTGTATATAATAAAATTCTTATATAATTTCATTATGTAATAAAATATTAAGTTATATTCATTAAATACAAGTCTTACTCACTCTTTAAGGTTTTATAATTTATATATCATTTACTGGACTACTGGAATAGCCTGGCTGACACTCCCTCACTCTAAAAAAAACAATAAAAAAAAATGCTAAGATTTTTTCTTTTTGTATTTTTTCAACAGAGCAGGCAGATTTGAAATTTCTTTTCCAGGTATCCATGCATCATGTTCAGATGATTTGTTCTTATATCTCAATAAATATTCAGTACCTTTTTCAGAAGTGATAATTCTATCATTGAGAATTTTATCAATTTCTGCTGTTTCTGTGACTTCCTGAGGGTTTTTCTTAGGTCTTCCTCTTCTTTTTGGAAATAAGTCACTGTTGGAAGTATAAGGTTTAAGCAAAGAAATGGGAAAGACAGGATGTTTCCTATCATATGGAGAATACAATACAACTTCTACTGCATTATCACCAACCATTCTTTTAACAACAAATGGTCCTACAAAAGGATCTTTTAATTTGTGGTTACCCTGTAAATTGAAATGGACAGTAGAGATCAACACTTCATCACCCTTGTTAAATGTGTATTCTTTATGGGATTTATCCCATCTTTTCTTTTCATATTCAAATGCTTTATCAATACAACTTTGAGCATGTTTTCTGCATAGCTGTTGCATTTGCATAAAAGATTTTACACCAGGGTGTAGTTCCAACTTAGGTAATTTATTATTGAGAATCTGAGCAGGAGTGTTTGGGACATAACCTAACCAAAGCTCAAAAGGCTTTTTCTCAGTGACAGAATGAACAGTGCTATTATATGCAAATTCAAGACCAGGCAAAAGAGTGACCCAATCATGAGTAAATCTGTCATTGTCTTTATATTCTAAACCAAAGGCACAATACCTTCTAATCATATCTTCCAGAGTTTGAATCATTCTTTCAGCTAGACCATCAGTCTGAGGATGGTGAGCTGTAGACAATTTCAACTCACAGCCACAAATATCCATCAAAGAGGTCCAAAACTCAGAAGTGAATTTTGGATCCCTATCAGAGATAATGGCTTTTGGAAAACCAATAATATTAAACATGTAAGACCACCATAAGAAAGCTAATTCTTTGGTGGATACATCTTTGTGGGTTGGAATAAATTTGCACATTTTTGTGAATCTATCAACTATTACCCAACAAGAGTTAAAGCTGTCTTTACCTGCAACAGGAAGACCAGTGACAAAATCCATATTAATGATTTGCCAGGGAGCACTAGGTGCCTCAATATGTTGTAATAACCCTGCTCTCTTACCTGTTAACCTTTTAGATTTTTGGCAGGAATCACAAGATTCAACATATAATTTTGTGTCTTCAGACATATTAGCCCACCATGCAGTGTTTTTGATTCTAATCAAAGTTTTTTCAAGATCAAAATGACCAGCTAATATGTCATC
Organism: Hemileia vastatrix; assembly: GCA_030280995.1. Classification (NCBI taxonomy): domain Eukaryota; kingdom Fungi; phylum Basidiomycota; class Pucciniomycetes; order Pucciniales; family Zaghouaniaceae; genus Hemileia; species Hemileia vastatrix. The sequence goes on along the minus strand of JASXTE010000016.1, from coordinate 21,913,649 downwards.
ATGACAAAGTTTGAGGATAGTTTCTTTCATTGAAGGAGGAATAACAATTACATTGGTAAGCTTCCTTCTATAATAAATATAACCATCTTCAATAGAAAACTTTCCTTTATTTAAAGCATTTTGGTATTTTGCAGGAAGAGTTTTTATTAATGCTTGAATTGAAGCGTTCTTAGGATCATTCAAAATAGTAACTAATTTATTTAAGTCAGAATCTTTATCATATGAATCCAGTATTAACTGTAATAACTCTTCTTCCATATCAACTATAAATATACCATGTATATGAACAGTGTCATCCTCAGGTACATAAGCAGGATTGGAGTCATTATTTGGCAGAGGCAATCTGGAGAGCATATCAACATTAGAGTGAACATTTCCAGCTCTGTGGATAATAGTCATCCTTCCTCTGTATTCCTGAACTGCAAGTTGCCACCTGAACATATGTCTGTTAGGTGTTTTGAGGTTTAAGAGAGATTTCACAGCACTACAGTCAGTTACCAACTCAAATTTTTGGTCATCCAAGTAGTAATGAAGTTTCTCAAGAGCCCAAACAACTGCTAAGCACTCCAATTGAGTGGCACCATATTTCAATTCACTATTTCTTAAGGTTCTTGAAATATAACAAATTACAACCTCTGAGGATTTATCATTAATAATTTGCTTTTGGTGAAGGGCAGCACCCAGACCAATAAAGCTAGCATCTGTATAAAGTACAAATGGCTTCTTAAAATCTGGGAGAGCCAATATAGGGGCTGTCATTAAGCAATTTTTCAATGTATTAAAAGCTTTCTGACAGTCATCATTCCAGAGAAAAGCAACATCTTTTCTGGTTAGTTTTGTAAGAGGCAAGGCTATGACCTGATAATTTTTAATATATTGTCTATAATAGCCACACATACCTAAAAAACTTTGGATTTCTCTTACAGAAGTTGGTGCTTTCACATTTTGAATGGCAGCAACTTTATTATGGTCTACACAAATTTGTAAGCCTGACACAACATGGCCAAGGGCTTTCAAAGATTGAAAACCAAATTTACACTTTTTTAAAGATAAGGTCATATTGATTTCATCCATTTTTTGGAAAACTCTATTTAAGTGAATCATATGTTCATCAAAAGTTTTAGAAAAAACAATAATATCATCAATATAAACCATGAGCCAACCTTCAATAATTTCTTGATGGAAAGTGTTATCCATGACTTTCTGGAAAACTGAAGGAGCATTTTTAGGGCCAAATGGCATCCTAACATACTTATATATTCCCATATGAGTAGCAATAAGCAAAAAATTTTGAGAATTTTTCTCAACTGGAACTTGATGATAACCTTTATTACCATCCAGACAACTAATAAATTTTGCACCTTGCAAGGTAGCATGTATTGAATTAATTCTGGGTAAAGGATAAATATCATCAACAGTATAAGTATTTAAAGCTCTGTAATCCCCACATAATCTAGCTTTATCTTTTTCATATGAAATTAAGACTGGGGAGATGACACAATATTTGGGGGTGACATCCACTTTCTCAATGATATTCATTTTCAATAATGTTTCAATATTATCTTCAATATCTTTTCTTTTTGATGGAGAAGCAGGATATGGTTTTTTCTTAAGGGAAGGAGGAATATCACTCAAATTACAGGATAAGGTAATTTTCATCTCTTCCTGAAGAATTCCCAAGACATGAGAACCATGAGCAAAAGCCATAGGGAAAGAGGTAATAGAGGCAACAATAGAATCCTTTTGTTCATTAGTCAAATGATCACCAAAAGAAGCGGTATTTATTTCATGTAATAAATCATCCATTTCAGTTGTTGTTCTACCTTTACATTGGGTCAGTGAGTTACAAGATTTCAACAAATGTCCAGAAGGTTTAGGAGAAGAAATTTTGAATTTTCTTTTCCCATTCATTCCTAAGGTAAAGCAATTATTTGCTGGGTCTAGTTTCACACCAAACATGGTTAAAATATCATTTCCCATAATAAACCAATTGCTCAAATTATCATTTTTCATGACAACAAACTCACAAATAGCTCTGACAAAACCACCATTATATTTGAAGAATACAGAGGTTTTGTATTTGCCAATAGGAAATAAGGTAGAACCATACCCTCTCCATTTTTCAGAAGTTATAGGCAATAATTTACTCAAATATTCCTTATCCACTGAAGCCAAAGCTTTTACAGATACTACACTTCCTCCAGCACCAGAATCAAGAACTACATCAACATTTTTACCATTAATGATAACAGGTGCCTTTAAAGGGGATATAGGAATAGAATTGTTAGTAATATCTTTAATTATCTCAGCATTTTCTACTGAAGATAAATTCAATACACAATCTTCAGATATATTATTTAAATAATGGACATCATGTTCCAACATTAAAACATCTTTAACAGATTCATTGTCATAGGAGATATTACTTTCACAGTCACTGGAAGAATTATTGACATCAAGTTCAATTTCATCAGTGTCTTCATTTTGTTCAACAAGATGAATTTTCTTGTCACAAACATGACCCTTCTGCCACGGTTTGTTACATTTATAACAAGTATTTGTTGCATATTTTTTAGGTGCAACTGGGGCAGAGGGTTTACCAGATTTTTCTGGGAGCTTTATAGAAGGTTTATTCCGATCATTATAAGATTTACTAAGGTAATTCTTTGGTTCATATCTATGGTTGAGTAGTACCTCATTACAGATATTAATGAAAGAAGAATTTTCCCTTACATGCTCAGTTCTAGCAACAATCAAATCCCTAAGAGAATTTGGTAATTTATACAAGATTTTATCTCTCCAAATATCATAATCCATCTTTGGATCAATTGCTCTAAGGATTTTAGTTATTTTCATCAGAAAAACAATGGGCTTTTCAACAGAGGAGGATACATATCTAGTATTCTCATACAGTCTTTGCTGAGCTAACCTGAATTTTGAACCACCAAATTGATTCTCAATCAAGGATTTCCAATCATTCCATGTATAATGATTGTTATCTAAGAGGACAGATTCATACCACATCAAGGCTACATTGGAAAATAAAGAAATTAGCTTAGAAACAATCTCCTCATCAGGTAGTTTATAAGATCTCTTTAAATTATCAATTCTCTGGATAAAGTGTTGCCAATCAGAGGAAGAATCACCATCAAAGGTAGGATATTGGTCTAACTTAGGCCAATTTTTCTGACTACTGGGATGGTCCACTTTTTGGTTTGAATTATTCATTAGTAATAATTCCTGAAGTTTAGCCAGGTGTTCAGAAATTTCATTATTTACAGAAACAGCTGGTGCATGACCATCACAAGATTGTTTGCTAGTAGCAAAAGATTTTACAGACTCATTGTCAGTTTGTTTAATGGTTGAAATATGAGGAAGAAAGGATGAACTTTGTTCAGGTTTTTTCCCTTTATTTTTATGCAGCTTACTTGCAGAAATCTCATTTAATTCATTTTTGATGGTTAAGGTTGAGAACTTTTCCTGTAGGTCAGACACATAGTTTCTTATTCTTGGAATTTCAGACATCTGGTCATTTACTTTTGCAAGAGATAGAACATTTCTGTCCTCAGAAACTGAGTGTTTGGTACTTAGTGCATGGAAGTCATTTTTTAGTTTCTTCAACTCATTTTGTAGAGATTTTATTTCATTTTTGAATGAACAATTTTCCTCAATAAGGGGTTTCAATTCACTCAATGTCTTATGCAGACTGATATTTCTATCTGAGATAGCTCTATGGTCACTTCTTATTTGTTTTTGTTGACTAAGAACAATATTCAAGGTTTCTTTGATTTTTAAATAAGCTGTATCTTGTACAGAAGAACTCACTTTACATTGCAAGTGTAAATTATTTAATCTATCATTTTCATGGATTAACACATCTCTCACATGTTTGTCTTTCACAATATTAAAATCAAGGGTATCTTTCAATATTTCCTCAGAAGTTTTTTCAATTAAGTTATAGATTTCAGGGGGAACAGAATCATTCTTAATTGCAAGAGAAGGATTAATTAAAGATGTAGAAGTTAAATGTAAAGGTTCATCAAATGACAATTTGCTAATTACATCAATAGGGCTACTAGTTACAGGAAGCTGTCTTTTAACAGGTTTAACTGTTCTTTCACCATGTTCAATAATATTACCTGCAGAAGAAGATTTATTAGAAAACATACCCAAGTGACTATCAACCAAATTACTTACCATGGCAGAGGAGGAAACTTCCCCTGGGACTGGGTTTGGGATTGTGCTTGGGCCTTCTTTCTCCTGCTTTGTTGGTAGGGATGAGGAGGTGGATGGAAATTGGGTGTTCTGGATGGGCCAGGCTGATGATGAGGAGGGTGTTGCACATTCTGTTGGTAGTGACTCATTAGATAATCCCATTTCCATTGCTCTACTTCCATAGTATTTGGATTTTGGATGGTTGAGCTGGGTGGCTGTGAAGGTTGAGCCTGAAATTGAAGCTGATTGGGAGGCAATTGAGGAGGGGCCTGGGCCTGAATTTGGTTCCTGAGTTCTTGGACCTGATCCCACAATGTGTCTACCTTTGCTTTGTACGTCATATTTTCTGTCTTCAACTCTTTTATATGACTGGATAGGTTGCTGATTTGTTGTGGCAGAGGAAGCTTTTTTATTTTGAAGCCTTTTGGAAGACCTTCTTGAGGCACTAGAGGCTTTACTTCCTTCTGTGGTACTGGGGGAAGGGGGTTTGGTTTGTTTTCATTTCCTGTCATTTCCACATCCTGCAGTATGTGAATTTTTTGTGTTAGCATAAGATTTTTTATGACCAACTTTAGAAGAACTTACAGTGTCAGCATCATAGTCAATTTCTATCTCATCCACTTGCATGTTATCCATTTTTTCTGCCAAATTGTTGGACATACTAGTGGGAAGATTTATATTTTACTTTGTACTTTATAAAAAAAATAATCAAAGTTAGTCAATAATTGCTCCAAATAATATAAAAAATTTTTAATTAATTAAATTATAGAAAAAATAACTTTCAATATAAAGTAATAATTAAAAAATTAATTTTTTAAAAAAAATGGATTGCAAGTTTAAATTGGGAATAACAAGTAAGTTAATTCAACCAATTAATTACCAATATTAAATATGGCAATATATTGGGACTAAGCACAATGTACTTTTAAGTCAACCAAAATTAACAATAATTAATAATAAAAAAAAATTAAATTAATAATTCAATTTGTATTAATAATAATGTCAATTCTTCTAGGACTAAGAGGATTTAACACTCTATAATGGTCAACTAGGAAAAAAAAATTTTTAAAAATTGAACACTTACACTCAGTGAATCAGCAATTAAGCCACAATCACTGTTATTGCAATAAAAATATAGTAATATGAGTGAGAGGCGCAAAGGTGAACTTACTATAGTGATCGAAAAATCACTTCAAAATAATATAAAAATTAATATTATATAAACCTAAGATGTCGAACCCAAGTTCGAAACACAGTCGCGGCAAAAGTTTCGTTTTGCTAGGTGGTCCGTGCGTTTTGTCGTTCGTCGCCAGGCTTCGATCGTCGTCGTCGTTTGGAAAGGCCCTCAGTTGTCGGCCGGTCGTCTAGAAGAAGGAGAAAAATAGAAGAAGGAATGAGAGGAGGAGAAGGAGGAAAGGAGTATGGGTAATAAAAGAAATAAAATTTAATAAAATTATTTAATTTATTGAGAGAAGACAACGATGAGTGAGCTGAGAAGAGACAACAACTTGGTTTTATAAATATTATTATTATTTAAGTAAGAGTTCTGCGCGGCAACCAATATAATTACTATCAGACTTAAAGCAACCTTTAAATTGTTATATAAAATTTTAATTAGAATTTTATTACTAATAAAAAGAATATAAACGTAATATAAAAAGTGTATTTAATTTGTTGAGTGTATAATAAGTGATAAGGCTACAGGGGATTATCCAAGGCCCTTTTATAGGCAATGGGTCCTCTGAAGCGCTACTATATCAGTAAATACAATGATTAGAAAGGAATAAAACAAATATATCAAAAGAGTAAATGAAACATAACAATATAGAGAAAAACATGAAACAATTAATTAAAAGCCCAATTAAGAATCCAATTTCCCCGCCATTAATCCCCAAATCAGTAAGTGACAATAGTAAATAACTAAACAAGATTGGAAACATAGGAACTATGAGAAATATAATTCCCAACAGATGGTACATTCTGATTAGAGGACATTTTAAGTGAAACAAAAAAATAATTTGACGCAACAAAACAAGCAATTAATCTCAATTTAGTCCAAATTAATTTATTTGTTTTTTCTAACACAATTAAGGGTCAAAAGAAGCGTCCTTAATAATTGTTTAGTATCATATGAGAGGTATTAGTTAATATATAAATTTAAGTAATTAATTTAAATATATTATAAATCAAATTTACACTTGTAATTATAATATATGTTTTTTAATTAATTAAATATACATTTATAATTATTAAATACATAAAAATGCGCCATTATTTGTAGAATATATTATATTATGCTCAATTTAATTGTATATAAAAATATATATAACCAATAAATTTAATGTAACATTTGTATATAATAAAATTCTTATATAATTTCATTATGTAATAAAATATTAAGTTATATTCATTAAATACAAGTCTTACTCACTCTTTAAGGTTTTATAATTTATATATCATTTACTGGACTCCTGGAATAGCCTGGCTGACATAAATAATGTAGAAAACAAGACCAAAACCCCATCCTTTTATAACCCAATAAGTCTTGAATGAACCCCTTGATTTACCAGTCCTATACACAGCTAATGAGACCTCATTCTAGCTAATAAACCTGTCAAACAACATAAAGAATGACAAATTAAATAATTAGAATGATATCACCTGCCAAAATCCTAGAGTAATAGAGATAATCCATCAAAAAAAGAATAAGCTAAAAAGAGAGTATATGTGTGTAATACCTTAAAATAAAAGACTAAAAAATAAAGAAAAGCACTAAGTATTTCACAATATTAGTGGGATAAACAGTAGAAGTGATGGGGCTAATTATGACAATATAATACGTGAACTCCCCATCCAAAAATAACCAGTATTGACTGAGAAACCACTGACAAACCCAAAAAAGGGTGTGAGGTGTGGGGTAGCTGCATGCAGTCCTTGGAAGGCACTTACACGGGTAAATCCTTGACTAAATTAGGTGAATTTAAGTGTGGTAGTGAGTTAAAGGCACAAAGATTGAGGTTATTAATCAACTTAGTGCATATAATAAGGTCAATGCACCTATAATTAAATTAAAACACCAAATAAGCGCCTGTCACCTATTCTAGTGTGTTTCCCAACATTGGGCATAGAGTTTGGGGTAATTATAGTGTGAAAAAGCTAACTTTCATAAAAATGAAGCTATTCACACAGGAAAAATGCAGACAGTATGTGGCCAGTACACAGAAGTCATTTCTCTCATAAAAAACACCAAATTTGAAAAGTGTTATTTTTATACATTTGAGTATCCAGATCAATAGTCCTAATTAAGAAAATTTGATCTTTTAAGGATCATTTTTAATATTATTAAATTTACAGCACATATATTCAACTTTTAAGTGATTTAAAGTACATTTCTTGTTTTTCACATAAAACAATTAAAGCAACAGCTTTAAATCTTCTTAAAAATTATTTAGCCTTATTTTTAAGGCTCTTAAAATTATCCTAGCATATTTAAACCTATTATTAAGTACATAAGACTTATAAAAGGTGGATATATGTGTGTATATAAGGTGTTATAATGGCATATATTGTATTTTACCATAATTATCACTTATGTATATAACTTGTGTACCTTTATTTATTTTTCCCATGTATAGTCCATGTATTTAAAATAATATATAATTAACTTTTACTCAGTCCTAGGGATATACAGGCTGACAATTTTATTATATAGTAGAATATGATAAAATAAATCAAAATGAAATGAAATGAAATAAACTATAAAAATAAAAAATAAAATTCAAAATTAGACATTAAAATTACGAAGATTTTAAACTCCTTCAGAAAATTCTTGAGAAAATTATTAAAAAAATTAAATTCTTCAGGAATCAAGTTTTATAAATGTGGTTGAAAGAAAAAAAATAGCACAAGGTATTATAATATATATCATGAATGAAATTAAAGTTTGTAAAAGTTGTTTATGGCTAAGTTTAGTGGTAAGAAAAGTATATTTTGTGAATAATTGTTGACCAGTCGTCTAGAAGAATGGGAATAAGAGGAAAGGATAAAGAGGAGGAAAAGAAGAATATAAAGAAAAGGGTTTAAAAAGGTTAAAAAAATGAATTAATAAAAGAATTGAGTTATTTAAAAAAAGAGGCAATGACTATTTCTTGAGATTGACACAACAGTGAGGGTTTATTTAATTATAATATATTTATTTTAATAAGTATTTATCTTTAATGTGCGGCAAACAATTACTATTATTATTAGACTTACTGCAACCTTAGATTATTTATTTACTTTTTAAATTAGATTCAAAATGCTAATAAAAATAAAATAAATGTATTGTATTTAAGTTGAGTGTATAATAAGTGATGGGGCTACAGGGGGTTACCCAAGGCCTTTATATAGGAAAGGAGCCCTCTGAAGTGCCATAATAAAGTATATATAAAGAATAATAAAAACATAATAACAAATAACTAATGTTGAGTAAATGTAAGGGGAAATATGACACAATTGGCTAAGACACATGAGTTAGAGCCCAGATATCCACAAATTTAAACCCAAAAAGTTAACATAAAACTAGTGAGTAATTAAATAAGTTTGAGACACATAAAAATGATTAATTTAATTTAAAACATGTCTTATAATCTTTTAAGTAATAACCAATTTAAATGAAACTTGAAAAATAAACTTATTTTAACACCTAAAAATAATGTAATTAATTAATTTAGTATAAAACATGAGTAATTAATTATTTTAATTACTTTTATTAGTTTAATAATTATTTTAAATTAAAACAAATACTTATTATAACAAAATTACTAAATTTTAGAATAAAAAATTAATAATTTATTTAATAAAGTGTTTCAACTTGTTTAATACTTTGATGACACAATTAGGAATCAAAATAGCACCCAGTATTATTGTATAATAACATATGTAATGTTTTATTTAATATATAAATTTAATTAATTAATTTAATTACATTATAAGTTAATTTAATACTTATAATACGGGGTATCAAAGTTAGAAATTTTCCATTTCAATATACCTCTTTTTTCAACCAAATCAAGCATAATTATTTTTTTAAATATGCCATATTGTGCCCCCAAAGAACCTTTCTACTGTGAATTAAGGTCAAGTTTATCTATATCTTTTTGTGTTGTGAAATGCCTTTTAAATATTTACAAATTTTTAACTTTGATACCCCCTAATTATAATATATGCTTATAATTAATTAATTATTAATTTATATTCATTAAATACATAAAAATAGGCCATAATTTATAGAGTATAACATTTATTATGCTTAATTTAAATTTATATATAATTTATGCAATAATATAATTAGTATAATACTTATTTTACTTATATTTAATAACATACTTATATAATTTCATTATGCAATATAATATTAATTTATATACATAATAAGCATATTTTTACGCCCTCTTTTGGTTCCAGTAAATTGATGTAAAATTTACTGGACTCCTGGTATAGCCTGGCTTACAATAATACTCTCATAGCTCTCATTCAATCAAAATAGAGTTTAAGTGAGCACAGTAGCTGTCTATATATATAGAAAGTTATGTAATTAAATTTATTTTTTACCAATTACATCATATCCCAATTTTTTCATTAAAAATAGTGTGAAAAACTCAAAGAAAATAGATATGTTTAAATTCTAACTTAGGGCTAAAACTTATTATGACCAGATTGATATTGGGAGTTCATTTTATGATAATTTAAGACTGAGATACATCTGATTGTAAAATATTAAATAAATTTTAAAAATATAATTTTATTAAAAACTATTAGTTGGATACCAGATTATGTTACTTAGGCCACAGTAGGAGGAATATTTAAAAAATATATTGAAATTATGTAATTTATTTTAAAAAAATAAAATAAATCAACTTTATGCAGATGGTTACTTCAAAAGTAAAAACTAAAATTGAAATTGGAGATATGTTAAAAGATCTTGTATAAAATGATATGTGTTATTTCATGGAGCTGGTGCAAATTTTATGTACCTGATCAGCAATCTACAAGAGATTCACATTAATCAATTTTATTCTAATTATTTTACTTTAAAACGTGGCATACTTTTTAACCATAGAGCTAATCATGGGCCAAGACCTTTTTCTAATTTTTAACAATTTCTTTTGGAGTTTTTAAATTTTAATATAAATTTTTTTTCCACAATATTTTTATAATATATCAAATTTCCTTATTTCATTACCATATGTATCATAATCAACTATGTTAAATGAAATTAGTCTCAAAAATAAAATGCCTACCCTGAAATGTGTAAGTTTTATCGTTTATTATTTTTAATGCTTTGTATTTTTTATTTATATAATTAGTAAGCACTTTTTTATGTTAAATTACTGGAGATTAATAGAAATAATAATACCATAACTGTCAGCCAGGCTTCTAGACTTACCCAGTAAAATAATTAATTATTTACTGTATGAGGCCATGCCTTATTATTTTAATTATATAATTATAAATTAGTTACATTAAAATTAACTATAATAAATTAACTAACTACAGAATGGAAAAATTAAATGAATAATTAAAATTAAATATAAAATGTCCCTTATATTTTTATTCTCTAACACCGTGCTCATTGACAGGTTGGAAGAAATAAAATTTTATTTTAAAAAATAGATTTTAAATTAAAATAAAACTTTAATATTCAAATAAAAATAAAATATATACAAAAAATTCAAATTTCTTATTTAGAATTGACTTCTACCGTAAATATCAAATAAATTTATGTATTTCTGACATACTCTGTAAATACATCTTTAAATACATCTTTTTGACGCCTTATTTTTAGAACTACTTTATTATTTGAAAATGCTCCTTCTTGAATATTCTTTTTCTCTCTCTCTCATACTACTGTTTTTAGAATTTCATTGCCGTGCTTTGTCCCTCCTTTGCCTATATAAGGCCTCTCTTTTGGTTGTTTTTTATTCATTCATTACTTACTTATTTTATTACAACTATTTACAATCCCTTTATTACTATCTATTATTGCCTTAGTACTTACATTCACGTAATTCTAATCCATTAATTATAATAATAATACAACTTTTTACCTCTTTATATTGAGTAAATAATCTATAAGATAAGGAAATACGTACCCAAGTTTGAATTCCTTCAATCCAGTTGTTGCCGCCATTGGAACTCCTTGAAAAAACTTCTAGACTTGAAAGACCCCTTGACAGTCGGGAACCTTTCCAAATCATTGACAGTGCATCATTATCTTGAGGACCGGAGACCGTGGGACCATCGCCATCGAGGTACCTATAAGGACAAGTGGACAACAAAAATGACAAATGTCATATATCACATGACTTATTTTTTGCTGCAAAAGGGAATAGAACCGTGCTCAAAAACTTAGGCTTATATATTAACCAATAGTTATATATTTTGTGGTAATTATTTATTACTATTTGTGGGTCACTTTGCACTCTTCATACTCTATGTATTTCCTTTTACTCAGCACTTTGTAAGTGGAATTAATTTGCTCATTTTACAGGGGGAGGTGTCTGGTAAATTGAAATTTATATTTTTTTATTTATTTTCCTAGTTGAAAAAGATAGAGCAATTGTTTTCTTAGTTCTAGAAGTAATAAATTTTTTTTTCTTTAATTGTAATTTTCAGTTTACTTTGTCCTGATAAATTAAAAAATCTTTTTTTTGTTCCAGTTGACAAATTGTTCTGACAATAAAATTTTAATAATTAATAAAAAATAAAATATATTAAATTATTTCAGTTGACATTGAGTCCTGGTACTTAAATATCTTTCAGTTGATTTAAATCCAGATAATTATCATAAATTAATTTGTTAAATTAAAATTTATTTCTATTTCTTCATTTGATTTCTTTTAAATCCTGGTTATAAGATTTTTTTGAATTAATAAATAATTGATTATTATTTTAAGTTTATTTTTGTCCTGAAGAATTTTATATTCTTTTTATTATTATTTTTCTTTTCAAAAGCAAAATTAAATCTAATTTATCTTATTGTTACTTTCCCTCACTTCAGGTTAGATTAAAAACAATGACTGACCAAGGTTTTTCTGCTGCATGTTAAGATGAACTGGAACTGATTGATTATGATGAGGCTACTTCTGTGAGCTCTCCTTTAACTACAAAATTAGCTCAAATTAATAAATCATTGAATCAATCAGGATGTGGAAATGGAGGAAGTGGAAATTCTGGTAGAGAAAAATGCCCAGGACCAAAAACCTTCAATAAACCCCCCAGAAGATCTTCCCAAAGGCTTAAAGTAAAAAAAAGATGCCTTTAAACCAGAAGGTAAAAAATCTCTCTACTCACATCAAAGAGTTGAGGACAGAAAACCTCAAGCTGAGGTCAAGAATAGACTGTCTAGAAGACAAGGTAAGAAAAATAGAATCTTTTCTTCAAGAGAAGAAGAAACCTCCTCCTCCAAAAGCCCTTCCACAACTGGCCCCCCAGCAATAAGAAAAGGTGGAAGTCTCAAAGTGGAAGTGGGATTGGCTGAATACCCAGTGGGATTATCTGTCCCAACAGCAACAGCAACAAGCACCTCAGGCAGGTCCTTCATGAACAAATCAGTTCAATCCAACACCTCCTCATCCCTATCAAGGAGGAAGAAGGAGAAAGAACAACCAAATCCAAGTCTTGCCCAAGCCATGGTAAGCCCCTCTATTGAATCTCAAGTACCATTTCTTGTAACTGATTCAGTTCCTTCAGGTGATTCTGGAAGAGGGAATGAGACTGTGAGACCTGTAGAGGCTGAGAACAGTAGACAAATTGCTCAAATTTCAAATGTATCTAATCCTTTAATTCTAATTGCTACTTCAATGATAAATCCTGATATGGCTATTATTGATGAAACACTTGAGCCTGAGTTTTATAAGAATCTGGAAAGTTACTCTGTTTCCTTATTGAGAAACACTCCAGATGTAGCTAACATTAATGATGAATATTTGAGGGATATTATTGCTGAACAAAATCATATAATGAACAACATGCAATTGAGTCAGAAATATAATAGTTTGTTAACTGAACAGGGTTATCAAGCATTAAGGAGTGAGTTGCGGAGAGTTTCTGATGATTTGTTTCATTAGAAAGCAAATCATGAAAGGAAGTTGCTTTATGGCAAAATATCAAAAATGATTTGTCTAAACTTCAAGATACTGTATCTGCCTGTTGCCTGGAGCTAGAGGTAGATAAGATGAACCTGAAAAGATTGAGTGATCATTATTCATATTTTCAAAATAAAACCCAGTTATCTTTTGCAACAATCAATGAGAGTTTATCTAGTCTTCCAAGGGTGAAAACCAGACTAAAAACCATTGAACAAAAATTGAATTCATTGTTTAATGATCAAAAATATTCTGAAACTTCTTTGTAGGAACATATGGTACAGGATGCTCCAAGTTTACCTGTTGCTAGTTCATCTAAAGTAAAATTAGATTCAGAAATGCCTGTTGATACCACTGAGTTTCCATCAAAAATTGATGATGCACCAGGATCTTCAACAGAAGGATTAAACAATGATATTACTGAACAATTGAAGAAGTTATAGCTGCTTCTTACTCAGAAACAAGCTAATAGTAAGGAGGCTCCTCAAAATCAAAAGAATTGGCCAAAACTTGACCAGTACCCAACATTTGATGGTGATTCTTCTTCTGATTGGCAGCAATTCATTTGCAGAATTGATAACTTAAGAAATTCTTACAAACTCCCAGATGAGGAATTTGTGTCTAAGTTAATTTCTTTGCTTACAAATGTAGCCCTAATGTGGTATGAATCTGTTCTCCTGGATAGGAATGACTACTCATGGGAAGATTGGAAAAAATTGATTAAAGCACAATTTGGTGGCTCCATGTTTAGGATGGCTCAACAAAGGCAGTATGATGAAACTAGATATAGCTCTTATACTGATAAACCTATTGAGTTCTTAATGAAACTTGTAAGAATCTTGAGGGCAATGGACCCAAATATGGAGTTTGAGTTATGGAAGGACAGGATCATTTATAAATTACCAATGTCTTTGAGAGACTTGATAGTGGCTAGGACTGAGTTCTCCAGAGAACCTTCTTCTTTCATTAATACTTGCAATGAGATCCTTCTAAACAACAAGTATGATGCCAGAAGATTCATTCCTAGGACCCCTTTGGAGAAATCCTCCACTTACCAACAGAAACCTCTTCAAAAGGTTGGTAAACCATCTGCCCCTTTTGCACCAAAAAAGTATGCAACAAACACTTGCTTCAAGTGCAACAAGTCTTGGCAGAAAGGCCATGTTTGTGACAAGAGTATTAATCTTGTTGAACAAACTGAGGAGCATTCTGATGACACAATAGCACTGGATGATACTTCAAGTGATTTTGCCAGCAATATTTCATTTGAATCTCAACAAGAAATCTTGATTCTGGAAGAAGATATTCATTATTTATATACTATTGATATTGATAATAATGATCTATTTACAGTTGAGGATGCTGAGATCATAAGGAATATTGAGGATAGCTCAATTTATATTGCTCCTCTCAAAGCACCAGTCTTGATCAATGTAACCAGCATTGAAGTTGCTCTGGATTCTGGAGCTGGAGGAAGTGTAGTATCTGAAAAAGCCCTTGCTTCAGTGGATCAAGACTATAAATCAAAACTGATGCCTATCATTTCTGAAAATTGGAGATTTTATGGCTCTTTTTTGTCCCCCATTTGTAAATACAAAACCACAGTGTTTTTTGAATATAACCATGGTTTTGTAAGAACTATTTGTGATTTTGTTGTCATGAAAAATGATAATTTAAGCAGTTGGTTTATTATAGTAAATGACATTTTAACCAAATATGGCATAAAATTAGATCCTTCAAACCAATGCTTCACAATGGGGATAAATGGGAAGAGAAAATTTAAGATTTCCTCCCCCAAAAAATTGTTAAAACCAGAATTGAACACATTTAATTCTGTGATTCAATATAAAGGAAGGTCTACAAAGGAAATGCATGCTCTTATGTCTGAAATTGAAAATGCTTCTTTTGGAGAACAACTTTCTGGTGAGGATAAAGATTCCATCATTAAATTGATAAAATCTTTTCATATGACCTTTGCTCATGGGTCACATGAACTAGGATTAGTTAAGTAAGAAATAAAACTTTCATTATCTTGTCCATTAACTGACATACCACCTAGTTTGAAGAAGAAGCCTTACCCTGCTTCTCCCACAAAGAGAAAAGATATTGAGGATAATATCTCTACCCTTTTGAAAATGAATATTATTGAAAAGGTAGTTGAAACACCTAAATATTGTGTTATCTCACCTGTCCTAATTTCTTATGAGAAAGATAAAGCCAGGTTATGTGGTGATTACAGAGCATTAAATACTTATACTGTTGATGATATCTAACCTTTACCTAGAATTAGCTCTATACATGCTACCTTACAAGGTTCTAAATATATAAGCTGCTTGGATAGTAACAAGGGATATTACCAGGTACCTGTTGAGAAAAATTCCCAGAATTTTCTGATTATTGCTACTCATATGGGTATTTATAAGTATGTTAGGATGCCATTTGGCCCTAAAAATGCCCCTCCAGTTTTTCAAAAAGTTATGGATAACACATTCCATCAAGAGATAATTGAGGGATGGCTGATGGTTTATATTGATGACATCATTATATTCTCAAAAACATTTGAGACCATCTCAGCCACCTGTGTAAAGTGTTCCACAAAATGGATGAAATAAATATGAGACTTGCTTTGAAGAAATGTAAATTTGGTTTTCATTCCTTAAAAGTGCTGGTTAATTTTGTTTCAGGGTTACAGATATGTGTTGACCAAAATAAAGTGGCAGCCATACAGCAGGTGAAGGCTCCTACAATGGTTAGAGAGCTCCAGAGTTTTCTGGGAATGTGTGGACACTATAGACAGTATATTAAAAATTACCAAGTCATAGCTTTACCCCTTACCCAACTGACTAGAAAGGATGTTGCTTTTGTCTGGAATAGTGAATTACAGCGACCTTTTGACTCTATGAAACACTTTTTAATGTCAGCACCAATTCTTGCTTTACCTGACTTTAATCAACCATTTGTTTTGTACACTGATGCCACTTTTATTGGTCTTGGTGCTGCCCTCCATCAAAAACAAGTGATGAATGATAAAGTATCAGAAGTAGTAATTTGTTATATTTCAAGAACCTTGAGAAATATTCAATTGAAATATGGTGCCACTCAGCTTGAATTTTTAGCCGTAGTGTGGGCCCTAGAAAAGCTACATTATTACCTAGATGACCAGAAATTTGAACTTGTCACTGACTGCAGTGCAGTTAAATCCCTTTTAAACTTGAAAACACCTAACAGACATATGTTCAGATGGCAGTTAGCTGTTCAGGAATACAGAGGGAGAATGTCAATTATTCATAGGACTGGTATTGTTCACTCAAATGTGGATATGTTATCAAGGTTACTTTTACCAAATGATGACTCTAATCCTGCTTATGATCCTGAGGATGAAATTATTCATATTCATGGGATATATGTGGTTGATATGGAGGAAGAACTATTACAGCTTATTATGGATTCATATGATAAGGACACTGACTTGTAAAAATTATGCACCATATTAAATGATCCAAAGAATGCTTCAATACAAGCATTGATTAAAACCCTTACAACAAAGTACCAGAAGGCTTTGTAGAAAGGTAAATTTTTAATTTATGAAGGATATCTATATTATAGAAGAAAGTTGAGTAATGTCATTGTTATTCCTCCTTCTATGAAAGAAATCATCTTGAAAATTTTTCATGATGAAATATTAGCTAAACATTTTGATCTTGAAAAAAAAATGATCAGAATTAAAAACACTGCTTGGTGGGTTAATATGCCTGAAGACACCAAATTATATGTTGAATCTTGTGATTCTTTCCAAAAATCAAAAAGATTTACTGGTAAGAGAGCTGAATTAATGCAAAATATTTAACTCCTGATGAACCATGGCAGATAATAAACATGGATTTTGTAACAGGATTACCTATTTCTGGAAAAGACAGTTATAACTCTTGTTGGGTTATTGTGGACAGATTCACCAAAATGTGTAAATTTATCCCTACTCACAAGGACGTTTCCACTAAGGAATTAGCTTTCTTATGGTGGTCTCATATGTTTAATACTGCTGGTTCTCCTAAAGCCATAATCTCTGACAGAGACCCTAAATTTACTTCTGAATTTTGGATGTCTCTGATGGATCTTTGTGGTTGTGATCTGAAACTATCTACTGCCCATCACCCTCAGAATGATGGATTATCTGAAAGAATGATTCAGACTCTAGAGGACATGATAAGAAGGTACTGTGCCTTTGGCCTTGAGTATAAAGACAATGACAGATTCACTCATGATTGGGTTACCTTACTGCCTGGGTTGGAATTCGCTTATAATAGCACTGTTCATTCTGTTACTCAAAGAAAGCCTTTTGAGCTCTGGCTTGAATTTGTTCCAAATACTCCTGCCCAAATTTTCAATAATAAAATACCTAAATTGGATTTACATCCTGGTGTAAAATCTTTTCTTCAAATGCAACAACTTTGCAGAAGTCATGCTCAAAAATGTATCGAAAAATCATTTGAATACGAGAAGAAGAGATGGGACAAATCCCATAAAGAATACACTTTTAAAAAGGGTGATGAGGTGTTGTTTCTACAGTCTACTTCAATTTACAAGGTAATAACAAATTGAAAGGCCCATTTGTTGGTCCATTTGTTGTAAGAAGAATGGTTGGTGATAATGCAGTTGAAGTTATTTTGTATTTTCCATATGACAGAAAACATCCTGTTTTTCCAATATCTCTTTTGAAGCCTTACACATCCAATAGTGATTTATTTCCCAAAAGGAGGGGAAGACCAAAAAAGACCCCTAATGAAATCACTGAGACAGCAAAAATTGATAAGATTCTAAATGACAGAATAGTTACTGCTGAAAAGGGTACAGAATACTTATTGAGATTCAAGAATAAATCTTCTGAATATGATTCTTGGATACCTGGGAAGGAAATATCTAAACTTCCTACTCTGCTAAAGAAATATAAAAAGAAAAAATCATAGCATTTTTTTATTGTTTTTTAGAGTGAGGGAGTTTCATCCAGGCTGCTAGACTTACCCAGTAAAATAATTAATTATTTACTGGATGAAGCCACGCCTCATTATTTTAATTCTTTAATTATAAATTAGTTACACTAAAGTTACCTATAATAAATTAACTAATTACAGAATTTTATAATTAAATGAATAATTAAATTAAATATAAAATGTCCCTTATATTTTTATCCTCTAACACCATGCTCATTGACAGGTTGGAAGAAATAAAATTTTATTTTAAAAAATAGATTTTAAATTAAAATAAAACTTTAATATTCAAATAAAAATAAAATATGTACAAAAAATTCAAATTTCTTATTTAGAATTGACTTCTACAGTAAATATCAAATAAATTTATGTATTTCTGACATACTCTGTAAATACATCTTTAAATACATCTTTTTGACACCTTCTTTTTAGAACTACTTTATTATTTGAAAATACTCCTTCTTGAATATTCTTTTTCTCTCTCTCTCATACTACTGTTTTTAGAATTTCATTGCCGTGCTTTGTCCCTCCTTTGCCTATATAAGGCCTCTCTTTTGGTTGTCTTTTATTCATTCATTACTTACTTATTTTATTACAACTATTTAAAATCCCTTTATTACTATCTATTATTGCCTTAGTATTTACATTCACGTAATTCTAACCCAAATTTTTACCTCTTTATATTGAGTAAATAATCTATAAGATAAGGAAATACGTACCCAAGTTTGAATCCCTTTAATCCCGTTGTTACCACCATTGGACCTCCTTGAAAAAACTTCTTCACTTTTAAGACCCCTTGAAAATAACTCATTATTGTCAGCCAGGCTGTCCCAGGAGCCCAGTAAAATGTTATAATATTTTATTAGAACCATAAGAGCAAATAAATTTATGTATTTTATGTATTCAAACTAATATTTTATTGCATAATAAAATTATATAAGTATTTTATCAAAAATAATTAAAATAATTATTATATTAATCTATTATTAAATAAATTATTTATACACTTACATAAAACATGATAAATATTATATTCTATAAATCATGGCCTATTTTTATGTATTTAATATTCATAAATTAATGGTTAATTAATGATAAACATATATTATAATTACAATTGTGAAATTGAATTATATTGTAGTTAAAACTTAATTAATAAAATTTATATATTAAATAAAACTTTTCATATGTTATAATCCATAAATATTGGGCACTTTTTTACCCTTAATTTTGTCAGAAAAAGCTATTAAACAAGTTAAAATACTTACTTAATAAAAAATATAAAAATACCTATTTTAAATTTGTAATTCATTAAACTAGTTACTTGTTTTCACTTAAATTAGTTATTGCTCTAATAAAATAGTTAAAAAAATTACTTATTTCTTTTTTAGGATTGAATTGTGTACATAAATGTTTACATCAAAATGGCATGATTTTATTGGTTAAATTAAAAACACTTGAAAAACTCATTGTAACACCTGTTTTGGAGATATTACTCACAGTTTCCCATGTTAAAAACTTGTGTAGTTACTCACTTTTTTAATTTACTGGTTTAGGAATATAGAATGGGAAGATTTGTTTCTTACTCATGGGTTTACTTACTTGTTTCATATTTTTCTCTCAATATCCAGGTTTCACTTATATTCTTTTATTTTCTTGTTTCACTTTATTATCACTTTGTATATACAATTTAGTGGTGCTTCAGAGGACCCCATTTGCATAAAAAGGTCTTGGGTAATCCCCTTCATCCCATCACTTACATTACTTACAATATTTGAATACTATATTATTTTTTTATTATTTGTTGTGGCGCTGCTGTCCCCTTAAATATTAAATAAGTTAAAAAGGTGGATTTAAGATTTTTAATCATTAGTAATTGATATTAAAGTAGAGAGAATATAAAATACTTACTGTTGTAATTCAGTTTTCCCATCGTCATTAGTTCTATAAAACCCATCATCTCCTTGTCACTTTATCTTTTAGTCCTTTTCTCCCTTCTTTTCTTTTATCTTTAAATTTTTCCTTCTTCTCCTTCCTCTTCCTCTTCTCTTTCTATTCTCCTCCTTCTAGACAATTTGGCTGATAATTATAGTTTAAGACTATTAGTTAAATTTTAGCTTTACTATAACCGGTGTAGACAATCCTATAGTACTTGCTATAGGCCTTGAACAAGGGAGTTGGAGTAAAACCCCAGAGAGAAAACCCCCCTGTCCCTTTAGAAAAATAAAGAGAGATTTCTCTGCCACAGTAAATTGGTTCCTGTTTCCAAAGCCTTTTTTCCAACACACTTGACTGCCTGTTCAGCCAAGAAAGTAGTCTCCAGACAGACTACCAAACCAAAGGACTGAAATTTAGACCAATTTCCACACCAGAGAAAGCAATAATACTTGATTTAGGTTGCAAATCAAGACCAGAGACAGCAATAATACTTGATATAGCTTTTAAGACTATATCAGAGAAACCTGTTTCCAAGTTAAGTTAAATGAAGAACTCACCTTGCAACAAACACAGCCAATTGTGGCCAAAAAACAGTGAAAACTGAGTGAGGAACAATGATATCACCTCCGGATGGTTGCATTATAATTAAAGTTGCCCCAAACTGTCTTATTCATTATATACACACAGACCGCTATCTAAAAGCCCATGCACACCAACGAATTTGGCGTTTCTGAGCACCAAATTGCATAAAACCCCTCTAGAAACGCTTCCCAGCCTTCTAGCACTGAGGCGGGCAGTCTTCCCAACGTTGGGAGGCCCTCCTGAGACAGCCATACCACCCTGAAGCCAGAAAACCACCAAAACCCACCAAAAATACCCAAAATACTTAGAAAAATCTACTACGACTACTAAAACCTTTAAAACACATAATTAGGCTATAGCAACATTGAGACATGAAATGTAGAGAAAAATTAGCCCATTCTAATAGTACTAAGCACTTAACCCTAAGACTTAAGATTAGCCCGTAAAACACAAAAAACAAAATTAAACAGCTATCTTTTTAAATGAAAAATGAGAAATAATCCCTTTAATACTTAAAATCTGAAAAATGTCATCAAGACATAAAATATAGAGAAAAAACCAGGGCTCTCTAATGGTATTACCCACATCCCTGCAGTCCCAATATTTTCTGAATAAATCCAGAAAAACAAGCAATTATTAAACAATGCCATTTAAGACATATCAAAACAACGCCAAATAGACCAACAAAGGGCTCCACCAATGCTTGAAGACCACACCTGCACAGAAAGTTAAGTCAATAAAAAAGTTTTCATCTTAGTGAAATACATGTGGTTCAGTAGCCAGCGCTAATCTATAAATGTGGATGCTGGTTTTCAGCTGAAAAATAATGTTCACCTTCTCTATTTTCATACTCCTTTTACACTTTTCCCCATAAATTTGTCATATTTTCACCCTCATGCTTACAACTCTTATTTCCTTTTCACCCTTTCACACTACTTTTGCTACCTTCTTTCATTTTTTTGTCATCTCTTTTTCCCTTTAACTCACTAACCAACACTTTTTTTTGGCTTCTCTACCCTTCCAAGAGCTCATCACCCCTTACAACCCCCTTCAATAAACTACACAACACTCACCATTCCTTCCTCCACCCTCAAAAACTCATCCCACCACTTCAAATCCAATAATAATTTCATCTCCACCCCCTTTGCTTTGCCCTCCAACCCTCTATTTTATCTCCCTTCCCTCACACTTTACTAAACTAACCACCCCTCTCCCCTCTTTCGCTTCCATTTCCACCCAACTTCTCTTGTTTTGTATGAGTCAAAGAAGGGAGAGAGGTTCCAAGAAAAGCAAATACAATGGGGAGAACTTGAAAGGGGTTAGGAGGGCCAGAGAGGGTTTAATAAAAGTGAAAAGGGGTCAAGCAAATGTAAAAATTCTAGGATGATAGGAAAGAACCAATATTTAAGAGGGGAAATTATATGGGATAAATTTTCATGAACAAGGGAGGAGAGGGAAAATGAGGGAAGGAATATAATTATAATAAATAATGAAATAATGACACATCAAAAATATTTTATGGATATAGAGAAGGTGATTGACTCAACCCAAACAAACCAGTAGAAATCAGGCACATTAATTTTTTTGTAATGAATATTATTAAAATAAAAATTTATGCCTCTCTTTTCTTAAGTTTTGAAGATGAAAGGCTAATATTTTTAAAAAATACCAATATTAACATATTTCTTCACCTACTGGTTGGAAAATAGCATATATATTAATTTTAGAGTTTAATTGTACAGCCAGATGATACTTCACTTCATTTTGATAAGTATTTTACTCTCTTCAGATACGTCAAAGATTGATAAGAATTAAGATAATATGGTCTTGTCATTTTAATTGAAGTTTTTTAATTGAAAATTTTATGAAGAGAAATTTGCTTAATAAAATCAATTCAAAAAATATTATTTCTTGAATCATTTCTCACATGATCTAATCATCTCTTTATGTATTAATATTTATGTAAAAATATGTGAAAATTTAAAATCAAATTTGATTCATTCTAAATTGGGGATTTTTTACCTTAAATTCAAAAAAAAAAAATTAATATTATATATTTTTATGCTTGACTTGGTTGTAGGGTTTAGTGATTTCAAAATACCTTTAAATAATTGTGTTTCTAATTTTTTGAACTTTTTGCACAAAATTATCATTTATGTTTCAATAAAAAGCATGTTAGATTCATAGAAAGTTGAATATAATTTCACCCTTTCTCACTTAGTGTTTCATCTTAACCTCAATGTGTGTTCAATTTGATAGGAATTGTGGTTCAAGGTTGCAGACTTGCTAGAAATTCCGCCCCCCCCATATTGCTTGGTGATTGACCCTGAAATTGAATAAGCCATATCATTGAATGATGCATTAAAAAATTACAAAGATGGACGTTATCTTAATTTCAGAAAGGAATGAAACTGGAAATATCATTTGCTCAATATCCAAAGGGCACACAACAAGAATTTGAAACATAATCAGCAAGGTACCACAAGCATCAACCTGTACTGCAACACACAATGTCAATGTTCAACAAAAAAAAGTTAGATCATGTTAAGCCACAAACAGATAGTTATCAACCTGTATACCCAGAATACAAATACCATTTTATTGAAATCAATGAGCTCAAATAGCCTAGCAATAAAACACCATTCCCTAGTGCAACAAATTTGGAAACAAAAATTGGAAATCAGAGGGGGCAAAATCTTTCATTGATACTGGGGAAACAGGGAATGTGAGTGGCAATAAACTCTGTTTCTATGGCTCACAACATTAAATTATCCAATTACTTCAACTTTTGCAACAAAAAACTTAGATCCCAATTACTTAACTGGTATAGGAGCCATCACAGTAAGAGGATTACATGGTGACATTTTGATAAGGAGGATATTTTATTGTCCAACTGCTACTGGTAGTCTAATTTCAGCTGTCTCATTAATAAGGCCAGGTGCTAGAGCAGAATTTAATTTGGATAAAAGTTTAAATATATTAAAAAAATGAGAATATCTTAATTAGTGGAGTTTTTACAAATAAAAATTCTTAGAAAATTGATTTTGTTAGTGAATATGTATTACCTGCATGTAACACAACCTCAATTGCTCCTGTGTATAGGATTGTTTCATGTTCACAGGTGCCTATCTTATTTGATCCACAATGTAGTCCTATTTATAAGAAAATGAGTAAGAAAAATCCTGTTCTTATGCACTGAAACAGGTTTTTAGGAGATGCAAGCATGAGTGTCATTAGGAGACTATTAATTCACAAAGCAGAACTGGGATTACCCAAGAGATTGACTCCTCAAGACATTGATTGTGACCAATGTTGAATATCAAAGAGCATTAAATCTTCCACACTGACAAGCACTGAAAAAGCCCCTGAACCACTTGATATAATTGTCTCATATTTTATTGGGCCTTTTTGAAATGCTGAAATTCAAGGGTGCACTATATTTTGTTACATTCAGAGACATTTCAACAAGCTATACTGTATGTGAATTACTTTCCAAAAAATCCCAGGTACCAAGTCAAAATGGAATGCTTAACTGTTAACCAAATCAAAATCCTTCAATCTGATAATTGTAGCAAATATATTAATTAAAAATTACAATCATATTTAACAAAGTTTGGCATTTCCTGGGAGCATGAAACACCATACCACCATGAAAAAAATAGAATATTCAAGCATCTGAACAGAAAAATAGCTGATATAGGGCATTTACTTCTATTTGATAGTGGTCTTGATGAGCTCTTCTAGGGTTCTGTGTTCCTATGGAAATTTTCCTACATAAAAAGCTCCCAAATAAGATTAAAAATACACTGAAGCCTTAGCAATTGCTATTTGGATTTAAACCACGATTAGACTACATTAGAGCTTTCAGAAAAAAGGCATTTGTTCACATACATTAAGTAAGACAGAAACTAAATTAAAGGGCAAAAGAATGAAAAGTAATGGGTTAAGTGGAAGGTGGTAAGGGATGGTTATTTTGGGATGAAGAAAAGCAGTTATACAATCAACCATGGATACTTTCCCATCTATGAAAAAAAGGCTAACAACTACTAAAGAATATAATCCATCATACAAAGCCTCAACTATTTTTCTCTTAATTTCTCTTAAATTAGGAGATTGCATGCTAAATAGAAAAATAGAGGAACAAGATAAGAATACTTTCAATATTCAAAACAAATATGGACCAGACGACTTAACACCACACAATATGGGGGGCAGATTTGCTAGCAAGTCCGCAACCTTGTGCCCAAACTCACCACAGATTGAACACACATTGAGCTATTGATAAAGGAACCATACAATCAGGGATGAACACCATTCAGCAGAACAGTTTTAGGTGAGTTTTCAAGTAGAGTTCAGTATGGTTTCAGTATTAGTTCAGTCTGAGTTCCATCTGAGTTCCATCTGAGTTCAGGTTGAGGACTCGCTAGCAAGTCCACCCCCTACATTGCCTAGTGTAACACTACCTAAAACATTTAAGAAATAATTAAAGTCAAAAGATGCTTAAGAATGGAAACTTGCATGCAAAAACAAAATTGATAACCCAAAAGAAAAAAGGTTTGGTATTTAGTACCATTACCAATTGACAAGCCAGTGATTTGTAGAAAATGGGTTTTTGCATTAAAAATGGATGCAGACAGTAACTTAATAAAACATAAAGCTAGATTTGTTGCCAAGGGGTTCACACAACAATATAAAGACAAATTCAATGATAAATTTTAACCTACAGCAACATTCACTTCCTGTCATGTGACACATGACACTCAAAGTAAAAGCAGCTCACTAAGTCCATAATACAGGGCATAATTGTCTCAACTAGATACATACACAAAGCAGAGCAGCAAAATTCACTTAGCAACTGTGTTTCCTTTTTGTTCTCAATCAAGAATGGCTTATTTGACTGTGCTAAATATAAATTAGTCAATTGATTTCAATTAAATGCTTATGTCTTTCAATTTAAAAAAATTGACATATTATTAGTGCTACTTTCAATTTGATATTCTAAATGTGGGTTATTGTGTGTCTGAGGGTTATTAAAAGGTCTGTGAGTAGGAACAGGTGGAAATTTTAAGGGTTCTGGGATATGGTAATGAAATTTATCAAAAGGGTAAATTCAAGGTGATATTGTCTATATAAATGGTTTTGGTTTTTATTTAACATTTCTTAGAATTATATTATAATATTTTTGAGATTGTAGTTAAATTTATAGTAATATGTATTGGGCTAATACTTTTTCCTTCCTTTTCTTAATTGTCAATGTTAAAATAAATCCTAAATCCTAAAAATCATTTCCCTGATTATTAAGTTTCCAGTCCTTTGTGAGATTTCTTAGAATATTCATAGTATCTTTAAATTTATATTAATATTACCCTCAAATATATCTTGAAGCAAGATAAGTTACTTTGAAATATGCTCAAACCACTTCTTCAAGGTACTCCTCTGTGTCTCAAAGTAGATTCAATTCTGAATCCCCAATCTCAATTAATCAGGAACACCCTTGGCCTTGCGCATGGGTTTCCAGCAACACTTCCTTATGGTTAATTTTCACTTTAGGCAAAAAATTGAACTGGCACTTATGTTCTTTTGAGGTTTTTGGCTCATATCTCAACAGTCCTATATCAGATGAATTGTATATTAAACAACCCAAAGGTTTTGAAGTGGGCAATAATTTAATGTGCAAACTAAACCAAGCTATTTATGGGATCAAGCAAGCAGGTTGTGGCTGGTGGAAATACATATCAGAAAAATTGAGAGATAAGGGATATACACTGAGATTTTTTTACTCTTCAGTTTAAATATTGAACACTGAAAAGTTATCTGCCATCATATGGTTAAATGTTCATGACAGAAGCTATTCAACTTTCTGTTGCACTATGACACTTTGGACCAAATTTAAATGGTGCAACTATAAGACTTTTGGAAAATCTCTTTACCATAGGATACAGTACTGAGGTATTATACACAAAGTTCTGTATGATTGCAATCCTTTCCTTAAATTTTCAAACACTTGCTTTTCCAGCCCCACAACATTGACTTTAATCCTCTCAAATAATGCAAGCTGAAGGTGTCCCTGGATGTGTTGGTTCTGTTGATGGTACAATTATACCATTGAGTCAAAAGACTTCTCAAGATCAAAAAAATTATTTTGATTGTAAAAAGAGGTTTTATCAGGTTCCTCTCCAACTTCTTATGATTCATAAACTAACTTTTTATCTTCTATCTAGGCAATCTATTGCCATTCAACTTGTTTGTGATGTCTATAGAAAACTTATTGGTTTTCATTGTGGCTTCCCTGGCTCATTTCATGATTCTTCCATTTTCAAAAGAATGAGAATCTCTCAAAATACTGACTCATACTTTGATGAATCCCAGTATATCCTCATTAACTCAGCATATGCAAGTGGAAAGTACATTATACCTGCTTTCAGAGGTGTAAATTTATAAAATGAACCAATAAAAAACTTTTAATTATCACCTTGCACAGTCAAGAGTATGAATTGAAAATTCTATTGGAATTTTAAAGGGAAGATTTTCTAGTCTCCAGGAGCTTGGAATCCAATTTCAAAAAAGATGGACATCAAAACTAGAAATTATTGGATAATTACTTGCGTAATACCTCATAATATCCTAGCTGATTTGAAAGATGAGTAGTAAGATATTTATGAAGAAGAAAATACTGAACTCATATCAGATCTCCCCCCCTTGATTCACAAAACATATTTTCCACTGGGATACGCTCCACCATTATGCCAATAACACTCTAAAATTTCTCAACACAACCCTTATAATTTTTTGTACTCTCAAAATGATCAAGTTTCATGTTTAATTCACTTAGAATGGTTTTATTTTGCATGTTGAATTTGATTTTAAATTTTCTGTTAAAGTCTCCTTTTTTTAACTCTCTTTCTTTTCATTCATCAACTCAACATGGAATTGCATATTTTGTCAGTCATTCTTTTCTTCTTTAATCACTCATATCCTTTTCCTCCTCTACTCTTGCATCCCTCAAATAATTTGATGACAATTTTTTTCACATCCCATCTCTCCAGGTAAGTCATTTTTACATTTTTACATATTTTTTCTAATTATATTTTTTTTCTTTTTTGTAAGTGGATTTTTTTTAGTTTAATAGGAAAATTAAACTTTTTTTTCTCTTCTCTTTCTTTCATTTTTTCTCTAAATAATCCTATTCTTTATCCCTCCTTGGCCTGGGCACTTTCTCACCTTTCCCCCCTCCTTGGAATGTACATATCCCTCATTTCCCCCCTCCTTTGCTGCCTCTAACACCCCTTTCACCCCCCCTTGGCTGCCTTATTCTTCCCTCCTTGGCTGCTTCTAGCCCCATTTTCTATCTCATTGGTGTCCTCAATCCCCCCTACAACCCCACCTTGGCACTCTTTTTCTAACCTCTACCCCACCTTTTCCCTCTCTTTACCCTGGCCCACCCACCCTCTCCTTATTCTTTTTTGTTAAAAGACAAGGAGAGGGGGGGTTGGAAAGGGTAAAGAGAGGGAAAAGTTGGGGTAGAGGTGAGATAAAGAGTTCTAAGGTAGGGTTTAAGGGGGTGTTGGAGAGGTTTTGGAGGGGTTTTGGAGAAGTTTTTGGGATAAATTTAAGGGGGTTTAGGTGGGGTATTGAGGACACACACAAGGGGTGAAAGGAGGGAAATGAGGCAGCCATTAAAAAAATTGACAGATATTTATTAGAACATTTAATAATCTTTTTTTGAAGAATTATGCAAAAATATTTGTCAATTTCAATTGAAGTAATAAATATTTATTTTTATTAGTTTTTTCAGGAATTTCTTTTTGGTTATTTATTTTGAATTAAGTGAGTTTTTTTAAAGTTTTCAATTAGTTTTATGTTTTTTTAATAAGTAAAGAGGTTTTTTTAGAAAAAAATAGGTCTGTTTCTTCTGAATCAAGCCTTACTCCTCTATCTTCATCTTTATCTTCATTATCATCTTCACCATTATCTACATCATTTCAATATTTTTCAAAAACTTCAAACAAAAAAACCCATGATCAATCTTATCAGAATAAAAGAAATTTAAAAAAGAAAATACACTTGGATAGTTTTTTTGGCCACATACCAAAAATCAAATATTATAAAACTAAGGCCAACAAAAAAAATAAAAATCCAAAGAAGTTACCTGAGAATATTGAATAACTAACTCAATTAGGAGGTGATGAAGTTAAAGCAGTAATAAGAAATTCTTTTAATCCTCAATTTATTTATGAGAATCATTCATTTGATGATTTAAAATATGAATCTTTAAATCAACTATCTGGTCTCATCACAACACTATATCAAATGGCTTTGGCTTGGTTACCAATTAAAAATAAGAATATGTTGGGTGGTATCATGGTTGGTTTTGTTGGAGACCAGGTTTTATTAAAGGATAATCTCTTGGTAAGTGTATTAATTTTTTCCCAATTATTAAAAAAATTACTGATTTTAATTATATAGGCATCTATTCATTTCTAAAAAATATATCTAAAGCTGAAAAAGATAAAGATTTTTGAAAATGGGACTCCTTATCTTCTTTTAATTTTTTTATTTCTTTTCAACTTAAGAGACTCTGCAATAAATATTTTCATAAAAATCATGAGCTTGAAGCCAGAGTTTCAATACTAAATTAGTGAGACTTGGAATGGGAAGAGTTAGCAGTGAATATCTATTATTCTCAAATGTTATACTTACTCATTCTGGTTTTCACAACAAGATTCATACCAATTTGAATGATGCCAATTATCTTACTTTGGGGATATTCTCTTATATCAATCCTATTACTGGAAAAACTATTACTTCACCAGCTAAAATAAAATTTCATGGTTTATACTTTCCAGATAATAAGTGTATAATTTTTTTTGGTTTAGGAACTGGAATCATTGAATCTTTTTGGAACTCTTCTCACAATAATCACCAAACAACAAAAGCACCTCCAGGTTTACAGTCTTGTCAAGAATTCACACATTTTGGGTGCTTATTTCAAATCAGTCAAAATTTAATCCAACAAATCAAAAAGGTTAAAAAAAGTTAAAAAAGAAGATAAAAGTAATAAATTTAATTAAACTTTAGGTAGATCAAAGAAGTATGGGGATTTGTAAAGTCATCAAATATTTATTATTATTTCATAAATGTTTAATAAATAAATTTGATATTTCAGTTTACTAAACAAAAGTAATGGGCCAATGACCTTTTTTTTGTATAAACAGTAATCATGACAACATTAAATTGTATCGTGGGGTTCCTCTAGCCTATACCTGTGGAAAGCTCCAAGCTTAGCTTCTAGACTTGATCTGCATTTTGACTTGAGGAATTGTCATTACTTTAAAACTAGTAAATTTGACATATATTATTTATTTATTTATTAATATTTGTAATTAATTTAAATTTTGGTGACTTGCACAAATTACTTCAATAAAATTCAGGGAAGGGTATTCCCAAATTTTAAAATCTGGCATGCAAAATTGATGAATTAGAAAATTTTGGTTATACCCACCTCTTTCCTGAATAAAATTCAGCGGGGGGAGGGTTAATGCCAAATTTTCAAAACAGATATAGAATTTTGTTGACTTAGCTCTGTTAAGAAATGCAAATTTAATGAATTGAGTTGTAAATTAAAAAAAATTTGATATGAAAACACAAAGAAGTAAAAAAAAATTGCATTAAATTTTGCCATTGGGACCATTTAAAATTAATTTGTTACATTTCTTGATATACTACTCAACTGATGATGGATAGTGTAAAAAAGTACAGGAAGTCACCAAATGAAGTGGGAAATAAAACAAAAAAAACTAGTAATCAGTCTAAAATTTTCATTAAGAATTCAATTTTTTGATAGATTTATTAGATTTAACACATTCTATCATGAAGAATTTCTTTTTGGAATCACCTTCAAGTTGATACTTGAGTTTCATCTGATTGAATAGAAAATTTTACTCAAGATCTTTCTCCTCTTTATTTGATTTTTAAATACTTAGAGTTAGTATTAATTTTTTCTCCTCCAAGTCTTGTTCCCTATCATCCCTCTGTGAAGAGAGCTCATATTTCCTCTCTTCAAATTCTTGTGTCCTATCAGACCTCTGTAAAAAATTTTGTATTGTTACTTTTGAAATTTAAGAGTCTCTGTTTCAAATTTTACTTTACCTAGCTTTTTATGATATATAAATAAAAAATAAAACAAAGAAGAATAATCTCTCAAGAGGTATTCAGTCACTTACCATAATCACATTTCTCTAGAAAATCTTCAATGGAAGAAATAGGGTTTTTAGAAGTACTATCTTTTTCCTTTGGCTGCTGAAATTTATGGTAGTTTGTGGTCTTTGCTTTTTTTGGAGGAATTCCGTATATATTGTTATCATTATCATTGTTTCTAGCTTCAGAGTCACTTGATTATGACTCCTAGGTTTTTTTGTTGGCCTTTTTAAAAATAAGAAAAAAAAAGTAAATAAAAAATTTACTAGATACAAGAAAATAACTCACAGGAGTTATATTTGGTTGGTTTATATAACCATAAGGATCTATAGAGAAGATATCTTAATTGGTTTAATTAAAAAGAGGGGAGGCTTGAGTGGAAGAAGAGGATTCAAAGTGATCTCTCTTGATATCATGTTTGGATCTAGCATCTTGGCCATCCAACATGTTTGTGGGATTAAGCTCAGCTTTCTCTCCAAATATAGAATCCATCTCTTTATAGTAAGAGAATAAAGAATCAAACTTATCATATATAGATTTGATACCTTTACTGATATCAATTTCATTAATATCAAAATAAGTGGAAGATGAATGTTTCTTAGCCTTCTTGTATTTTTCTCAATATTTCATGAAACATTCAGACATCTAGTTTCGGTAGAAGGTTAATCATTCCCTTTTTCTTATTTCTTAATTTGTTGGCTATTAGAAGATAGCCATTGACTTTTTATGCAAGAGGAATCCTGCTCTAGTTGCATTCTCAGTACCAAAACAAGAATTATAATTAGTTTTAGTTTTTATCCAGTTGATAAGTATGATGTGATAATCTTTTTTTAGTTGACATGTCTTTTATTTCTTAGATGAGCAAGAAAATGTGGGGGTAGTTGGATTTGAAGAAAAATTGGGGAAGGGCTGCCTTTGAGAAGATATGTGATGCCAAGGCAGTTAAAATATTTTATGATTAAAAGGGGCAGAAATGAGCAGATGAGATGGGGAGATCTGACTGGATGGGAGTGCACAGAAATGTAGGGAGGTGTTAAGACCTATAAAGGTGCACTACTACTAGCACTGACACTAGCCTGGGACAGGACTGACTATGCTACTATGAAGTGAGACCAACTAGACAGACTGTATTGGGATTACCAACAGTGAGAAGGGACTGACTATGCTGATACAGCAGTGAGACTAAGAAGTAACTGGATTACTATATAAGTTGTCCAATGAGGAGCTATCCACAGCACTTGTCTCATATAACCCCCTTATGCAATATCCCCTCTTCTGCCTCTCACAATTCATAGTGCCCATAGTGCTCCTCCTCCTCACCTCTCAACCAAATCCTAACATTAACCCCTCTTTTACCCCTCCTTCCCCTTGTGCTCCTTCTCAAACTCCTTCAACTTTTCCTTACAATTTTCCAAATTTTCTATTGGTTCCCAAAACCTAGCCTCAACCCCATATCCTTTCCAGTGCACTAAATACTGTAACCTTACCCTTTAAAAACTCTTAGAGATAACCTTTTCTACCTCAAACTCCTATTCATTTTCCACTTTAATTGGTACTGGTGCCTCCTCAGGAAATCCTGGGATTGTATCTTCTTTATGCTTTGTGAGAAATAAGATGTTGATAACTGGATGCACTTGTCTCATTGAGATTGGTAGTTTCAGTTCATAAGCTGAGTCAGATACCCTGAATTTGACTTTTAATGGCCCCATTTTCTTGTGATTAAATTTAGTGCTGGGGCGTAATATGGAAAGGAAACATGAGCTTAACCAAACCTTGTCACCTATCTGTAGCTCACAATGCTGGGTTCTTCATTGATTGTAATGAGGCTTCATTGATTGTTGAGATAACTTGAGAGCTTCTTATATTTCCTGAAGTTTACTCAATATTCTTTGTATCTGCTCTTCTGCTTCTGGGACTTGTAACATGGATGGGGTGCCAATTGAGAATGTTGGGTGGTATCCATAGTTGGTGTAAAAGGGTGACATTCCTGTTGCAGCATGTGTCCAGATATTTTATAAGAGTTCAGCCAGTGGTAACATCTGCTTCCAGTCATCTTGTTGATAGTTAATGAAATGGTGCAAATATTTTTCAATTGCCTTATTCACTATCTCAGATTGCCCATCAGTGTGTGGATGCCATGCTGTTGAAAAGATGAACTTAATTTTCAGTTTCTCATACATTGCTTTCAGAAGCTTAGAGTTAAAAAGTACTTCCCCAATCTGATACTATACTTTCAGATAATCCATGTGACTTCCAAAAATGTGTCACCATTAAGTCTGCAATATCCTCTGATGTAACCTTAGCAGTGGTGGCGATGAAGTGTGTCATCTTAGTGCAGCAGTTAACTACTGTGAGGATAGCATTCTTTCCTTGATATTTGGTTAATTCCAATAAAAGATTGTAGGAGAGCTACATCCATGGATTTTTGGAAATGTTTAGTGGTTTTGGTGGTGTTGTTGTTGGACTAGCATTGTTCCTCTGGAAAGAGTTTCACACCACTAAATAGCTCTAGACATAAGCTTTCATAGACTTTTAGTAAAAATTTCAATTCACCAGCTCTGCAGTCTTCAGCAGATCTGGGTGTCCTGCCATTAGGGAATCATGCCTTGATTTTACCACCTGTCTCTTGAGCTCCTCATCATTTGGAACCACTATTCTTCCATTCCAATACAGCACTACCCCCTCCTTGTGAGACTCTTCCAATCCTTTCCTTACCAATACCTCCTATTATAACAGTGCCTTCATCAGCTCTTCACTCCCTCATTCTTTTCTTTCCCTCTTCTTATCCATTCCATCAAATCCTCATCTGCAAATTCCACTTTGTCTAGGATTACCCCCACATCAAGTTCCCCCTTCAACAACGTTTCGGCAACAGTGTGTAGTTGGCTCGGTGCTGGGTGCAATTCAGGATGTCATGATAGCACATCAGTTTTTCCACTTTTTTCCCTGGTCAGAATGTATCAAAAAAGTCATTCCTGCTAAGCAGTTTTTCCCAGAAAACCTTCTGGCAAGTCAGATTTTTTGTGGTCAGAAAGGTTTCCTGGTTTTTATGATCTGTGTAAATAATAACTTGTAACCTGTGAGGCCCTCCTTCCAAATAATGGCTCCAAGTGCATTCCACTTCTACTAGGGCTAATAACTCCTTATAATATATTTCATAGTTCAATTTGGTGCCTATAACTGTTTATAAAAATAAGCTATTGGTTAAAGAAATTTTCAGTGTTGTATCAATATAATAATGCACCTAGTGCAAAATCTGAGCAGTTACATTCCAGGACAAATGGCTTCAATAAGTCAGGGATTTTGAGAATAGGGGCTGTCACAAATTGGCTTTTCAGGTATTCAAGCATATCTTGTTGCCTACTTGTCCAGATAAATTTGGCTTCCTTCTTTGTGAGGTCATGCAATGGTCTGCAAATGTGGGAGTAATTTTCAATAAAACAGAAGTAAAAATTTCAAATGTCTAGGAATGACTGGGGCTCCTTTACTGATTCTGGTGTTGGCCATTCTGTTACTGCCTTTACTCCCTCCTGATCCATTTGCACCTTATTTTTTGAAATGATCATACTCAAGTAGGGTATTTCACTAACTGAGAAGAAACATTTATCTAGCTTTAACCATACTTGGGCCTCCCTCAAGAACTGAAAACAGTCCTTTACATGTATCTAATGTTCTTCCAATGATCTGGATTAAATAAAGATTTCATCCAGATATACTGCTACATCTATCTCTATTCTGTCTCTGAAGATGCTTTTGGTGAAGTGTTGGAAAGTGGAAGGTGCATTACATGGACCAAATGGAATTACCAACCATTAAAAATGACCAAACTTAGTGTAGAATGCCAGTTTGTGTTCATTGCCTTCTTTTACACGTATTTTGTGGCAACCTGCCCTAAGATCTAGAGATTTAAAGATCACTGTACCTTTGAGACTATCATTTAGCTCACCAGTCAAGGGAAGGAGATATCTGTTCTTTACTTTCAGCACATCTAACCTTCTGAAATCCATGCAAGGACTTAGTTACCCATCCTTTTTTCCTGAAAATATGATAGGGGAAGCCCAGGGAGATAAGGATTTCTTAATAGAACCATTCTTTATATTTTCATCAATCATTTCTTTTAGAGCTGTTTACTCTAGGGTTGATAAGGGGATTATGTGGCTAAATTCAGGGATTGCACCTGGAATCAGATCAATGGTAATGTTGTATGGTCAATGGGGTGGTAGGGTATTGACTTCTCCCTATCTAAAGAGTGGTAAAAATTACAAATAAGCCTCAGGAACCATTTACTTAGGGCTTTTTGTTGGCTTTGAGGACTGGAATGTGGCTGAAATATTTGCAGATATGTCCCAAGCTGTTGTGTTGCACTCCAGTTCCTCTTCTTCCTTCAGCACCCCCTCCAAGTCCTGAAACTTAGCATCAAGAGAAAGTTCCAGCTCTTGTGGCAAGTATACTGAAGATAATAAAACACCAGGAGACTCACCGGGAGGGGCCCCTGAACCCTTCAGAGGCCAGGGGACAAATAATTTCTCTGCACCATCCACCTTTCCATCTTTTGCCTTCCCTTTTCTTTGTTGTGCCTTCTCCTCTTTTTGGTGCATTTACCCCCTTTCTGATCCTCCCCAGTGCTTCCTGTTGGTGCCCCATCCCCATTCTGCTGCTTAAAATCAAGAGGAAGCATTAATTCTGGTGGAAAGTCAACTGGTGATAACAAAACATCAGAAGACTTTCTGGGTTGTGCCCCTGACCCCTGAGGGGGCCAGGGGGCTGATACTTTAGTGCCAGCATCCCCTTTACTTCCCATCTGAGCCTTCTTTTTCTTCCATTCAATTTGTGGGTTATACAGGTGTAGCCATGTTGTCCCTAGTACTATGTCATACTGGTCTTTCAGGTTTTCTGCATATTCACTTCACTGTAACTCTCTTCTGTCACACCAAAACCTTAAAGAAACCTTTTATCTTACTTCTCCTCCCCTGCTTGTGGATCTGTCAAACATAATTTAATGCCTAGGATGGTCAAAACTTTCTTTTTTTCTTTTTATTTCTCTGTAAAAACTTGTTAGAAATAAAACAGTCTGTGGCCCTACAGTCTAGTAGGGCTTGTACATTTGTTGTGGCAACAAGTGTCATTAAAGTAAATTTTAGTATAATGCAATTATCATTTACTTCAAGTGACTTACAAGCTTATAATTCTTCTACTAATTACCTGTTATCCTTTCCCTTTAATATGCTCTTTCAGGGCACAACCTTCACTCTCAAGCACTGTCTTTTACCTGCACCTTTCCTGCACTATCCTCCACCTCACTAAACCTTATTTTTCCTCTAAATTCCCTTTCAAGATGACCACCACTCCCACATTGGAGGGACAGCCCTCTACTCATACACCTCTGTTATTCCTCATCAGATAGCTTTTTTTTCCACTAGTGCCACATGCATGTACTGCATCAATGTCTATGGCATTTGGGCCCCTGGCACTGACCCCACTTGATGAGGTATAGTTGTGCCACAGACAGGGGCCACTCCAACCATCCATCTGCTGATGCATAAAGTTGTTTTAAATTTGGGTGGCCAGCTTCATGAGTGCTTGGAGGGTGGTTTGACAAGGGTGACTGATTAGGTTGTTCCTGATTTTTTGGTAGAGCCCATTTCTGAAGTGAAACATGAGTGCTACCTCTCCCCATGTTGTAACATAGCTGGAATGGCCCTGGAGTTCTGACACATATTTGGGGACAGAGTGTTTGTATCACAACTGGTTGCACAGTGTGAAATAAAAGATGACTGGCAGGCAAGTCATTTTTGAGCAATCATAGAGTATTCTATAAAGTAACCTTCAAGGAGCCCTATTTTTAGTATTTTAGCTTTGTACAGATAAAAGTTACAAAAGTGATTTCAAATAATTTGGAAAACTGATTCATCAGTGACTCTTTCAAAAGAGATTTCAAATGGTAAGCACATTGCAATACTCAAATAACTCATTTAAACCAAAAACCTTGGAAAATTTCAAACAGTATTTTTGCCTAATTCCAAAGGTGTAACTAATTGCTTGTTTGAATGGCTAATCCTATTTGGAAGACAAATTTACATTTAATAATCCTCCTCACTCATATAATTTTCCATCATAAGCTACTCTGCTTTTAATCTTTCAATATTGATAGATACTTATTGGAAGAATAAATTTGAATAAACATATCAAAATGGTAAAGCATCATTTATGAATATAGCTTTATGAGTAGAAATGTTCTTAATTTTCTTGAAGAAGAATAACAGATTTGATTAAAAGTCAAGTTGATTTTTGAAACCCTATGCAGCCAAAAATCAGTTCTGAAATTTGTGAGGAATACGAAATTTACCAGATAATTATAAGAATATATTTTATTATTTTAATAAACCCTTACAACATCAAAATTTGGTCTATTTTATTTAATTTTTATATTATTGAAGCTAGTAGAAATTTGCATAGAGAAATGTGTTTTCACTAATCCATGAAAATTTTTAATATTTAAGACTAATTGATTTAATATTCCATAAAAAATATGTCTATAAGTTGTGCATCCATTGAAATTAAAAAAGGTTCTGAAAATTTGAAATTTCAACAGAAAGAACACCCCCATATTTATAAAACCAATCAAATTTACATTACTGAAGAACAAAGTCAGGTAAATTTTTTGGAAGTATTTTTCACATACATGAATTTTTTTTAATGAATAAAATAGTTGGGATGGATTCTTCTGTATATGTAACAATATTCATCTAAAATATGTTATCTCACATGCTAGAAGGTGTCTCCCCCCAACTGAACTTCTATACTTCAGGAAATAATATGGACCTTCTAGCAGGTGCCAATTTTTTTTCTTATAGTAAAAAACTAAGTGTAAATAATATATCAAAGCAAAGAATATTTAAAAATTTGAATAAATTTTTATATCTGAAGTTTATATGTCAATGTATTTTTTCATGGTGAAAAAAAATTTTCATCCACAATTAACATCAAAAAATCTAGGAAATCTATTGCCATTCAACTTGTGTGTGATTTCTATAAAAAACTTATTGGTTTTCATTGTGGATGCCCTGGCTCATTTCATGATTCTTCCATTTTCAAAAGAATGAGAATCTCTCAAAATACTGACTCATACTTTGATGAATCCCAGTATATCCTCATTAACTCAGCATATGCAAGTGGAAAGTACATTATACCTGCTTTCAGAGGTGTAAATTTATAAAATGAACCAATAAAAAACTTTTAATTATCACCTTGCACAGTCAAGAGTATGAATTGAAAATTCTATTGGAATTTTAAAGGGAAGATTTTCTAGTCTCCAGGAGCTTGGAATCCAATTTCAAAAAAGATGGACATCAAAACTAGAAATTATTGGATAATGACTTGCGTAATACCTCATAATATCCTAGCTGATTTGAAAGATGAGTAGTAAGATATTTATGAAGAAGAAAATACTGAACTCATATCAGATCTCCCCCCCTTGATTCACAAAACATATTTTCCACTGGGATATGCTCCACCATTATGCCAATAACACTCTAAAATTTCTCAACACAACCCTTATAATTTTTTTGTACTCTCAAAATGATCAAGTTTCATGTTTAATTCACTTGGAATGGTTTTATTTTGCATGTTGAATTCATTCAGCCTGAATAATTACAAAACCTTATTCAAAAATATTTTCAATAAAATTTTGGTTTCCTTTTAGCACCATAGTATTAAGATTTTACATTATCTAATAAAATTGATTTGTCCCATGTAAATTGGAAAAATTTTTATCCATGATGTACCAGAAGTTGAAAACATAAACTTGATATGATTGAATGAAATAATTTAAATACTAATGGATTTAAATGAAATTATTGTCAATTTTTTTCAATTCTCAAATTGATTTTTCCATTCCTTTGACATCCCAGAAATATTTTTTTAAGAAATATATCATTTTACCCTATTACAAAGTCACCATGAATAATCAAACACATGTTTAGTTTATGAAAGTGTGCTTTTAAAAAAATGTAGATTAAAATTTTACAAAAGCATTTATTTTAAATAAAAATGAAATAAAATAAAAATAATAACAGAAAAATAAAGGAAAATTTTTGTCTACCTCCATAAATACTTACATTTTGACCAATTTTTATCCTGCGTAAATTTTTATTAGCCCTTTTTTCACCCCCTGGGGCCCCCACCAGGCCCAACTTGGGGCTAAGAAAGGGCTGACAATGTGTCAACTTAGTCTTATTGAAAACGTCTAAGTTTTATTAAAAGAAACTGACATCCTTCCTAAAGTTTTGACTATCTTGATTTGTTAATGAAATAAATTTTTTTGCCATACTTAGCACTCATTGTTGCTTTTTTCATTCCCATGATACCCCATAATCATATATTTTTTCATTTTTAATTTATGAACCACATACTTGCTCATTATTCAATAAGAATTATATAAAGAAGTTTTTTTGAGGAAAAAGTTACTATAATCTATATTTTTCATAAATTTTTTATCATTCTTCAAAATTTCATGTCTTAAAAAAATGGATGCTGTGTGCCTTCTTTTGATGTAACTTTATTTAAAAAAAATCATTATTAATGTTTAGACACTTTTTATAAATTTTATAATTTAGTTAAATTTTTTGGAATTTTTTTCTATAAAAATAAGATTTTTGATTTCTTTTAAATGATTTTGTGATCTTGTGAATTTTTTTGAACTTTTTTGAACTTTTTGTGAATTTTTTCAATTTTTTGGGGAATTTTTTGGATGTAATATTTTTTTTGGCATTGTTTTGATTTTTTTGATTGTTTTAATGCTTGAATAGGAATCAAGTCACGTGCCAAAAAGACGCAGCATCTTTTCAAGCACATGACTTGATTCCAATTCCTCTAGTGAAATTTGCCAGATGGACCACAAATTCTCACAGAATTATATTTCTTGTGGTCCATCTAACAATCTGCACTGAGGAATTAGGTTCCAGCCTTGTGCTTGAAAAGACACAGCATC
This sequence comes from Hemileia vastatrix, assembly GCA_030280995.1. NCBI lineage: Eukaryota > Fungi > Basidiomycota > Pucciniomycetes > Pucciniales > Zaghouaniaceae > Hemileia > Hemileia vastatrix. The sequence goes on along the minus strand of JASXTE010000016.1, from coordinate 21,873,615 downwards.
TTTTTGGCATGTGACTTCAATCACAATTCAAGTCATATACTTGAAAAGATGCTGCATCTTTTTGGCACGTGACTTCAACTTCAATTCAAGCATTAAAACAGTGAGAAAAAATGAAAAAAAATGAAAAAAAACCAAAAACATCAAAAGAAACATAAAAAAATGTAAAAAAACTCCAAAAAAATTCAAAAAATTCAAAAAACACCAAAAAATACCAAAAAATACCAAAAAAAAATTTGAAAATCTCAAAAAAATTCAAAAAAATTTTAAAAAATTCAAAAAAATTCAAAAAGAGTCAAAAAAAGTCAAAAAATTCAAAAAAGTTCGAAAAAAATTTAGAAATACTAAAAAAAATCTATAAAAATCTATAAAATTCAGAAAACTTCAGAAAACTTTAAAAAACTTCAAAAAAATCCAAAAAAAATGCAATTTGTTTAAAAAAGATTCCTAAAATTCAAAAAAATTTAAAAAACTTAAATGAAGTGCTATTGAATTCTTAAAAATTCATAAAAAATTTTTAAAGGCCAAAAAAAATCTAAAAAAATCTAACAATGCTAAAAATTCTGATTATCATTATAAAATTAAGAAATGATTTTAATAATCAGCAGAAATTAAAATAAAAGCTTAATAAATTTTAAAAATTGAATAAAAAATTTGATACAAGTGGAAAAATTTATGAAATTATTCCAAAAATATATAAAATAAAAAATAAGATAAGTATGTCTTTTTTTAAAGAAATTTGGTATTCATATATTTTTTTACTGGAAAATTCTTGACTGATGCCAACTCCTGATTTACATTTTTCAAGGAAAATTGATCCATAGATGATAAAAATTTTGATCCTTGATTCATGAGGAAACCATTCTTCCAAAAAAAATAGGGCCACTGGAGTTACTACTGAGGTTACTCTTGGGGTAGTCTGAGGGACAAAAAAACAACTTGCCTACAAGTTGTCTTTTATTTTACCCTGTGTTGAGAGAATTCTCAAAGGTTGTGGCCACATTGGGGTTGAAAAAGGCCAGTTCAATAGCTTCCATGAACTGATGGAAAGTTGTTTCTGGCTCACCATTTCCAAGGAGTTCCTTTGTATATGTCCTTGCCCAGAATTCTGCCTCATCTGTGAGGTAAGATATTGTGAACCCAATTTTTTATTGCTCATCTGGGAACTGATGAATGTTTAGCAGAACATAAAGTTTTACATGTGATGTTTACTGATCTTCCCCAGGGTCCTTACTTTCCATCAAAGATTTCTGGGACTGCAATTTTTGAGCCTTTAACAAGTGGCACTGGTTTCATAAGCTGTGTCTGTGCCTTGGCTTTGGAAGTGTCCAGTTCTGCTTCTGTTGGGCTGTGATATGAGGGCCATTCCTCCTCTAGAAGTTCCATGATTCTGTCAATTTTTTATTGCATTGCAGAAAGGGTTGCTGCATCAGGTTGACCTGAGGGATTCATTGTTCATCAGTAGTGCACCAATTAGGATTTGACAAAATGTTAAGACCTAAGAGGGATGACTACTACTAGCGCTGAAACTAACCTGGGACCATACTGACTATGCTACTAAGCTGTGAGACTAACTATAATGACTATGTTGGGATTTCCAACAGTGAGACAATACTGACTATGCTGATACAGCAGTGAGACTAAGAAGTAACTGGATTACTATATAAGTTGTCCAATGAGGAGTGCTCCACAGCGCTTGCCCCATATAACCCCATTATGAAATATCCCCTTATCTGCCTCTCACAATGCATAGCGCCCATAGTGCTCCTCCTCCTCACCTCTCAACCAAATCCTAAAAGGCAGATGGCACATCCATGAAGTTGTCCAAAATGTGGTTATGAAAAATTGAGGATAAAAATGTCAGACTAGAGGCAAACATTGACATGTAAAATTTCTAATAAATCAACTATTTTCAAAATCAATAGCAGAAAATAATTGGGTTATAAGGATTTTTATCTTCAATCAATTTAATTGTGAATCCACTAAATTTGATACCCCCTAATATGGGGTGTCAGTTATGGTAGATCCGCACATAACTTAAGTGAGGATTTCAGAGCAAATAAGCACTTAAATTTTGCTAAAAAGTCACTTATTCCAAAAATGAGTGTCAGTTATGACTTCAAATCAGCACTTTATTCCAAATTACTTTTCCAGAACCACATATTAGCCACATTATTGCTTCCTTTCCCACCCCATCCCTTTTTACATGTTACCCCTGACCTCAATCCTCTCATCAAGCCTCAGAACACATCCCTCACTGAGATTGAAAATATTTTATTGCCAAATTTTAACTAGGCATGTTATTTTTCTTCTTTTTTTATGTTTTCAACCTCTTAATCTCTTTTTTTGTAACATAAAAGTTTCAAAATACTTTTCAGAGAATCCAACACTCAAAAGGCAACTCAAAAAAAGCTTCATCATAAAGGTCTTCTCATAATGTAAGCCCCTCACCTGAAAAATCAAAGTCTGTACAGCTAAAAAAGGATGGTTATCTCATCATTATTAACATACTTAAAATTAAATCAAATTATGATGCATTTTTTGGATGTGAGAAGTTAACACAAATCAGATGTCCACCTTCATCAAAGGTCAATGGCTTCTTGTTGATGGCAAATAAAGTAAAAAAGAAAAAAAGGGAGATTTAACCTCAATCTTAAGCAAGTGAAGGACAGGTTAAAATATTATCAATAAAAATATAAAAAGGCTCATTTCACTTCCACTTCCACTGGCTTTGGTAATGATGATTATGCTTTTGAGAAAATGAATTACTACTGTTTCCAAAAAGCTCAATGTCATGTGTCTTCTCTAGGAGGAAATGGATATTCTTTTTGGTTCCCAATTTAATAGTTACTTTTAATCTTATCAATAATAGCTATATCATGTGATTCTGATAACACCATTTGTTCTGACTTGAATCTAAAATACTGCACTTTCGGAACTTCAAATGGTAAAATAATTCTGAAACCTGTGCAAAAAACCTGATCACCAACATAATTTTATCACCTCACCACCAATTTGCATTTCTAAACAAAGCTAATTCAAAAAAATTCTATATCTTATATTGTTTTGAAAAATTTGAAAATACCCTCCCCTGCATTTAATTGAAGCAAGGGGTGGGTATCACCAAATTTTTCTAAGTCATCAATTTTGCATGTCAGATTTGAAAATTTAGTAATAACCTCCCCTGAATTTTATTTAAGTAAGGGGTGAAAGTCACCAAAATTTATTATAATTCCATAAATTAATAAATAAATAGATAAGATAAATCAAATTTACTAGTTTTAAAGTAATGAAAATTCCTCAAGCCAAAATGCAGATCAAGTCTAGAAACTAAGTTTAGGAATTTCAAAAAGTATAGGCTAGATGAACCCCATGAAACAATTTAATTTTGTCATTATTACCACTTATACAACACAAGGTTTCTGGCTCATTACTTTTGTTTAGTAAATTGAAATATCAGCTTTATTTATTAAAAATTTATGAAAAAATAAAAAATATTTGAAGACTTTACAAATCCTCATAATTTTTTGATCTACCTAAAGTTTTATTAAATTTTTTACTTTTACCTTCTTTTTTACCTTGTTGATTTTTTGGACTAACTTTTGACTGATCTGATAAGAGCAGAAAAAATGAGTGAAGGGTTAGACATATGAAAATGGTAAGAAAAAGAAAAAAACACACCTTGATTAAAGTTCAGAATAATAAGTAATGAAAAGGTTTTTTATGGAATCAGGAAAGATAAATGCATGATGTAAATGTTAAGATATGTATTATGAAATAAATAAACTTGAAATTGAAAAAAGGCTCAACTTTAAAGGTCAATATCTCAGCAACCACTGGACCAAATTCAATTTGGATGTTTGAAAATGAAAGATAGGCTTTAAAAGTATCTTCAGCTAAAATGAAAGTATATTTGAATGAAACTATCCCTTATACACTATGAAATATAGGGGGTGTACTTGATAGCAAGTCCTCAACCTGAACTCATACTGAACCCATACTGAACTCTACTTGAACACCCACCTAAGACTGTTCTACTTATTGGTGTTCATCCCTTATTTTATGGTTACTTTTTCAATAGCTCAATTTGTGTTAAATCTGTGGTGAGTTTGAGTCCAAGGTTGTGGACTTGCTAACAAGTCCACCCCCCAAATTGTGTGGTGATACTGACTCTGATTTTCAAAATTGCACAAAAACTTGAAAAGTGATGATGAAAATTCCAAAAAGAGGGTAATAAAAGCCTAGATAATCATCAGATAAGAGTTTCAGAAGCTTTATTCTCTAAATATGCAATATAAAAACATGAAATAAATTAAGTGAAATTTAGAAAAAAAGGCTCAAATTTAAATGTCAAAATCTCAGCAACCACTGAACATAATTCAAACCCATTTGTGGGAAATGAGATACAGGCTTCAGGAGAATATTTAATCAAAAGACATGTGACTTAAATAAACCTAACCCTATATTTTTATATAAAAACATGAAGGAAAAAAAGTCAAATTGGCAAAATAAGACTCAACTTTAAAGGTCAATATCTCAGCAACCGCTGAACCAAATTCAAATATTTTTGTGGAAAATTAAAGATAGCATTCAGGAGATTAATTATTTAATAGGAAATTATATTCAAATAAGCCTTTCCCTGATTTAAAGTCTTTGTTTAAAAATTTTACAAAAACTTGAAAAGTGATAATAAAAATGACAACATGAGGAGTTGAATACGTCCACTGTTATCAAGATATGAGTCCCACATATATTTAAGTATGAAGTTTTCATAGAAAGAAAGAGATATCATATGGACATAAAAAAGGAGATGAGTCTTACCTTGATTTAAAGGTTGGAAAAATAGAGTGAGAAAGAGTGAAGTTGTAATTTGGGGGAAATTGTATATGGAGCAAGTTAAATGCTTAAATAATGTGCAGTGCATGTTTTTCAATGACATGGAACTAAAAAAAGTGAAATAGGGGAAAAGGGGAGTAATGACCATTCCAAGAAAGGATGAAGAGTAGGATGATGGAGCTAAAAAAAAAAGAAAAGAGGGAGAGAAGAAAAAAGGTTAATTTTACCTTTAAAATTAAAATTTAAATACTTACTAAAAAAGTTTAGATACAAAAAACAAGAAAAAAAATAATTAGCAAATATATAAGTAAATATGAAAAAACAACTTTCCTGGAGAGATGAGGTAAAAAAACAATAGAGATCAAATTATTTGAGGGATGAAAGAGGAGAGGAGGGAATGAATATGATTGATGAAAAAAAAGAATGACTGAAAAATTATGCAATTGCAGAAAATATGTGATTTCATATTGAGTTGATGAAGGAAAACAAAGAGACTTGAAAAAAAGAGACTATAACAGAAAATTCAGAATTAAAGTCAATATTCAAATAAGAAGAACCATTCTAGGGAAAAATTCCTGAGAATTCCTGAAAAACTGTCTAAAACTGGGTACAAATGATTTGAGAGTAAGGAAGGCATGGCTCTTATATGGTATGTTTTGAGTTATAAAGTGTTATTCTGAAGAGTGCTGTGTATAAATGGGATGATACTGAAAAATTGGTGAAATGAGATTATATGATGAAATCAGCACTTTTGTTTGGGAAAGTGCAAATTTGAGTGAAATAAGTGACTTATTTCATTTTGAAATCCACCAATGTTGTGGCTAGTTTATTTTGGAAATCGGCACTTAAATAAGTGCAGATTTTCTAGAACTGACACCCTCTAATTTTAGTGTTTTCATTCTATTAAGTTATCAGTATCTCTTTTGTATGACTGCACTCCACTTATGATAATTTTAGATTACCCTTGCTTTTTCCAGTTGTAAAGTTTGTTGTATTAATATCCCTATCACTATTTATTTCTCTAGACATTATCACTAGATTACAATTACTTTTCCTCATTCTTGAAGATATTTTTGTTGTTCTGGTAGCTAATTAAGGTGAAAATTCACAAGTGAGACTAAAGAAATAGAAAAGTGATCTCCAAAGCAGCAAAAAAGGTGGTCCCTCTAAAGTCTCCCAAAAATGATCTGTTCTCTGTCAATGCTTTCACTCTGCACAAAGTATGATATCCTTGATGGGGATATCCAGTCAAGTTAATGATATTTTAGGGAGGGACATAAGTTCAGAAAAATAAAAGTAAGAAAAGTAAGTGTGAGAAAAGTAAGTGTAAGAAAAATCATTTTCAACAACGCAAATGTTTTATTCTAAGAAAAAACTGAAATTGTGTAAAAAAATGAAATATAAAAGGTGAGCAGTAAGGACACATAGTAATTATTAATATTTTAGTTTGGGTACAAATTTGCGCACCACTATCAATTCAATTTTTTTTGAACTGCAACATCTTTACTACCCTCTGAATTTACATCAAATTCTGGTAACTAAGTGATCAACTCTGAAGCAGAGCTTCAAATCTGTGAATTCAAATGACAATGGTGTTTTCTGTCTTTACACAGGCCAATTAGCAAAGATGATTATTTAGGGAGGCCTGAAAGCAACCACCTTTTTGGAAGTTTTAGAGACTGTCTTTCTTTTTTTAGTCTCATCCGGCCATTTAATTTTAACTAGCTACTAGAGTGATAACACTAACTTCAAAGATAATAAAAAGTAATTATAACCTAACTCTAACCTCTATGAAATGAGATATTGAAAGAAATATAACACTAACTGAAGCTCCACTGAGAAATTGACCACTTGGGTACCCAATTTTGATGAGAATTGTGAAGGTAGTACAGAGGTTGCAGTCCAGAAAAAGTTGAATTGGTAGTGGTGCCTAAGTCTGTTTCTGAACCAAAATACTAATCATTACCCTGTGTCCTTACTGTTCACCATAAAAAATCACTTTTTTGTGAGAAAAAAATTATTAAAAAAAAATTTCCCATGGTTGCAAGATATTTTTTCATACACTTATTTCTCTCACATATTTTCTTTACACATATTTTTTTTGCACATATTTTTCTGATCATATTTCCCTCCCTACACTATGCACCAAGTGAGATATCCCTGATGGGGATATCCAGCACAAGTTGGGAATATTGTAGGAAGGGACACAAGGATGTAAATATATGTGTAAGAAAAATATGTGCAATAAAAATATGTGGGAAAAAATATGTGAGAAAAATAGTTTTAAGAAACATATCTTGAAACCATGGGAAATTTTTTTACTCCAAAAACAAAGATTTTTTATTTCACTTTATTTTATTTTTTTTGGTTTTTTTTTTAAAAAAAATTCTCATGGTCAAAAATGATTTTTCTTACACTTTCTTTTCTCTCACTTCTTACTTTTCTTACATTTATTTTTCTGACCTTATGTCCCTCTCTAAAATATCCAGCATGAGTTGGGGATATTTTAGGGAGGGACATAAGGTCAAAAAAATAAATGTAAGAAAAGTAAGTGCAAGAAAATAAGTACAATAAATGTACTTGTAAGAAAAATCATTTGCCACCATGAGAATTTTTTTTTCAAATTTTTTGTTAAAAAAATAGGAAAAAATAAAAAATGAAGTAAAAAAAGTTCTCATATACAGAATTTATCTGTATATGTCAATTTTAATTTAAATAATTTGAGTTATTTATGGTTTCTGTATATTTCAAAGTAAAATAGAAATATTTGATTTTAATATTTAGTATCTTTATAGTTTAGTCTACTTTTCAGCTGTCATGAGGACTGTCAGGCGGAGGTCAAGTACAAAGATGTGAACTAGCTTGAATGGTCAGTTGTCTAGAAGATTTTAATGGTCCTATATGAATACTGTAGTACAAATCCAATAAGAAAGCTATAACTCAATATAAGGGTCTCAGTGATTCTAATCTCACTAATTATATATGGCTTACAATCTTTATAGTTGGTAGAAAAATAAATTTAATAAATTCAGATACTATTCAAAGACTATATAAGTACTATTGATATGTATTTTAATTGTATTGGTTATATGTTTAAATTGTAATGATAAAGAATGTAGAAAACAAGACCCAAAACCCCCTCCTTTTATACTCCTTGAGTTCCCCAATGAATACCTTGATTTACCAGTCCAATACACAGTTAATGAAGCCTCCATACAATTAATAGAAATTTCCATCAACATCCCTAGTGACCCATAACATAATTAGAAAATTAACTACCGCCAAAATCCTGGAATAATAGGGAAAATCCATCAAAATTAAAGAATAAGTAAAAAAGAGAGTATATGCGTATTATACATCAATATAGAAGACTAAAGAGGGAAAATTAATGTTAATGAGAGCTTAATAATAAGGGGGATTCACTGTAGAAGTGATGGGGCTAATCCTGAAATTATACTATGTGAAATTCCCATTCAAAATTGACCAAAATTGACTGAGAAACCACCTAGAAACCCAAAAAAGGGCATGAGATGTGGGGTAACTACATGCAGTCCTTGGCAGGCGCTAGCACGGGTAAATCCTTGACTAATTTTAGGCAAATTTAAGCGTGGTAGTGAAATAAGGCGCCAAGAGTGAGGTTATTAATGAAATTAGTGCATATAAAGAGGGTCAATGCATTATTAATTAAGCTAGGACACTAAATAAGCACCTGTCACCTATTTTAGTGTGTTTCCCCACGGTGGGCGTAGAATGTGGGGTAATGATAGTGTGAAAAAGCTAACTTTGCTAAAAATGAAGCTATTCAAACAGGAAAAATGCAGGCAGTATGTGGCCAGTACACAGAAGCCATTTCTGGCATAAAAAACACCAAATTTGAAAAGTGTTATTTTTATGCATTTAAGTAGCCAAATCAATAGTCCTAAATGAGACAAATTGAACTGTCAAAGCGCATTTTTAATATTCTTAAATTTATAGCGCATATAATCAACTTTTATGTGAAATAAAGCGCATTTCTTGTTTTTTGCATAAAACAATGAAAATAACAGCTTTGAGTATACTTAAAAATTATGTAGCCTTATAATTAAGGTCCTTAAGGTTACCCTAACATATTCCAACTTAATATTGAGTACATAAGACTTATAAAAGGTGAATATATGCATGTATATTAGGTGTTATAATGGCATTTTTTGAGTATTATCATAATTTTACTTATGTATACTGTTTGTGTACTCTCATTTATTGTCCCCATGTATAGTTCATGTGTTTAAAATAACTTATAAGTACTTTTTCCTCAGTCCTGGGGATATACAGGCTGACAAGGACACTGTCAAGGAATAAAAAATATGAGGGAACAATATAATTATATCTTTACTTAATTTTACTTATTAATTAGTTAAAATTGTATAATTAAATTATTAAGTAAGTGTAACTAATTAAAATGAGAGTTAAAGGCGTTGTAGACAATCCTATAGTACTAGCTATAGGCCTTGACCAAGAAAGTTGGAGAAAAACCAGAGAGAAAATCCCCTGTCCCTTTAGAAAAATAGAGTGAGATTTACTTGCTAAAGTATGTTGGTTCCTGTTTTGCTAAAGCCCCTTTTTAACACACTTGACTGCTTGATGAGCCAAGAAAGTAGTCCCCAGATAGACTACCAGACCAAAGAACTGAAATGTAGAACAAATTCCACACCAGAGACAGCAAAGATACTTGATGTAGGCTGCAAATCCACACCAGAGACAGCAATAATACTTGCTATAGCTTGCAAGACTATAACAGAGAAAACAGTTGCTAAAGTTAAGTTAAATGAAGAACTTACTTGCAACAAACACAACCAATTGTTGCCAGAAAACAGTGAAAACTGAGTGAGGAACAATGAGATTACCTCCGGATGGTTGTATGATGATTAAGGTTGCCCCAAACTGTCTTATTCACTATGTACACACAGACCACTAACTAAGAGCCCATGCACACCCACCAATCTGGCGCCTGTACCTGCCAAATTGCATAAAAAACCCTCCTGGAGCGCTCCCCAACCTCCTAAAACAGAGGCGGGCGGGCTGCCCGACATTGGAGATGCCGCCTGAAGCGGCCCGGCCTCCCTGAAGCCAGAAAACCAATAAAAACCACTAATCTACTTAGAAAAATTAGCTACAACTACTAAAACCTTTAAAACACGGAATTTCACTATAACAACATTGAGACATGAAATATAGAGAAAAATTAGCTCTATCCAATGGTACTAAGCACTTAACCCTAAGACTTAAGGTTAGCCCGTAAAACACGAAAAACAAAATTAAACAGCAATCTTTTATAAATGAAAAATGAGGAAATGACCCCTTAAAACTCAGAATATGAAAAATATCTTCAAGACATAAAATATAGAGAAAAACCAGGGCTATCCAATGATAGTACCCACATACCTGCAGACCCAATATCCACGGAGTAAAACCAGAAAAATACCAAATTCCTTAACAGATGTCAATTAAGACATGCACAAACAGCGCCAAATCACACAACAAAGGCCCCTGCCAATGTTGGAAGACCACAGCGTAGCTCTACTCTAGTAAATAATCAATTATTTGCTGGGTAATTCTAGTAGCCTGGCTGACAAGAATTTTATTATGAACTCATTCATAGAATATAATTGAATGAACCTCTTTATACAGCACTAAGGCTCAATGGTAAAATACTCATTTTAATTGATTATTTTTAATATCTGATGAATTAAAAAAATAAGAAAAAAAAATATAAATTTGGAAATCTTTTAATTGCCATATTTAGAACCCCTCCCTTATGTTTTAGTGGCCATTGACCCTTTACTCCTTTCCTTACTTACCTGGTTTATCAAACTTTGATTGATCTGAAAAGAACATCCAAAATGAGTAAACTTTTTGCAAGGTTACAATCCAGGAGGTGCCTTAGTAGTTTGATGATTATCTCTTGAAGAATTCTAAATTGCTTCCATAATCCTGTTTTCTAATCCAAATTCCATGATAAATTTATGATCGTGAAAGTATAGTCCATGGCCTTTAATTTTAGAAGGTGAAGGGATTGGTCTTCCAGTAATAGGATTGATATAACAGAAAATCCAAAAAGTAAGCATATTAGAATCATTTTTTTCAACATAGCTCTGGCTATGAAATCCTCCATAGTTGAAGATAACTTTAGAATAAAAGATATAATCATTACTGAATTCAACCCATTCTATATCTGTCCAACTGGAAGTCCAACTTTTTTGGCCAGTTTATGATTGGATTGAAATGCACAAATATATAGTTTATTAAAGGGATTGGCCAATAAATAATTGAGTGATCCTAAGTTTGGAAGATAAAATCCTAGATAATCATCAGATAAGTGTTTCAGAAGCCTTATTCTCTGATTATGCAATATAAAAACATGAAATAAATTAAGTGAAATTAAGAAAAAAGGCTCAATTTTAAAGGTCAATATCTCAGAAACAACTGAACAAAATTCAAATCTGTCTATGAGAAATTAAAGATAGGTTTAAGAAGAATCTTCATCTAAAAGAACATAATATTAAAATAAATGTAACTCTAATTCTGGCTCTGCTTTTCAAAATTGCACAAAAACTTGAAAATTGATGATGAAAATTCCAACAAGAGGGAGATCAAATCCTAGATAATCATCAGATAAGAGTTTTAGAAGACTTACTCTCTAATTATGCAATTTAAAAACATGAAATAAATTAAGTGAAATTTGGAAAAAAAGGCTCAACTTTAAAGGTCAAAATCTCAGCAAAAATTGAACCTAATTCAATCCTGTTTGGGGGAAATGAAAGATAGGCTTTAGGAGAATCTTTAGTTATAGTAAATATGATTTAAATAAATCTAATCCTAATTCATTAAATAAAAAAATGAAAAAAAAATAAATTAGGAAAAAAAGGCTCAACTTTAAATGTCAATATCTCAGCAACCCCTGAACCAGATTTAAATCTGTTTGTGGGAAATGAAAAGTAGCTTTAGGAGAATATTTGGTTAAAACAACACTAGATTCAAATAAAACTAACCCTGTTTCTGAGTCTGATTTTAAAAATTTTACAAAAACTTGAAAAGTGGTAATGGAGATGAGAGCAAAAAGATTTCAATAAGTCCACTGTTATCCAGATAAGAGTCATGCATATATTTAAGTATAAAATTTTTATAGAAGGACAGAGATATCATATATGTATGAAAAAAAGGAGATGAAACTTACCTTGATTGAAAATTAGGAAAAATATAGTGTGAAAGAATGATGTTGGAATTTGCGGAAATTGAATATGGAGTAAGTGAAATGCATACAGAATGTGCAATGTATGTGTTTTAAAGACATGGAACCAAAAAAAAGTGAAATAGGGGAAAGGGGGGATAGTTACCATTCCAAGGAGGGATGAAGAGTAGTGTCAGCCAGGCTGTCCCAGGAGCCCAGTAAATATGCATACAATTTTATTGGAATTAAAAAAGGACATAATAATTTGCAGATTATGTATTTAAATTAATATTATATTACATAATACTTTATATAAGTATTTTATTTATACATAAGTAAAATAAATATTATATAAGTTTTATTATCAGATAAATTAATTATACATCATTTAATTATTATATTCCATAAAAGAGGGCACATTTTTTATGTATTTGTTAATTATAAATTAATAATCAATTAATTATAAACTTATAATATAATTAATTATATTATATTGTAATTTCATTAATTAAAATTAATTATTAAAATATTCTTTTCATATATTATCATCCATAAATATTGGTGCTTCTTTTTTGACCCTTAATTGTGTCAGGAAATTATTAAATAAACTAAACTACTTATTTAGGATAATAATATTCAAATACTCAATTTAAATTAACAATATGATTAATTTTATTACTTTTTTCAACTAAATTAATTATTAAGTTACTAAAATAGATAAACAAATGATTAATTTTCCTTTACAATTGAATTAAATTAATTACAAAAATTGTTGCATCAAAATATTCTATGTGTTTCAATTAAAACCCTTAAAAAACATTGTAATACCTGTTTTGGATTATTTTACTCACAGTTATTATGTTTCAGACTTATTTAGTTACTCATTATTTTAATTAACTGGTTTGGGAAAATATGGTGGGAAAATTAGTCTCTTACTCATGTGTTTAATTAGTTATTTCATGTTTTTCTCTCAATATCTATGTTTTAGTTATATTCTTTTATGTTCTTGTTTTACCTTATTACTATTTTGTAAATACTCATTTGTGGCACTTCAGAGGACACCTTTCCTATAAAAAGGCATTGGATAATCCCCTGCAGCCTCATTACTTACTTACTCATCATATTTTAAATATTACATTACATTTTATTATTTCTTGTGGCACTTCAGTCCCCTTAAATATTAAATAAAATTATAAGGTTGTTTTAAGATTTTTAATAGTTAGTTTGTTGATATTTGAGCAGAGAGAAAAAATAAAATACTTACTTTTATAACCAGTTCACCCCTCATCATTTTTGTCTACCAAAATAGTTTCTTCATCATCCCATCATCCTGTACTTCCCTCTTCTGTTCTTTTATTTCACTTTTCTCTTCTTCTTCTTTCCTTTTTCACCCTCTTCTTTACTTCCTTCTAGACAAGCTGCCAACAAGTAGGGTGATGGAGCTAAAAAAGAAAGAAAAGAGGGAGATAAAAAAGGTTAAATTTACCATAAAAATCAAAAATAGCCACTTACAAAAAAAAGTTAGATACAAAAAAGAAAAAAGAAAAACAGAAAAAAAAACAAAAAAACAAAAAAATTATAATTAGAAATCAAAAAAATGAATAAAATGACTATCCTGGAGAGATGAGATGAGACAATAAATAAAACCAAGTTGTTTGAGGGATGTTTGAGTAGAGGAGGATAGGATATGAGGGTTGAATGAAAAAAAGAAACAGTGAAAAATTATGTGATTGCAGAAAATATGCAATTTCATGTTGAGCTGGTGAATGAAAACAAATGTGACATCCAAAAAAGAGACATTCAGCATAAATCCAAAATAAAAATGATTGCGCAAAAAACAAAAATACCAAACCAAGTGAATAAAGCACACAAGTTGAACATTTGGAGAGTATGAAAAAAAAAATTAAATGAGTTGTGTTTAAAAATGTTGGAGGGTGATTGGCATAATGACAGAGTGTATAACTATGCAACAATTAAGATATCCCTGATGGGGATATCCAGCGCAAGTTAGGGATATTTTAGGGAGGTACATAAGGTCAGAAAAATAAATATAAGAAAAGTAAGTGCAAGAAAAGTAAGTGTAAGAAAAATCATTTACAACCATAAGAATTTTTTTTCAAAATAAAATTGTTAAAAACAGAAAAAAATAAAAAATGAAATTAAAAAATTATTTTTTTGAAGAAAAAAAATTAGAAAACAAAATTCCCCATGGTTGCAAGATATTTTTCTTACACTTATTTTTCTCACATATTTCTTTGCACATATTTTCCTTACATGTATTTTTCTTGCGCATATCTTTTTTACACATATTAGGGGGTGTCAGTTCTGGCAAATCCGCACTTAAATTAAGTGCGGATTTCAAACCAAATCAGCACTTACAAATCAGCACTTAAATTTTGCAAAAAAGTCACTTATTTCAAAAAAGGGTGTCAGTTATGACCTCAAATCAGCACTTTTTTCCCGTTTTTTTTCACAACCACATTTTGGCCACAAAACATCCCTTCCTTTCTTAACCCATCCCTGTCACATGTGACACACTGACCTTCCTTGCTACCTACCCATCAATCCTCGGCACACACCCCTTCCTGACATTTTCAATATTTTGACCAGGCATGTTTACATTCTTTTTTACTTATTTCTTCTACTTTTTAATCTTTTTTCTTGTTATGTGCCAGTTTCATAATGCCTCCCAGACATTCCAAATCTCAAAAGGTAACTCAAAAATCTGCTTCGTCACAAAAGTCTCCTTGTAAAGCAAGGATTACATAGAAAAAAAAATCAGTGACTTTTTCTATTACTTACAACTGTTTTTACAGAATTGAAAACTATGTTTCAGCTAATATTTTATGGAAGTGAACTCTGTTCTTCGCCCGAAGAACAGAGTTCATCCTCCTATTTTCACATTCTGTTTGCACCAATCTCCATCCCTTTCAATTCTATCAACACATGCTTGTCTTCCCTCCCCATGCCTTTCGCTATCCTCCCAGCCCCATTGTATGCCATCCTCTTTTAAAGGTAACTCAAAAATCTGCTTCGTCACAAAAGTCTCCTCGTAAAGCAAGGATTACATATAAAAAAAATTAGTGACTTTTTCTATTACTTACAACTGTTTTTACAGAATTGAAAACTATGTTTCAGCTAATATTTTATGGAAGTTAACTCTGTTCTTTGCCCGAAGAACAGAGTTCATCCTCCTATTTTCACACTCTGTTTGCACCAATCTCCATCCCTTTCAATTCTATCAACACATGCTTGTCTTCCCTCCCCATGCCTTTCGCTATCCTCCCAGCCCCATTGTATGCCATCCTCTTTTAAAGGTAACTCAAAAATCTGCTTCGTCACAAAAGTCTCCTCGTAAAGCAAGGATTACATATAAAAAAAATCAGTGACTTTTTCTATTACTTACAACTGTTTTTACAGAATTGAAAACTATGTTTCAGCTAATATTTTATGGAAGTTAACTCTGTTCTTTGCCCGAAGAACAGAGTTCATCCTCCTATTTTCACACTCTGTTTGCACCAATCTCCATCCCTTTCAATTCTATCAACACATGCTTGTCTTCCCTCCCCATGCCTTTCGCTATCCTCCCAGCCCCATTGTATGCCATCCTCTTTTAAAGGTAACTCAAAAATCTGCTTCGTCACAAAAGTCTCCTCGTAAAGCAAGGATTACATATAAAAAAAATTAGTGACTTTTTCTATTACTTACAACTGTTTTTACAGAATTGAAAACTATGTTTCAGCTAATATTTTATGGAAGTTAACTCTGTTCTTTGCCCGAAGAACAGAGTTCATCCTCCTATTTTCACACTCTGTTTGCACCAATCTCCATCCCTTTCAATTCTATCAACACATGCTTGTCTTCCCTCCCCATGCCTTTTGCTATCCTCCCAGCCCCATTGTATGCCATCCTCTTTTAAAGGTAACTCAAAAATCTGCTTCGTCACAAAAGTCTCCTCGTAAAGCAAGGATTACATATAAAAAAAATTAGTGACTTTTTCTATTACTTACAACTGTTTTTACAGAATTGAAAACTATGTTTCAGCTAATATTTTATGGAAGTTAACTCTGTTCTTTGCCCGAAGAACAGAGTTCATCCTCCTATTTTCACACTCTGTTTGCACCAATCTCCATCCCTTTCAATTCTATCAACACATGCTTGTCTTCCCTCCCCATGCCTTTCGCTATCCTCCCAGCCCCATTGTATGCCATCCTCTTTTAAAGGTAACTCAAAAATCTGCTTCGTCACAAAAGTCTCCTCGTAAAGCAAGGATTACATATAAAAAAAATCAGTGACTTTTTCTATTACTTACAACTGTTTTTACAGAATTGAAAACTATGTTTCAGCTAATATTTTATGGAAGTTAACTCTGTTCTTCGCCCGAAGAACAGAGTTCATCCTCCTATTTTCACACTCTGTTTGCACCAATCTCCATCCCTTTCAATTCTATCAACACATGCTTGTCTTCCCTCCCCATGCCTTTCGCTATCCTCCCAGCCCCATTGTATGCCATCCTCTTTTGATCCCCATTTCACCCCTCTCAACCTCTCCCAGACCCTTTTCTTCATTTAAAATGCCTCAGAACCCTTAATCGTCCCTTCCAACTCTTTCCCAACCTTTGAGTGACTGAAAAAATATGTGTTTGCTGAAAATATGCGATTTCATGTTGAGTTGATGAAAGAAAACACAGAGAGAAAAAAAAAATAAGACTTTAACAGCAAATTCAAAAACCAAAAAAATATGCAAAAAAATTTACCATTCTCAGTGAATAATACATGCAAATTGATAATTTGAAGAGAAAGAGAAAAAAATTAAAATTGCGTTGAAAAATGTTGGAGTGTTATTGGAAGGATTTTCGCCCTTATACTAGTTGATTGAGAAATAGAAGTGTTGGATATAGTCGGAGGTGAATCAACTTGTTCATCTTCATACAGCTCTAACCATTGATCTTTGAGGTCAGCAAGTAGGTTATGAAGTATAGTGCAACACAGAATCCAGTTGATCACCGCCTCCATTTCAGATTTATTTCTAAGAGGACTTCTTAATTCCCTTAAACTAGAAAAACGGCCTTTCAAGATTCCAATAGAATGTTCAATATGGACTCTTGACTTTGCCAAATGATTGTTGAATTTGGCATTTTGACTGTCTTCTGAAGCTGCTCCCCGAAAAGCAGGAAGTACATACTTTCCATTCACATAAGCAGAATCTGCAAGAAGATACTGATTTTCATCAAAGAATTTTTCAGGTTCATTTGAAATATGCATTCTTTGGAAGACGTAGGAGTCATGACATGAGCCAGGATAGCCAGCGAAGAATGATATAAATTTTTTGTTTACGTCACATATAATCTGAACGTTAATTGAATATCTATAAAGAAGATATATTTGTTTGTGTTAGTTTCAAGGAGGATGAAAGGAGTTAAAAATAATCTACCTCTTTTTACGGTCAAAGTAATTGTTTCCACCTTGAGCAGGTTTCTGGCTCAAAGGAATAGTAGTACCATCAACAAAACCAATACATCCTGGAAAGCCCTCTGCTTGCATAACCTGAGATGATTCAAGTCGCTCTTCTTTTGTTGGCCAGGTGAGAAGTTGAGATTCCAAGGAGTTGATGGCAGTGATACATCGTTTGGTATAAGTGTTAACTGAACCATACCCTAAATCAAAGACATTTTCTAAACGTTTCAAAGCAGCTCCATTACCATTTGAACCCAAACGACATAGTGTGATGGCCAATTGAATTGAAGGATGTCGTTGTTCTTTTTGAGAATTATTGTGAAATATGGGACGATCCTGAATAAGCTCAAGCAATTTAAGGAAACATTCCTGAGAAGTCCTGAACAGCTGTCTAAAACTGGGTGTAGATAGGTTAAGAAGTGTTTGGATGGTGTACTTGGGGGTATGAAGTACTTGAGGCTTTCTGGGAAGAAGGTAACGTTTCCTGGCCATTTTTGATAAAACGACAAAATCTTCTTCTAGATCAGAATCGGAATCAGAGTCCAAGAGCAGTTCAAGCGCCATGAAAGTCATTGCTTTATGTAATTTATCACGATTTGAAAGTGAGGAAGGCATGACTCTTATATGATATGATATGAAGATGTAAGTGATGTACGATGTTTTGAGTTATGAAGTGTTATTCTGCGGAGTGCTGCGTATGAATGGGATGATGCTGACAAATCAGTGAAATGGGACTTGATGGTGAAATCAGCACTTTTGGTTGAGAAAGTGCGGATTTGAGTGAAATAAGTGACTTTTTTCACTTTTGAAATCCACCAGTATTGGGGCTAGTGTGTTTTGGAAATCCGCACTTATTTAAGTGCGGATTTGCCAGAACTGACACCCCCTATTTTTCTATCCTTATATCCCTCCCTACAATATCCCCAACTTGCGCTGGATATCCCCATCAGGGATATCTTACTTGTTGCGTAGTGTTTATTGAGCCAATCACTGGCCAACTGTTGCTTCACCGAGATTTTAATAAAATTCACAGACCTAAGCTTACAGGATAACGTGCCCCACAGAAATCCAGTAAGCAATGTAATATTGATTAGTCAAATATATTTAGACGTAATCCATTCCTTCTTTCGTGTCATTTTTTTTATCTAACTATATGGATTTGTAAGCCAGACCTTAACCTTTATAGCTCTACATTTTTTTTCTTGCGATCTCACTCAGCAGAGGGACAGGGCTGAAGGGAAAGATGACTCAGCGGGCCACATTTAGAAAAAATTGTATATCTCAGTCGATTAATTTAATCATGTAGCTGTAGGCAAAGGATCTGATTACCAAAAAGATGAGTGCTGCGAATAGATCTGAGTAGTAAAAGCTTACCATAATTTTTGATATGGGAAAGGAATTCTTATGAGTATATAAACACCGCATTCTTTGAAGCTTTAGACATCTCATCCCCTCTCTTCCTTACACACCCAAACGAACACACACAGTTTCTTCTGAATGCCTGCTCGAGAGATTAAGGAAAGCATTGCTTGGAAAACTGCTTTGGACGCTTTGCCAAGCCATCATCCTCCTGCGCCTCTCCCTGCGTTTTTTTTTGTACGTCGTTCAGTTGTTTTGATCCTCCAATTTATGGAGCTCACTTGACCAATAACACCCGTAACCATCAACTTTCCATCATTTTACTCCCTTTGTCTGTCTCGGCTACTCTTCTCAAGGCTCATGGTCGTCAGTAAAAAAAATCAATCAACTCATTGATTTATTCATTCCAACTCAACCATTCCATCATCATTTCTCTCATTTTATTTAGATCCAGGCACCCTTTTTATGACCGAAAATAATTTGCATTCAACACCTAAATTTAATTATGATAATATTCTTTCATTAAGATATTTTCTTCAAGATTTTGGGAAAATTTTATTACAAAAATATCAACCCAAAGCAATTCTTGTTTTTTCTGCTCATTGGGAAACTAAGGGCGAAATTCTTGGTTAGTGGACTGTATATTAATACTTCGTGAACTTGTGGATACGAATAAAAGCAAGCCGCTGATAAGAACACACATTAACATCACTTGATCATCATCTCATTTCAATTCCATAGTTAGTGATTACGGAAACGATCAACCTCTCTTATATGAGTAAGCTAGTCTTTTCACCTTGAAATCAGTTCATTATTGACAAAGAACTAATAACGTCCCAACTTTTCCTTCACCCAGCTATTATGGCTTTCCCGATCATTACTATCAACTTGAATGGCATTCAAATGGCTCTGCAGAACTTTCTTCACTTATAGTGAATAGGCTAAAACAAGCAGGAATCACAGCTAGGACGAATGAGCGAACCGAGCCTCGGGGAAAGGATGGGAAAAGAGGACCTGCGTCTGGGTTGGATCATGGAGTGTTCATTCCTTTCAAGATAATGTATTTGATTTTCGCTAGATTCATCTGGAATTTTGAAAATAAAACATTAAACTGTCCATCCTAACGTCTTTTTATTATCATTTTGGTTCTCATTTTATTTGATTCGCCTTATCCGAGATAGGTTTCCAGAAGCAAGTGATAAACCATTTCCGATCCCTATTGTTCAAGTATCAATCGATGGCTCATTAGATCCACAAAAAAATATAGAACTAGGGAAAGCAGTATCATCGCTCAGGTAGGATTAAAAATAATATTTGGTTTTGTATTAACACAAGATAGGTCGGATATTGACATCAATAACTCTTTCGCATACTCACTTCTTGGTCAGGAATGAAGGCATCCTAATTCTCTCTGGCGGATTGACAATCCACACATTCCAGTACCTACTCTCTTAACTATTATCATTACTATTTTGAATTATTAGAAAAACATTATCTTACCTTGATATATACAAATTTGACGCTTTACAGAAATTTTAGAGAATGGGATCAGGAGACAGCTTCTTCGGCAGTAAAAGAATTTGAAGATGCCATTGGAAAGGCAGCGTTGGAACCTATTGTAAATTTTTCGTTTCATTTTAGTGCTCAGCTCGTTGGATTTTTGATTTCTAAACTAATTATTATGATTGCTTACATGGAATTGAGGTTGAACAACGACTGGAGGCTTTGAAAAATTTGACTAAGCTTCCCGGTTTTAGATTGGCACATCCTAGAGAAGATCATTTTGTCCCCATTTGGGTGGCTGCTGGTGCTGGAAGTGATGGTGGTGAGAGCCGTATGATCCACAATTTATTTGGTAATTTCTACTATTTTATCATCATTTAGTTATTTTACTTTTCAAATTTATGTTGCTTATCTTCTCTTATTTATTTTTTTCAGGTGCTCAAACTATTGCCTTTGGAGTTGTCTAAGTTTTAAAGTTGTTGTATTTATATACAAATTTATCAATGAATGAGAAGAGTGGAGGTTTGGCAGAATGTTTTTTTTAATATCAATGAAAGCTAAAGATGTATGTGTTATAATATGAAATTGACATTGTTTGTGCAAAATATTAAGCCCCAGAAACACAGACTGATTGATTGCATGAATATTAGGCCAAAAGAATAAGACACTTCCGTCATTTTTACTTAAGGACTCAATTAATTTGGCTAAACACCCTTGCTAAGTCAGATTTACCAAAAAAAAAAAAAAAATGAAGTCTTTAAATATAAGTAAAATATCTATTCTTTGAGAGTCAAACAATAACTATTAGAGGGCATCACATCTTGAAAATATGGCATCAATCCAGTGGCATGTTTCATCCAAAAAACTCCATTCAAAATCAGCCATATGAATGGAGTATTTGGTAAAAAGGGTATCAAATATCAACCAAAGTGTGTCTCTTACTTCTCATATATCCTCAGCAACAACTTTTCCAACCAAGATGCTTCCTAACTTTCACCAGACAGCCTGCACACAAGATCAATGGTGTTCCTGAGTAAGTGAGATTGGAAAAGTAATTGAGGACTACTTTGAAGCACAGAGGATTACTTTGAGAAAGTGATTCAAATAGATGACAAAGAGAAATTAATACTGCTTCAAGATAGGTTTGAGAGGAATATTAATGTATATTTAAAGTGACACTAATTATTCAGGCTAATCTCACCAAGGGTTGGAACTTAATAATCAAAGAAAGATTTAGGAACTTAAGATTGAGTAAAATTGATTATTAAGAAAGGTAGGAAACACTAATAGTTTTATATAATTTTAACTACAATCACAACAATATTATAATTTAATTCTAAGGAATGTCAAACCCATCCAACCAATTGTATAGATAACTCCACCTTGCATTGACCTCTTTAATAAACCATCATTACTTTATCACTGACCCTCCAATATAACTCACAGATCCTTTAACTGTATTTCTACTCCTACTCACAGACCCTTAATCACCCTCAGATAAACAATAACCCACATTTAGAGTATACCATTGACCATAGCACTAATATGCCACACATTTGCTTAAGATTGAAAAGTATAAGTATATGATTGACTAATTTAGAACTTAATATTTAGAGAGCATGGTCAATAGCATAATCAAATCAAGACGCACAAAGGGAAATGTAGTTGCTATGTAGATGGTACTTTTTCACTTTAAGTATGGATTTATGTACTGAATTATTGTTATGGTGAAAGTAAGGTAATGTAAGGTTTCATGGCAAGTGTATATAGTTTAGTGTGCCACAACTCACCTGGCCTTTCCTCATTCCTACTGGAGAGTGGAACAGGACAGGCTAATCAGTTACTGGGGTTTTGGGCAATGGCGCAATAGTTTATGGGCATTTAAACCAGTGATTGTGCACCAGTTGTATAATCTCACTATTGGTTTTTGTTCTTTCCTAGCCTGCTTCCTTTTCTTTCTCAATCCTCTCCCATATGGGCATCACTTGATCTCATACAAAAAATCCATCCTTGTCATCTGATCATTTCTCCAGCACAATGTCTGAACATTTTCAGCACAAAGCCCCTTCTACTTCTGAATCAAAGGGCAAGGCCCATGATAAGCCACCTCACCTTCCTCACAAAAATATTCCTCACACCTTTCCAAAAGGTCAACCAGATCTTGTTAACACCATACTTCAAGGTGACCCTTTCTACAAAATAGTAAAATAAATTCAAATCTTCTTCAAAAACAGTGTTATCCTGGAAGAAGATGGGGGAAATTTCAACTTGTGGAATCTCAATCTTGAACACATGTTGGGCACTTTTCTTCTAAACAACTGTTACTTATTGTGCCCTATACCATCCAATTTGTTTGATGCAACAATTGATAAGTTGGCTTGTGAAATAGTCCTCAATTGCGTTGCCAATCTTTGCAAAGAGGCTATATAGAATGCACTTAACCAGCTTATGATGTGTATCACTCTCTTGTAGACAAGTTCAATGTTGTCTACTGTGGCTCTGTTATTGCTGGAATCATAGAAATTTTTTCAACTATTTTCACTATGTCTTTCACAGATATCACTGGCCATTTTGGAAAAATCTATTCAACATATGAAAATATGATCCAAAAAGGTTATAAGGGAAGTAACAATCATCAGTTAGCTGCTTACTTTATGGCATCATTTGAACCTGGTTCCTCATTAGGTATCTCAATGATAAGCCAGATAGATCAACAAATTTGTAACAATACTGCCCCATTGAAATCACAGGAAGTTGAAACATTGGTAAAAAACCTTTATCAAGCCACAACCATGCATAAAACCAGACCTGTGGATCTGATTGCTCTTAATGCTGATGTCTCCCCAGAATTTTACCCTGGAATGCCTGACCCACCCATAGTGGAAGTTTCTGAATCTGATGCTGCCTGGGTTAACTACTGTGGATCTGGGTGTTTTTGATGTGGCAATCCAAATCACTGGAAAGCTTTTTTCCCAATGACCCCTTTCCCTAGAAACCCACCTTCAATGTGTCAAAACTTTCCTAAAGCTGGAAAGAGCAATATTTGGGACTTTCACATGCATTCTGATCCCTGGTTAGCATATGGTTCATTATTCTCTCACCTTCAAAATCAACAACAACTGCTTCCACCTCAGATGGATTCTTACCAACCAGTCTACCCATCAAAACCTCCTGTTCTTCCTTGCAATATGCCGCCTGGAAATGCAAACCCAAAATTTCAAGCAAGGTTTACCAATCTCTCTCTTGCAGACAGACCAGTCAAAGAATCATTGTCGACAGCACTTGCTGTTCAATCAACATCCTAGACTTCAGATGGTGCTTCTATCCTGTTTGAAACAGGTGCAACTGAACATGTAAGTGTTGTTTGTGCTTTGTTTGTAGACTTCTCAGAGCTAATGAATCCTATTCCTTTGATTGTTGCTACTGCCACTCCTGAACCAGCCTTCCTTACAGCAATAGGCTTGATAGTAGTTAAAGGTGTCAATGGGACAGATATTAAATTGTAACAAGTTTTTTATTGTCCAGTTGCACTCATGACTTTAATTTCTGCTTCTTCATTACTGAGACAAGGGGCTAGATTTGATTTTGATAATTACAACAACATTTACATTTCAAAACATGAGAATTTGTTATTCATCTCTTAATTTACTATTCATTGTAAATGGAGTGTAGAGTTGACTAAAATTGTTGATTGTAATGCAACTAAAATTACCCCTCCTTACATTTCAGTTCCTGCCATCTAACTGTCACTGTCTCTTGATCCACTGGATACACATCATACAATTCCATCCTTAAAATAGAACCAATTGATGTACTAGCATTTTGTGCTGGGAAATGTTAGTCTTAGGGTTATCCAGAAGTTAATTTCTTCTGGAGAAGTTTTTGGCTTACCATTGTCACTACCAGATGATTAAATCAATTGTGAAACTTGTAAAATTATCAAAAATCTCAATTTTGACTCACTTCTCCCAACCAACCGGATACTCAAACCACTCTCTCTTGTTGTATCAGATGTCTTAGTTCTTTTTGAAGTGGAAACTTTTCATCATGCCTTATGCTTTGTATCTTTCAGAGATGTGTTCACATCATACTCAGTGAGTGGAATTATTCAAAGCAAGTCAGATGTTTTTGAATGTTTTGTTTGTTTCCTTGTAAAAATGGAGAAACAAAAGCTATACAAAGTTAAATCTTTCCAATCTGACAATGGCACAGAATATATTAATTCCTGATTTATGAAACATCTTGAAGAATGAGGTATTGTTTTTGAGCACTCAATGCCGTATTTTTCTTGTCAGAATGGGATAGCAGAGCATTTTAAATAGAATTTTTTCTGATATTTGTCAATCAGTTCTCTTTAAAAGTAAGCTTGGTAAACACTTTTGGGGCACTGCTTTTAGGAGGATGGCATACCTTCATAACTGCCTCCCAAATTCAATAACAGGAAACAAGACACCTTACAAAGCCTTGTTTGGAGTTAAGCCACAGATGGATATTGTCCAAGTTTTTGGTGATGTTGCTTATGTGCATATCCCAAAGCAAAACAGGCAAAAGTTGGATGATCAGAGTACCAAATGTTATGTCATTGGCTATGTTGATGGTAGAAATAGGTGTTTATTTTGGGACCCTTCAAGAAAATCAGTTATTCAGTCAGCAGTAGTGATTTTCCCCTCCATAATGAACATGTCCTCAATGCTTCAACAAACCAAAATGACTTCT
The DNA here is from genome assembly GCA_030280995.1 of Hemileia vastatrix. Taxonomy (NCBI): domain Eukaryota; kingdom Fungi; phylum Basidiomycota; class Pucciniomycetes; order Pucciniales; family Zaghouaniaceae; genus Hemileia; species Hemileia vastatrix. Next base: position 21,848,541 of record JASXTE010000016.1, on the reverse strand, counting down.
GAAAATAAAGGTGGCCTTGATTTCATTCTCAACCGTCTGAAATTGGGAGACACTTCCATTGATCAAATGATTGAAGAGCAGGAAAACTTAGCTTTTGACCTACAGAATGAATGCAATGAATTGTGCCCTGATGCACCAAAATCAATACAAATTGCCTTAAAACAACCGGAAGCTCATCTTTGGCTTGAAGTGTGTAAAAATGAGCTAAAAAAACTTTGAAGATAGACAAGTGTTGCCCTTAGTTGATAGACCTGCAGGAACTTCTGTTCTGGGGGGGGGGGGGGGGGGGGAATGAGTATTAAATGTTAAAAAAGATGCTAAAACTGACATACCTATAAAATACAAAGCACATTTTGTATCTCAGGTATTTTGTCAAGAGTATGGAAAAAATTTTGAAGAGACTTTTGCACCTACAGCAACTTTCACCTCTCTCTGTCTTATTTTTACCCTGGCTGCGCATTTCCATTGGGATCTACATTCTTTTGATGTAGTATCTGCTTATTTAAATGCACCTAAAGATGAAGATATTTGTGTCAAGCAGCCTGAAAGCTTTACTATTGGAGGTAAAGAAAAAGTGTACAAATTAAAAAAGGCATTATATGGCATTAAACAGGCAGTGTGTTGCTGGTGGAAATATATCTCTACCAAGCTATGTGCCTTGGGCTATACTCCATCCATGTTTGACTCATCAGTGTATGTCTTAACAAAATCTTCCAATAAATCAGTGGTTTGGCTTCACATTGATGACAGCATTGTAGCATCTTCTTCACTGAGGGCTTTATCAAATCATAAAAATGATCTAAGCTTGTGTGTAGACATTAAATGGAAAGATCATGTTGACCAGATTCTAGGTCTAAAAGTGAAAAAGTCTATTGATGGCTTTGTCTTATCACAACATTAATTAACCAACAAAATCATTGACAAGCACAATCTGACACATCAAAAGGCAACCACCCCTTTACCATATAAAGTCCAGCTTAAATCTGCTGATAAAAAAAAGTCCCCTGGAAAATTCTACAAAATTCTTGTCTATTGTGGGATCCCTCAGTTATCTGGAACAAGGAACATGTCCAGATATTTCATTTGCTGTCAACTACTTAGCCAGGTTTGCAAGCTACCCTACTAGTGATCATTGGGGTGCACACCATCATCTGGTGAGGTATGTAACACACGTGGCAAATTTATCTTTCAAAATCTCCCCTAAACAAGATGAAGATGTATCAGTGAAAGTATTTGCTGATGTGAGTTGGGGTAATGAATATGAAAGGAGTGCACATGGATACGTGGTTAAGGTTCTGGATGTCCCAGTTTTGTGGAGCTCTTGACTTCAGCGTATGGTAGCGCCGTCAACGTTGACTGCAGAATATATGGTGTTATCTTTTGCAGTTAAAAATGGTCTTTGAAATAAAAACTTACTAATTGATTTTATTAATTTTGATGGGTATGTTGAGTTGTACTGTGATAATCAGACTACGGTGGAAAATGGGACTGAACAGACATCCAACAAGGATAATAGGCACTGTAAAAGGGATTTTTATTTTCTAAACCAACTAGTTTTTGATAAAGATATTGTGTTGAAGTAGATTAGAACAACTGATCAGATAGCTGATGGTTTGACTAAGCCGTTAGGCCTGGTCAATATCAGAAAATGTCTTGTAGATTTGTGTGTCTCTTAATTTCTTTTCTCTTTCTTTTTTTATCTATCAGCATTTCTATTTTACTGGAAGTTGAGTACTTGCCATGTGGGGGGTGTTATGGTAAAAGTTAGGTTATGTTAGGTTTTAATGGCAAGTGTATATAGTTTAGCGTGCTGCAACCCACCTGCCCTTTCCTCATTCCTATTGGAAAGTGGAACAAGCCAGGCTAATCAGTTACCGGGGTTTTGGGTAACGGCACAATAATTATGGACTAAAAGGTTGACTTTTACTTTGGGTGTCACATGGCGCGTGACAGTCACTAATCAATTTTGTCCATCAATCACCATTCCTGTTACAGATAATCCTGGAAAGCTTGCGGTTGTCTTACATCCCATGCCCCGCCAAAATCTTGAGTTTTGGGCAGCTTACCTATACTTTTGGCGGGGGATGAGAGGCAAGACGACTGCAAGCTTTCCAGGATTAGCTGTATTTTATTTTATTTTTAGCTTGGTTTTTTAATAAGAGTTTTACTTAAATAAACCCTAAACCCACTTCTTTGAAACTGTTTAGTTAGACGGGTTTCAGAGCTTTTATTAATTTAATCGCATAGTAAATTTTTCCTTTTCTATATTTAAATACGCCTCGCATGTGAATTACAGGATTTCCAAAGATTGGTTTCAAACATGGTTTAAGACTTGGTTACTCAAACGCCTGATCATGACTAGGGGTTTTCTGGGAGAGTGGGGGAGGGGTCAAGTTAAACAATTTCCTCTATTAACCTTATTCATTATAGGGGAAATATACATATATTTTCTTATAGGCTAGTGTTTGAGAGTGAAAAAATAAACAGCAAAGGGTTTGCGATTGTGTAGAAGCAAGTTGGAAAAAAAAAAAAAAAGGTTTACTGATACTAATGTGTGCGACAGATGGCAAGCAAAACCGAACGAGAATATTGTCTTGTGGAGCTTTTGCCATCTTTGTAGCTTCAAATTGTGATAAATAATGTTTTAAGGGAGGGAGGGAACGCAAAAGAGGGTGTACATACAACGGACAAAATTTGAAATAAGGAGATGATGATCATTGGGTGATGGAGGTGTGATGAGCAACGAGTCTCGAAAGGGATTCTAAGCTCGAAATAACAGGTGACATTGAGAGTTCCATAAACGCCGTAAATTGGCCAAAATCTAGAACAAAGATTTGGGTAGCATTTTTAGCTATAGCTCGATCGACGATTGTTGATGCTCCTATTTTTAATCGTTTTGTTCGGAGCCGGAATCTTATCGAGTGTGTATAATAAGCAAAGCAATCTCCATTTTTGCCACAGTCAGCGCATTGTCTCTTGCCAACATGGGGCCTTAGGAAAGAAAACTCAGGGACGTTGAAGTCTTTAAGGACCCGTCAACGAACAATGAAGTCAAGGACCGCGGGCTGCCAAGCCAGTGCGCGCTGGCCAGTGGCTATGCACAGCTCCAAACACCGCAGCACGGCAACATTTTGATCTGCATCTTCTTCTTATTCCGGTGTTTCCTGATTGTAGCAGGACAAGCGCGAGAACCTTGTAAGGGAAGAGTGACGTCATGGTCTGTTTGGCTCTTTCCAGACCCCCGTTTCATGCCCTTTCTTGGCCTTTCTTTGTCTTTCCTTCTCTTCCCTTAAAACCTGAAAAGCGCATCCCCGATGGCCCCTTAACTCCCTTCTTGACCCTTCATATTCTTCTGGCTCCCTTCATTAAATCTAACTCTAACTCTATCTTTCCAACTCTCCAACTTTCTACTTATTTCGCTCCTGCTTTCAAGCTTCATTGCCTCATCCCCCCCCCACTTTCTTCTTGACTTTCTCATTCTCATTCTGATTTCTAAATTTAAAGATGCTTTCCGTACCTCATTTTCGAAAAGCTCATCCTTTCCTATTTGTCTCTATCATTCTCTTCGCCGTCATTGAGTTTCTTATCACTGCCGCCCTAGTCGCTGACTATAACCGAAACGACTCTTATCCATCTGATGGTGTTCGTGATCGGTATGTTTTTTTTTTTTTTTTTTTTTTTTTTTTTTTTTTTAGCATATATGTAGATCTTATATGTCTTTCTCCGTGCTAATCTTCTTTTCATCATCTCCAAAACAACCTATTATCTTCCCAAGTCTTAAATTCCTTTTATTCCTCTCAATATGGAATCTAGTCTTCTTTCCCGCTTATCTCATTGGTTTATTCTGGGCTTCTACGAATTTTCTGTTTTCCGCTGCTTCACACATTGCTTTCATAGCAATTAGCTGGCTTGGTTGGCTTGTGGGAGCTGCTGCCATTTCAGATGTCGTGGGTTCAGGCTTTGACTGCAGAGCTCTCGTTTACGTCGACGACATTACTCAATGGCAACCATCGTTAATTCCGTATTGCCATTCCTTAAAAGCAGCAAATGCTTTCGCTTGGATTGAATGTTAGTCATCTTACCGCCATTTAAAAAAAAAAAAAAAACAATGAGATTTCACATCTTTTTATTCTGTTTTTTTGGCTGATTTATTCATGTGATTTTTAGGGATATTTATTTCGTTCAGTTTGGCAACAGCCATCTTTATTGGCACAAATGGCGGCACACAGGCCAGAACTTCTCTAACAGCACCTATGAGAGAGGTTTAGACAAAAAAATAATATTATTTAAAAACTAAAAACAAGCCCATGAAAATAGTATAATTTTCTGCTTTAAAATGTTTAAAATTTTCTCTTTCCCTTTTTTCAATTTTTTCTCTTTTACTTTTTTTTTCTTGTGCAATCACGCTTGAAAAAACAATTTTCTTGTTTTTGGTAATAAGTGTCTTAATTATCCTCTTTGTCAACTTGCTTCTAGATGTTAAAATCTATCATTCTATATTCAAAGCAATTTTGTATTCTGAATTTTTAGCACCAATTTGTTTTTTTCATATCAATTTATGTAGCTTTTTTTTTTTTTTTTTTTTTTTTTTTTTGGATATAATATTTGTAGTAGCACTTGCACTGCATGGGTCTGATGAAATCTCTGATATTATTTTTTTTCTTTGATAAAGGCTTGTCATGTAATTAAGTTAAACTTATTTTGGCGTTTTTGAATTGAGGGTTTGATCTCCTTACATATATATGAGAGTGGCAATAGTGACAAAGATTGAGCTTGGTTGGGTTTTGGGTATATAATCAGGGGACTGCCTAACTGGACAGTACAACTATTGGCTGGTTGTCTAGAAGAAGGAGAAGAAGAGAGAAAGAACAAAGAAGAAGAGGAGGAACTATAGGGAGAAGATAATAAAGGATAAAGAAATAAAAAAAAATAATAAAAAGATAATTATTCTGAGATAGAGGGAGACGACGAGATTCCTTGGAATTTGATACAGTAGTGAGGGTTATTTAAATTATAATATATTTATTTCAGTAAGAATTATTCTCAATGCGCGGTGAACACTATTATTACTATTAGACTTATTGCAACCTGTAGTTATTTATATAAAATTTAAATTAGAAGTGTAATACTAATAAAAATGATAATAAATGTATTATATTAAAAAAAAATATTCAAGTTTGAGTGTATAATAAGTGATGGGTTAAAGGGGATTACCCAAGGCCCTTTTATAGACCAAGGGACCCCTGAAGCGCCACAAATCAATAAATACAAAATAGAAATAAGCTAAAACAAAATATAACAGAGTAGAAATGAAACATGGTTATTAAGAGAAAAATATGAAACAATTAACTAAAACCCATGAATAATTAACCATTTTCCCACCATGACTTCCAAAAACACTTAATTAAAATAATTAGTAACCAAGTAAGTCTGAAACATGAGAACAATGAGTAAAATAATCCAAAACAGACATTATAGTGACATGTAAAGGTTTTAAGTAAAACAAATAAAATTATTTTCATGCCAAAAATTTATATAATAAATTCAATCCAGTTTAAAGCAATTTTAATTAATTGTTTTAACTATGTAATTAATTCAATAGGGGGTATCAATGTTCAGGGATCCGCAATTAGGGATCAGGAATTTTTTTTCCCGGGATCAGACATTATTAATTGTGGAAGATTCTTATCCACTAGCCCCAGGGCTAGTGGATAAGAAATCCACGATAATGCATTATCCCGCCTCTTATACCCCAATTTCCATTCCTAATTCCTGATCCCAAACTCATCTCATCCATGATGGATTTTTAAGAAAGTCACATGACTTATAATTGCTGATGCCATCCTTAAGTATTTCCTCACTCTATGCTACTTAATTTTGGTGGCGAACACTTAAGTTTTTTTTCTATCTACACACCCCAACTGCACATTTGGCGGTGAATTCCCACTTCCCTCATCATATAACCCTTCCACCAGCAACAATGAAACACCTCTCTACTAGGAAGCTACTTCACTCAACAATGAATGCTATCACTTTTCTTTTAGTTCTTTACTATAAATCTGACTCTGATTTGGAAGATGCTTTAGCTTATATGTGTTTTCTTTCCAAAAAGCGTTACATCATCACCAGGGGGCCAAATCTTTATCATGATCCCCAATATGATCTGGCCTCCATTCTCAACATTCCTCATTTAAACTTCACACAACTTTTTAGAACTTCTCCCGATTCTTTCTTCAAACTTTATCAACTCATCTCCAATCATCCTATCTTCCATAACAATTCTCATAACAAACAGCGTAATCCTGCCATCCAACTTGCTGTTGCTCTATGTCGCTTTGGCTCAAATGGAAATGGTGCTGCCGTAAGACGTTTGGATAATCTCTTTAACATAGGATATGGTACCGTGATATTATACACCAAGCGCTGTATGATTGCTATCCTTTCCCTCAAGTCTCAAACTCTTGCTTGGCCAACTCCAGAACAGCGACTTGAATCCTCTCAAGTAATGCAAGCTGAAGGTTTCCCTGGCTGTATAGGTTTTGTTGATGGCACAACCATCCCTTTGAGTCAAAACCCTGCTCATGATGGCAACCATTATTTTGATCGCAAAAAAAGGTTTCTTCAAAATCTCCTCCAAGTTCTCATCTTTCACAATCTAACTTTTTATCTTCTTTCTAGATACTCTATTGCTGTTCAACTTGTATGCGATGTCAATAAAAAATTTATTGCTTTTCACAGTGGCTGCCCTGGATCATGTCATGACTCTTCCGTCTTCCAAAGAATGAGGATTTCTCAATCCCCTGACTCATAATTTGATGAATCTCAGTACCTCCTTGCAGACTCAGCATATGCAAGTGGAAAGTACATTATACCTGCTTTCCGTGGTGCAAATTCAGAAAATGACCCCAAAACTAAATTTAATTATCACCTTGCACAATCAAGAGTACGAATTGAACATGCTATAGGTATTTTAAAGGGACGATTTTCTAGTCTTTGGGAGCTCAGAATCCAATTTCAAAAAAAATTGAAGATCAAAACTGCAAATCATTGGATCTTGACTTGCGTAATACTCCACAATATTCTAGCTGATTTAAAAGATGAGTGGAATGATCTTTATGAAGAAGATGATCCTGAACCACCACTGGCACTCCCCTCCCTTGATTCTCAAATCATTCAATCAACCGGCATACACCCCATTATAATGCCAATTACTCTCCAACATTTCTCTTCACCCTTTTAATTTTTAATTTTTATGTTTTCATACTTTCCAAATGTCCTCTTTGTGTACTTTAATCACTTGGTTTTGTATTTTGGTTTGTTGCATATTCATTTTTTTTTTTTGAGTTTACGGTGAATATCTTTTTTTTGGATGGCTCATTGGTTTTCTTTCACCAGCTCAACATGAAATTGCATATTTTGTCAGTGATTTTTTTTTTCATTCATCCCTCATATCCTTTTCCTATTCTCCTCCAACATCCCTCAAACAATTTGGTTTCATTCATTTTGTCATCTCATCTCTCCAGGTAAGTCATTTTATTCTTTTTTTTTGATTTTTTGATTACTAATTATAATTTTTTTTGTTTTTTTCTGTTTATTTTATTTTTTTTATCTAAATTTTTTTTGTAAGTGGTTATTTTGGATTTCAATGGTATAATTAACCTTTTTTTTCTCTCCCTCTTTACTTTATTTTTTAGCTCCATCACCTAACTCTTCATCCCTCCTTGGCATTGTCATTATCCCCCCTTTCCCTTATTTCACTTTTTTTTGGCTCCATTTCATTGAAACACATACATTGCACATTCTTTATGCATTTCACTTACTCCATATTCAATTTCCCCACAATTCCAACATCAATCTTTCTCACTCTATTTTTCCTACTTTTCAATCAAGGTAAGTTTCATCTCCTTTTTTTCATGCCTATATGATATCTCATTCCTTTTATGAAAACTTCATACTTAAATATATGTATGACTCTTATCTGGAAAACAGTGAACTTATAAAACTCCTTTTGATCTCATCTTCATTACCACTTTTCAAGTTTTTGTAAAATTTTGAAAATCAGACTGGGAATTAGGGTTAGGTTTATTCAAATCTAATGTTCTTTTTACTGAAGATTCTCCTGAAGGCTACCTTTCATTTCCTGCAAACAGATTTGAATTTGATTCAGTGGTTGCTAAGATATTGACCGTTAAAGTTGAGCCTTTTTTTTCCCAATATAAATTTTTATTTCATTTTTTTATGTAACAAATTAGGGTTAGGTTTATTTAAATCACATGTCCTTTAACTGAAGATTCTACTAAAGCATATCTTTCATTTCCCACAAACAGGTTTGAATTAGGTTCAGTGGTTGCTGAGATTTTGACCTTTGAAGTTGAGCCTTTTTTCCAAATTTCACTTGTCTTATTTCACATTTTTATATTGCATATTTAGAGGATAAGGATTCTGAAACTCTTATATGATTATTATATAGGCATTTCAATCATATAGGCATATATTCGTTGGTCAAGAATATCACTAAAGCTCAAAAAGATGAAGATTTTCGCTTATGGGACATTCTACCTTCCTTTGACTCTTTTCTTGCTTTTTGACTCAACAAGCTCTGTAATAAAGCATTTGAAGAAAATCATGAACTTGCAACCAAAGTTGGAATACCGAATTGGTGTGACTCCGAATGGGAAGATATCAGCCACGAATATCTTTTATTCTCTAATGTTATTATCACTCATTCTGGATTCCACAATAGGATTCATATCGATAGGAATGATGCCAATTTTCTTACTTTTGGAATATTCTCATATATCAATCCGATAACTGGCCACCCAATACCATCTCCAGCTAAAATCAAAGGACATGGTTTATATTTTCCAGACCACCGGTGCATCATTGATTTTGGTTTGGGAAATGGTATCATTGAAACTATTTGGAATTCTTCTAAGGATAATCATCAAACGACCAAAGCTCCTCCTGGTTTGGAATCCTGTCAAGATTTAACACATTTCGGTTGCTCATTTCAAATCAGTAATAAGTTGATACAAAGAATCAATAAGGTAAAGAAAGAAGGTAAAGTTATTCGATTTAAAAAAACTTTATCTAGATCCAAAAAGTATGGGGATTAGAGTTGTCATTGAAAATTTTATATTTTTTCAAAAATTTTTAATAAATATTTTTTATATATCAATTTTCTCAAGTAATGTGATGAGCCATCGACCTTGTGTTGTATAACAGGTAATCATGATAACATTTATTTGTTTCGTGGGGTTCCTCTTGCCTATACCTGTGCAAATTCCCAAACTTTTGTTTCTCGACTTGGTCTACATTTTGGCTTGAGGGATTGTCATTACTTTAAACTAGGGAAATTGATATATATTAGATATTTATTTAATAATTTATGTAATTATATTAAATTTAGATGACTTCCACCACTTACTTCAATAAAATGCAGGGGGGGGTATTGCCAAATTTTCAAATCTGACATGTGAAATTGATGACTTAGAAAAATTTTGGTGATATCCACCCCTTGCTTCAATAAAATTCAGGGGAGAGTATTGCCAATTTTTTAAAACATATATAGAATTTTTTTGACTTGTAAATATTTTGGTGAAAATTTTTTGGTGAAATTTTTTTGGTGATACCCATCCCTTACTTCAATAAAATCCATGGGGGGTTTTGCCAAAATTTCTTATAACACTTGTGAAATTCTTGACATGTAAGAATTTTTGGGATAACAGTAAAATGCAGGAGGTAGTAAAGCCAAATTTTCATATAAGACTTTCAAGATTCATGATATGAAAGAATTTTTGTGATACCCACCCCTTACTTCAAAAAAATCCAGGGGTGGGGGATCGTCAAATTTTCAAAGGAGACATGAAAATTTTATTTAAAAAAAGTGGGAGAGTAATGAAATAAAGGAAATTATTGGAAATTTTATGTACAAATAAATATGAACAGTTGAAGTGTGAGAGAAATAAAACAAACTAGTCATCCAACAATTTCTTTAAACGTTCAATTTCCTCAACAGATTTATTAGCTTTAACACATTCTATCAAGAAATCTTTCTTTTTGGAATTTTCTTCATGATCAAACTTATATTTCATCTGCTCTAATAGGTTTTGATGTTCGAGTGTTTTCTCCTCTTTTTTTGATTTTTCAATACTTAGAGTTAACTCAAACTTCTTCTCCTCCAAATCTTGGGCCCAATCATCCTTCCGTAAAGAGAGCTGGTACTTCCTCTCCTCCAAATCTTAGGCCCAATCATCCTTCCGTAAAGAGAGCTCCTACTTCATCTCTTCCAAATCATGTGCTCTGTCATCCCTCCTTAAAGAGAGCTCATATTTTTTCTTTTCAAAGCTTAGCATCTCTTTAGTGATTTCAATATGTTATAGAGTGATAAGAAATATTAACATAAAGTAGAATAAAAGCAGAGTAAAGTATCAAGAGGTATGGTATCACTTACTAGCATCATTTTTCTCCAAAAATTCTTCCATAGAAAAAAAGGGGTTTGTGATGAAGTATCACTTTTTTTCTTCTTTGGGAGTGAAAATTCAGACTAGTTGAAGCCCTTCTCTTTTTGTTGGATCTAGTTGGTACATTAATGTCCTCCTCATCATTGTCGCTAGCTTCAGACTCAGGTGATGGTGGGTCCTGGGTTTGTTTGTCATCCTTTTTAAAAATAAGAAAAGATAAGTAAATAAAAAATAATTGGTAAGATAGAAGAAAAAAAACATACCTGAGTTAGATTGGGTTAGTTTATATCACCATAAGTATCTGTGGAAAGGATATCTAGATTTGTGGAATTTAAAACAGTGGAGGCTTGAGTGGAGGAAGAGGATGGGAAAAGATTTGTTTCAACATCATGTTTGGAGATAGGATCTTCTCCATCCAACATGTTTTCAGGATTAAAATTGGCTTGCTCTCCAAAAATTGCATCCATCTCTTTAAAGTAAGGACATAAAGAATCAAGTTTATCGTCTATGGATTTGATACCCTTAGTTATATCAATGTTGGTAACCCCAAAACCAGTGGAAGATGAAAGAGCCTTTGCCTTCTTGTATTTGGCTCGGTAATGCTTGAGGCGTTCAGACATCTTTTTAGGCAAAAGATCAATCCTTCCCTTGGTCTTATTCCGAAATTCATTTGCCATTAAAAGATAGCCATTAACTTTTGATGCTGGGGGCCGTCCTACTTTAGTTGAATACTCAGTACCAAAACAAGAATCATAGTTAGATTTGGTTTTCAGCCAGTTGATAAGAATGAGATGATCATCTTTTTTTAATTGAACAGTCTTAGATTTCTCGGCTGAGTGGGGGAAAGAGGGAGTAGTGGGATTTGAAGAACAACTCAGTGATGGCTGCCTTTGAGAAGATCTAGGACGACAAGGCATGTTAAAATATAAATGAAGATGAAAAGGAGCAGAAACAAGCAGATGAGATGGTGAGGGGTTCTGAGTGGATAGAATGGACAGGATGGGACGAGAATGTGAGTGTGAAGCAAGGTAGAGGCCATATCCAGAGAGTAGTCCAAGATGTGGTTATGAAAAATTGAGTAAAAAAATGTTAGATAAGAGGTGAAAATTGACATGTAAAGTGTCTAATAACCCAATTATTAGCAAAAATAATTGCGGAAGATAATTGGGGTATGCAGATAATTTTCTGCAATTAATTTAATTGCAGATCGGTCAACATTGATACCCCCTAATTTAGTGGTATTTGTAATTTAAAGTGGGGATTTTAGTACTATGTTATTAAATAAGTATTATAATTTATTTAATAATTTTTCCTGACACAATTAAGGGTCAAAAGAAGCGCCCAATATTATTGTTTAATAATATATGAAGTTTTATTTAATATATAAAATTAATTAATTAACTTAATTACATTCACTACGCAATATAGGGGGTGGACTTGCTAGCAAGTCCTCAACCTGAACTCAGATGGAACTCAGATGGAACTCAGACTGAACTCATACTGAACCCATACTGAACTCTACTTGAACACCCACCTAAAACTGTTCTTCTGAGTGGTGTTCATTCCTGATTGTATGGCTCCTTTATCAATAGCTCAATGTGTGTTCAATCTATGGTGAGTTTGGGTCCAAGGTTGCGGACTTGCTAGCAAGTCCGCCCCCCATATTGTGTGGTGATTATAAGTCAATTTTACATATATAATTATAATATATGTTTTGTAATTAATTAATTATTAATTTATAATTATTAAATACATAAAAATGCACCATTATTTGTAGAATATAAAATATATTATGCTTAATTTAAATGTATAAAAATTTATATAACAATAAAATTAATATAACACTTATTTTTAATAAGATACTTATATAATTTTATTATGCAATAAAATATTAATTTATATACATAAAATACAATTCCTACGCCCTCTTTCAGGTCCAATAAATTAACATATAATTTACTGGGCTCCTGATATAGCCTGGCTGACAACAACTTTCAGCCTGGATATCCCCAGGACTGAGTAAAATATGCATAGAAAATATGCTAGACACATACATGTATTACACATGGGGACAATAAGTGAAAGTATACAATATGTATACATAAATGAAATAAGTCAGTTAATAAAATATATGCCATTATAATACTTTAAATACATGCATATATCCACCTTTTATAAGTCTTATGTACTTAATAAGGGGTGTCAAACATTACCATATACACCTTTCAAGAAAGCCTCAAAAAAGGTACCAAGTAAATCATTTTAATATGAAGTACATACCCCATTAACTGGTATACTTCAACAGTGTGCTTTTCCGTACACACTCCATTTGTTGGGTACAGTCAAGCCCCTCAAGCACTTCTTCCCCTTAACTTGATTAGTAAGCATTAGGTACACCCACACCCATACCTTAAATTTTTTTCTTCACTTAATCCTTAAGAGCTTATTTATACACACACAGTACATGGTGTAAAAAGACTCTTACAGTCGCCTTGCTGTAAGCAGAATCCAAGGAAGTTGGATATACCAAAGAAAAACCTGTCCCTTTAAGTAAATGAAGAGTTCACAATTAACTAAGCTTATCAGTCTACTAGATAAAGAATTACCAGTTAATTATTTAATATTAACGGTGTTGAGATGTAGAATCAATGTTCTTTTGATATTTGGTGAAGTATATACAACAGCTAAGTTGTACTAGAAAAGATAAATAAAGATTGAATATTTATGTTTTTATAATCTTTTATTTTTGTGAACAGATGTTATAATCAAGTCCCTGAAGTTGAGACCTTTAAAATAATACCCTTTAAGTATATATTTATGAGTTGTTATATTAAATTTATAAAATGATATGTAAAGTGTAAAAATAATAAGTGTCAGTGTATGCTCATATTTAAGTATGATTTAATAGTAAATATTAATGGTCCTACTACTTATTTATAAATGATTCATCAATTAAACCTCGGGTGAAGACTAATAAAATTGTCAGCCTGGATATCCCCAGTACTGAGTAAAAAGTACTTATAAGTTATGTTAAACACATGGACTATACATGGGAACAATAAATAAAAGTACACAAGTTGTATACATAAGTGATAATTATGATAAAATACAATATATGCCATTATTGCACCTTATATACACGCATATATCCACCTTTTAAAAGTCTTATATACTTGATATTAAGTTGGAATATTTTAGGGTAATCTCAAGAACCTTAAATATAAGGCTACATAATTTTTAAGTAGACTTAAAGCTGTTGTTTTCATTGTTTTATGTGAAAAACAAGAAATGCGCTTTAAATCACATAAAAATTGACTATATGCACTATAAATTTAATAATATTAAAAATGTGCTTTTACAGATCAATTTGTCTTCATTAGGGCTATTGATTTGGCTACTAAAATTTATAAAAATAACAATTTTCAAATTTGGTGTTTTTAATGCCAGAAATGGCTTCTGTGTACTGGCCACATACTGCCTACATTCTTCCTGTGTGAATAGCTTCATTTTTAGCAAAGTTAGCTTTTCACACTATAATTACCCCACATTCTACGCCCACTGTGGGGAAACATGCTAAAATAGGCAACAGATGCTTTTTTAGTGTCCTAATTTAATTATAGGTGCATTGACCTTATTATATGCTGTCACACGCCACGTGACACTCGAGGCAAAAGCAGCTCATTAAATCAATAATAAAGAGGTCTAAATCCATATTTGAAGCGCAGAAAGTGATTCTACATAGCAACTGCGACTTTACTTTGTGTACTCACTATTCAACCACGCTAATCTAAACTTTAAATCTAAATTAGTTAATCTCTCAATAGTGTGTTCAGTCTTTTCTTTGATAGGCAACTCACAGCACAATGGCCAATGCAATATTCCACTAAAGGTTTATTAAGTGTCTGTGGGTTATTAACAGGGGTAGTGAGCATGGATGGGATAGTTAGTGAAGGGTCAAAGGGTTAACAGATGTTAGTGAGGAGGGTCCAGGTGTAATGGGTGTTTTTTTGGAGGTCTGTGGTGTGCGGAATGATGGATGGGCATGAGATCAATGCGAGGAGGAGTAGTGGATATAAAAGGGATTGGATTTTGGTTTGACATTCTTTAGAATTAAATTATAAAACATATATATAGTTAACAGAGGTAAAGCTTCAGGTTAAATCATTATTATTGTACATTTCCTTATTTTCTCAGTAATCATTTCTAAAACTTAAACCTTTGATTATTGAGTTTAAAACCCTTTGTGAGATCCTAAGAATATTAATATTACCTTTAAATTATATTGAGATTCTTATCAAACATATCTCAAAGAAGCAGCTCTTCCTTCGAATCACTTCCTCGAATATTTCCTCTGGACTTTGAAGAAGTCTTTAAACTCCTCCCTCCGTCTCACTTTCTAGGAACACCCTCAACCTTGTGCATAGGTCGTCCGGTGACAGTATAATTTAATTCTCTGTAGTTCTCATTCTTTTGCACTACTACATCCTTTTTCAGGTGTTTTTAAAATTCTTTAAAAATGGCACCTGTTCAACGCACCCCTCCTACAGGCACGACTACTAGGGCTTGCGCCAGAGGCAGGCCAACAGCCACACAGCCTGTTTCCCGCACTCATTCCCTGGAACCTCTCAACCTTAGGGAACGGGAACACTCAGTCCGATCTGTGGAAGACATCCCCCAGGATTTTGATGACTCTAGAAATGAAGAAGAAGGAGAGGATACGATGCATGAGGCACCGTCTGCCCCTGCTACTCAACCTTCTGTTCAACCTTTGGAACCTGGACCATCTAATTCTCTAGAAGACTTCATGAGACTTTTCATGAAAACACTTTCAAATCCAACGTCTTTGGAGGGATCAAAATTCAAAACTCCTTCCATGAAATCTCCTGACAAATTTGATGGAGAACACCCAGACAGATTGCGCCCCTTCTTGCAAACCTGCAAGCTCCTGTTCCATAACAACCAATCAAAGGTTGGTTACGCTTCTTCATTCCTAGCTGGAAAAGCAGCCAGATGGTTCAAACCTTATCTTCTCATTCTCTCTTCGACAGAAACCCACTTAATTATAAATAACTGGGAAAAGTTTGAAGACCAACTTTTTACGTTGTTCGGTGACCCTAATGAAACTGACAACACGGAAATTGGACTTGATTTCCTCCACATGAGTGATAATGGTAAAGCCTCTGAATATATCTCAAACTTCAGAGCACTTAAAGCTCGAGTAGGTTGGAATGATGCTGCCCTCAAATATCATTTCAAAAAGGGACTTCCTTCAAGGATTCTGGATCAATCAAATCTTCATGGTCAGAAGATGACTATCTTAATGGATTTAATGGATCGAACCCTCGAACTCGACAGCTTTTACCAAAGACGACTACAACATCATTGATATGCCAACAAATCTCAAGGCCTAAATTTTAAATTGGGACCTTCTTCACACCCCCTGCCAACTCAATCCAAACCCAATAAGGGAAAGGACAAACCTCGACTAAAAGGCTCAACCCCAGGCAATATCAGTAAGGTATTGGACCCAAAAGGGGAACTTAAAGAAGCTGAGAGGAAGAGACAAGCAGATAAAGGGCTATGTATGTATTGTGGGGGTAAGCACAAGCTAGAAGATTGTGTTAAGTTGAAGGAAAGAGAAGGTACTAGTTCAAGTTCAAAAACTAGTAGATAGTTTACTTGTGTGCAAAGCAAGCTATCTTATCTCTCCCAGTGCACAGAACCTCCATGTCTTAAGGACTGGAGTTGCATTAAACCACTTGAGATTCATTCTTTTTAAGGAGGATACCCCCTTCAGTTGTCTCATAGACTCTGGAGCTTCAATTTCTTTTGTCAGTTTATCTTTTGCCGAGAAGTTACAGCTGACATTTACAGATATCAATCAGACTCCAATTTATTTGGTCAAATCAGAGGAACCCAAATATTGGGTCAGTAAGAAAGTTTTATGGGTTTTCAACTTTTCAAACTTTCCCCCCTTCGAGTGGGAATTATCAGTCTTGGATGCCCCAAGGATGGACGATACCATTCTTGGCCATGACTTTTTAATGCATTGGAATCCTGAAATTGATTGGACACGGGGATTGATCACCCCATGTACTAAGTATATTTCTGATTCTTCAATGCAGGTCAATAGGGAGTTAAACAACCCGCCTGAAAATGTCCTGCTAGAGGACAAATCTCTTCCAGATGGCTTGCAAGCATCTGATCTTTCTCTAAATGAGCAATTGGCTAACCCTTTTAGCTCAATCACTTCACTCAAAGAGGATTTAAATTTCCTCAAAGTAGTCAAATTATGCACTCTCAATTCTGGTCTTCCCTCGACAGATTCTCTCAAAGAAGATGAGGATGACCAAATCAACATTGAAGCCATTAAATCAACTCTACCGGAAATCTATCATGATTTACTTGATGTTTTCTCAATCTGCAAGGCGGATAAGTTACCACCTCATCAACTCTATGACCATCAAATAGAGTTAATAGGTCCAGTACCTCAGGAAGGTCCTGTCTATTCATTGTTGAAGAGAAAATCTCAAGTTCTTCAAGACTACATTTCAGAGAATGTAGCCAAAGGTTTCATCAGAGCCAGTAAATCTCCAACTGGCTCCCCTGTTCTTTTTGTAAAGAAAAAGGATGGTAGACTTAGGTTGTGTGTTGACTATAGAAAGCTCAACACAGTCACTAAGAAGAATGCATATCCTGTTCCCCCTATGTCATTAATTCTTACCCTTTTCAATGGTGCTAATTTCTTTTCTAAAATTTATCTTAGAAGCTCTTATAATCTTATTCGAGTTGCGGAAGGTCATGAACCACTGACTGCAATGCACACTAGATTTGGTAGTTTTGAATATTTAGTCATGCCTTTTGGATTGTGTAACGCACCATCTAATTTTCAAACTTTTGTTAATTACATCTTTCAAGATGTTGTCAAACAATTTTTTGTTGTCTATTTAGACGATATTTTAATTTTCACAAAGACACTTGATGAACATATTCATCATGTTCGACAGGTTCTAAATTGCCTTTGGGATCACTGTCTCTATGCCAAGCACAATAAATGCAAATTCCATCTTTAATCTATTGATTTTTTGGGGTTTACGTTGTCCACTGATGGTTTAGTCATGGACAAAAAAAGGTCCAAAAAGTCCTGGAATTGCCTGAGCCCAAAACAGTTAAATCCCTCCAAGAAATTTTGGGGTTTGCAAATTTCTATAGAAGATTTATTAAAGATTACTCTAAAACTATTTCCAATCTTACTTCTCTTCTTATAAAAGATATTCCTTTTGTTTTTACTTCTACAGCACAAAAGGAATTCAAAGCATTGAAGACTGTATTCACCACAGCTCCAATTCTTCGTCATTTTGATCCTTCTGCTTCGACAATAGTCAAGACAGACGCTAGCAATTATGCTATCGCAGGGGTCATTTCTCAATTCAATCCTGAAATAAAAATGTTTCATCCTGTTGCTTTTGAGTCACGCAAACTCATTGCGGCAGAACTAAATTATGAAATTCTTGACAAAGAGCTTTTAGCTATCATTCATTGTCTTAAAAAATGGCGCTCTTTTCTTCTCAGCCTAGATAGTCCTTTTCAGATCCTGACTGACCATAATTCTTTGAAATACTTTATGTCTTCTAAAGAGTTAACCAGGCTTCAGGCCAGGTGGGCTGAATTTCTGTCTGAATTTCTTTTTTCTATTTCCTATTGCCCAGGTAAGAACTTTATTGTCCCAGATATCCTGTCATGTCAGGACAACACTTACCCACAGAGGGGGGACACATTTGCTGACAAGAACCCAGCAAATGTGAAATCAATCTTCAACAAATCAATGTTAACAACTCATAAACTTAATTCAATGACAATTCAATCTTTTCAAAATCCACTATCCAACATCCTTGAAGCTCAGTTGAAGGACAATTATTGTTTAGTGTTAAAAGACAAAATACTCTTGAAGCAAGGGGCCAAAAGATTTAGTATTGAATCGGGTCTATTAGTTTTTGAAGTTAGAGTAGTCATACCTGACAACAATGAAATAAAATTATGGATTTTCAATAGTCAACATGATTCTCCATTAGCTGGTCATTTTGGTGTTGATAAAACCTACCAGTTAATAGCAAGGGATTTCTTCTGGCCATGAATGACCAGAGAAATCAAGGCCTATATAAGATCTTGTTACGAATGTAATAGGAATAAGGCTCCCCGTCACCGGAAGCATGGGTTTCTTCAACCACTTCCTATTCCCTCTAAACCTTGGGAATCATTATTGATGGATTTTATTTCTCAACTTCCTCTTTCTAATAATTTTGATGCTATATTAGTAATAGTAGATAGATTTTCAAAAATGTCTATTTTCATAAAAACCACTACTACTGCTACAGAAGAAGATTTGTCAAAATTGTTTCTAGAATACGTATTTTCCAAACATGGCTTACCTAATGATATTATTTCAGATAGAGGATCATTTTTTGTATCCACATTCTGGAGTCAATTGTGTCAACAACTCAATATCACGAGGAATCTCTCCACGGCCTATCATCCTGAAACAAATGGGCAAACGGAAAGAGTCAATCAAATCCTCGAGCAATACCTCTGAATGTATGTTAGTTATCAACAAGACGATTGGACTACATGTTTACCATTGGCCGAATTTTCTTATAATAACTCGACTCATTCTTTGACACAACAATCTCCTTTTGAAACTGTTTATGGAAGACATCCTTGATTCAACTCAATCCATGTAGGAACTAGTCATCCTGAGGAACATCATCTTCAAACCATATCACAACTCCAAGAAGAACTTAAATCAAACTTGGAATTAGCGATTCGAAGGTACAAGGAACAGGCCGACAAACATTTACAATGTGCTCCTTCCTTTAAACCAGGCGACAAAGTATGGCTTGACGCACAAAACATTGGAATGACTTGACCATCAAAGAAACTGGCAAAAAAGCACTTGGGACCATGGAAATCAACTCCAAAGTCTCTAAAACTGCATTTCAACTCAAGATACCTCCTAAATGGCAGGCTATTCACCCTGTCTTCCACGTATCTCTCCTTGAACTGGCTTGAGATACATACCCAGGCAAGAACCAACCTTCTCCAGAACCGGTAGAAGTAGAAGACCATCTAGAGTGGGAAGTAAGCGGTATCCTTGGTTCAAGAATGCATAAGGGGAAACTTCAATACCTTGTGGAATGGGAAGGCTTCCTCAATGACTCAGACAAAACATCCTTGAAACCAGCCATCAATGTTTTTAATGCTCCTGAACTCCTTAAATCTTTTTATCTTAAATATCCTTTAAAACTAAAACCTTAAAACTCTCTTTTATTTTTTCTCTTTTCTTTTCTTAAAATTCTAAAAACTTCTTCTCTTCTAAAAATCCTTACTCTGTTTTCTTTTTTCTTCTTGTTTTCAAAGAATTTTTTCAACCTTCTTTAAAAAAAATAAATAAAATAAAATAAAATCAAATTAAATTTGAAAAAAAAAACAAATTCTTGAAAAATTCATCAAAATAAAATCTTAAAAATCAATAATTCCTTTAATTTTCTTTCTTTTCTCCTTTCAAACTTTTTTCTTTTTTCAAAATACATTTTTTTCCTTATTTCTTTTTCTTTGAACTATCAAAATTTTTCACAAACTCAATCCAACAACCTTTCTCAAACTTCACTTCAACTTTTGAATTTCTCTTTTAAAATTCTTCAAACAAATTCATCTTTTTTTTCAAATTCCTTTTTTCAAAACTATTTTTTTTCATTTCTTTTCAAATAACCAAAATTCCTAAAAAACTTCAACAATAACCTTGAAAAAATTTTCACAAATAACAATTTTTCTTTTTCTCATTAAATTTTCATTTAAACATAAAAAAACCAAAATTTTCAATCAACTATTTTTTCTTACATAAAAAATTTTCTTCTTCTTTTCAAAACTTAAAATAAAATTTCCTCAGTTAAAAATTCTTTCTTTTCTTCTTTCAAAATTTAAAACAAAATTTTATTCAAATATTTTTCTTTTTTCTTTTTCCTTTCAAAATCTTATAAAACATATAATAAAATTTCAATTAAAACAACAAAATCAATAAAATAGATAAATACACAAATTAAATTTGCTTTCTACTTTTTTTCCTTCCCTCTTTTCTTTTTTTTTTTATACCTATTTCAAATCTTCTCCTGCATTTTCTCCCAAACCAATTTCTTCATTTTCTCCAACACCACCCTTATTTCCTTTATGCATTTTTCAAATACCTCCTCCTCCCCAATTTCAAGTAACTCTTCTTCCACATCAAAGGAGGCAGCATCAACAATCTTTCCGATCTCCTCACATAAGCTTTCAATGAATCAAACTTGTCGACCCTTCTGAGGCTTCTTCAACCACACCTTGTCAAGGGTTTCCTCATTCTCCTCCTTCAAATCAACCGCCGGTTGACTGGCCTCAACTGGCAGCGATGGAACAGCTTCCACAATCGGAACTTCTGCAATGACATTTGAATTCTAAAATTTATAACATATAGTCATCAGTATAAAATCAAAAACTTGAAACAAGAAAAGGTAAAAAACTCACCTCAAAAACAGAATCGGGTTCTAAAAAAAGCCTTGGAGTGACCTCTATTATCTCTCCCTTCTCCTCTTCATCATCATCCGCCGTTTTTTCGGAGTCTGGTTCAACATGGGAACCTCATCCTCATCCTCTTCCACCCCTCATTTTTTACCTGTGGCCTGGGCTACCCAAGTCACCATGGTATCTTTGACCTTGCTCTCCTCTTCTTCTACCGATCGATCATCCCCGACCAATACGTCCCAAATTTCCTTGACCACCTCTTTGGTCTTAGGGATCACCCAGTACTTAGTCCCCGTAAACCTCCTCTTGAAATCCCCATTTTTTGTAAGGGCATCACACGTCACCCGTCTCCAGCAACTAAATTCGCATTTCCGGCAAGGTCCTCGTGTGGACGTGCTTTTGACGCAGAAATACTCCATTGATTCACAAGCCATGCAAGTGTGGGTATATTGGCAAGTGACAATACCGCCATCAGCTTTGGGGTGTGGAGGTGTGGGAGTGAGATTAGGGCAGTTAGACATAATAAAATTTATAGAAAAAGGAGTGAAAGAAAAATTAAATAGTGTGGGAAGAATGTGTCTCACGCTCAACGGAGCTCGCGTTTTATACCCGGGCATCTGTCACGCTCCACGTGACACTCAAGGCAAAAGCAGCTGATTAAATCAATAATAAAGAGGTCTAAATCCATATTTGAAGCGCAGAAGCGATTCTACATAGCAACTGCAACTTTCCTTTGTGTACTCACTATTCAACCGCGCTAATCTAAACTTTAAATCTGAATTAGTTAATCTCTCAATAGTGTGTTTAATTTTTCTTCAATAAGCGACACACAGCGCAACGGCCAATGCAATATTCCACTAAAGGTTTATTAAGTGTCTGTGGGTTATTAACAGGGGTAGTGAGCATGTATGGGATGGTTAGTGAAGTTCAAAGGGTTAACGGATGTTAGTGAGGAGGGTTCAGGTGTAACGGGTGTATTTTTGGAGGTCTGTGGTGTGCCAAATGATGGATGGGCAAGAGGTCAATGCGAGGAGGAGTAATGGATATAAAAGAGATTGGATTTTGGTTCGACATTCTTTAGAATTAAATTATAAAACGTATATATAGTTAATAGTGGTAAAACTTTAGGTTAAATCATTATTATTGTTCATTTACTTATTTTCTCAGTAATCATTTCTAAAACTTAAATCTTTGATTATTGAGTTACAACCCTTTGTGAGGTCGTAAGAATATTAATATTACCTTTAAATTATATTGAGATTCTTATTGAACATATCTTGAAGAAACAACTCTTCCTTTGACTCATCTTCAAATCACTTCCTCGAAAATTTCCTCTGTACTTCAAAGAAGTCTCTAACTCCTCTCTCCATCTCACTTTCAGGAACACCCTCAACCTTGTGTGTAGGTCATCCGGTGACATACCCTCTCCCCTCTTATGAATCAAAAACTCATCATCTCTCAGTTTACCCTCCCTCTTTAACCTCACTTTCCTTTCCCATCCCTTTCATTTCATTTCCCCTCCATAAAATTCTTCATTTCTCTTAACCCCTCTACATCCCTTTTACTCAATCCCAACTACTCTCTACTCCTTTTACTCCATAGCAAGCAAAAAGGGTGGGGAGTGCAGAGAAAGAGGTTAGGGGGGGAACCAAAGGGATATGAGTGGGATGGGGAGAGAAAGGGATGGGCTAAGGTGTGCTGGGGAGTGAAGCAAAAGGTGTACAAGGTGAGGGAAGGGTAGATAAAGTGGTAGGAGGGGTGGGGAGTGTAGCAAATAAGGAATTGAGGGTTTGGGGGTAGCCAAATGAGTAGTGAGGCGTAAGGAGGGTAGCAAAAGGTTTTTCAAGGGCTGAGGAGGGGTGGTGTGAAATGGGTAGGGAATAAAGAAGGCTAGAGAATAGATATATAGGGATGAAAAGATGTGGTAAGTTGAGGGAAGATATGATTGTAGGCAGGGGTGGTGAGGGAGGCAGAAAAGGTGGCCAAAAACTGATTTTGTACTCTGATGTTTTGCTGAATGTCAGGGTACACCTATCAATTAAGTTATCAATTACAGACACAGCTGTTGTTGAAAAGTTTCAGGACGGGTTCATGGATATACACTGCTCACCTTGTGCAAATAGAAATATGTATTAATTTTTAAACATAAAATGATGATATATTCCGGTGTATGGTCTTGTTTCCACCTATTTTCATTTATAGTACATCTGTAATGTCTAATTTTTATAAATAATAGATTTTTAAGTATAAGCATTGAAATATAAAAATTAGGAGTGAAAAAATACTAAAAATTTCTAAAATTATATTTCATGGAATTTGGCTACACATTATGCCTATGATGATAAAATAAGTAATCTTGGTAATTTCTAGAAATAATTTTTCAACAAAAAAACAAATATTAAAATCTAAACCATTAATATGGGAATGATGAGTTGAGCTCACTTTCCTTTTAATTTGACTTCCAGATCTGTTGGTGCAGCACAGAACATATTTTACCCAAATTATATAATTAAAAAAACAAAATAACATAAAATATTTGGATATATCTCACCTTTTGGCTTGATTTTTTGTATTTAAATATTTTTAAATACCTGAATAAATAGATGTAATTATTACAAATTCAAGAAAAAAATTATAATATGTCTTAAAATACAAATGATTGTTAATTCAGTAACAGGAAAAACTCTTTGAGTTATCATCATTACTAAATAAGCTTGATGAAAATGAATATATCTACTTTTAAAAAAATATCTAAGTTTTTATGGAACTTAGATTGAAATCCTAATGCCATCCTGGTTCTCAACTTTGTTGAAGCTAAGTTAAATTGTGAGATTTTCTTTTATTTTTTTCCAAACTTGATGTTTTATTTTTTAATGTATATAAATGTATATTTCTTTATCACAAAGATTTATATTAAATAATACATAAAAATCTGGAAATAAGTAAAACTATAAATAACTTTAGAAATTTTTTAAATACAAAAAATGAGCATGTTTATTTTCACACAGTATAATATTATTTTCTTTCATATGATAGATAGTGAACAGCTCAAAACTAAGTATTATATATATATCTTATGTAATAAAATAAGTCCCATTTTTGGTTCATATTTAAACTAATCTGATAGAAAATCATTCTTTTTTTAAATAAAAACTATACAGCTCCTTCTGAGTATTAAACTTTTTTAGATGTATATGTCTTAGTTTATACCGAAAATTAAAGAAATTACTGGTTTAACCTGCAAAATGAGACATTTTTTTATTGATTGAAATTTTATTATAAAAAAATCTCTCAAAAAAAATTTTTCCTTCTAAATAGTTGAAACTCTTCTTGTTAAACTTACTTTTATTATAGATATATTCATTCAAGTATTTCTATTTGAAAAAGGAATTAACTAAGAGTATATATGTATTCTTTTTTGGCCAAAAGAATATCAAATATACTGTATTGTATAGATTTAATTGTTGTAAAAATAAAAATTAACTTTTTTACATAATGATTTTAGTATTTTATTACTATTAAGAATTAAAAAATCTTTAAACTGTATTTTTTTACCTGTAAATTATGTGGAAATTTTAAGATGTGATTTACCCTTGTGAATTATTTTGTCCCAGAAAGCAAGCATGTGTACTTTAAACTTTGTGCTCTATTTAAACTTCAAAAGAAACATATCAAATTAAGACAAATAAAAATTTAAAATATTTTATTGAATTTATATTAATTATAATATAATTCTTTGAATATACAATTTTTCTCTGGGAAGAGCAAAAAATATTGATCATTTGTATTTTAAACAAAATTTTATGTTAAATTTTTCAATAGAAAAACTGGTATAATGATTAAAAAATATCCTATTAAATATTCAGAAGAGTCACTGAACAATAATACAGCATAGAATTCCAACTTGAATCCCATATATTCACATAAAAATATTTTTTACAATTTTTTGTATGAGCTACAGGAGAAAACTTTTATTGAAAAAAATGGTATTCCCACACAAATCTAATTTCAAATTGAATTTTAATAAATATTTATTGGTTTATAATATTTTTCCATTTGAAAATTTTAGATTATTTTTAGGTATAATTTTTTTCAAATTAAAAATTAAGTGACTATTGATTCATTTTTTTCTGTAAATGAGATCAATTTACTACCCAAAATAATCTTACAAAAATAAATGGAAAAAAATAAAAACAAGATTCAGAATTTCAGAAATTCATTGTATTTAGTTAAGATATATTATATATTTATTAAGTATTTTTGGAAACACTACAGCTATAAGAAGGCAGAAATTATTTTTATTTAAAAATAATTAATTTTGCTACATGAAAAAGGTGCAAAAACATGATTCAAGTAAACCACATGAAGAATTATAATTATTTGAAGATAAATATCAATTATTTTTTATTTATTAATGATAAGTACAAAGAAACTATAAAATTTTTTTATTGAGTTAAAAATCAACCAATAACACATGACTCATATTTTTCTTTTCCTTTTTCTTTTTGGTTTTGTGTGTTTTTTACTTAGTGCTAGATCTAAAAATTTAAAAATCCTAATGGTTCGATGTGCTTCTCATATAATTCATTTAAGTTCAACAAATAATATTTTTCAATCTAAAAATTCTTATATGAAATACAATACAACTTCAGTTTATATGGTTTCTATTAAAATATTACTATATTTAATTCTCAATGAACAAATTTTTGACCTTTAAAATGTACATACCAGCTTTCATATGTTTTGAAAAAGATTTTCATAAAATACTAAATCAATTTAAAAATGATAACTTTAGTATTAATAATCTATTTTTCTGTAACTTTATTGATTAAATAGAATTGAAAAATAAGATAAAAATATATTTAATTAAAAATAAATTTGTGTTGAGAAGATTCTTGAACTTTCCTTATTGTGATTTCTAATCAGAGTTTATTGAAGTTTTTCAATTATTTCAGTAAAGATTCATCCATCATTAATGAAGTGTGCAAGCTGTTTTTAAAGAAGAGTTCAGCATAAGTTCCATATGACTTCTATCTGAGTTCTATCTGACTAAAAGTTGAGGACTTTCTAGAAATTCCCCCCAATTTTCATGTGGTGAGTACCATCAACAAAACTTATAAAACCTGGGAAGCCCTCTGCTTGCATAACCTGAGATGATTCAATTTGCTCTTATATAGTTAGTCAGGTGATAAGTTTAGATTCCAAGGAGTTGATAGCAGTTATGCATTGTTTTTTATAAGGTTTAACAGAGCCATACCCTAAATCAAAGACATTTTTAAAACATTTCAAGGTAGGTCTGTTACCATTGGAACCCAAACAACATAATGTGATGGCCAATTGAATTGAAAGATCATATTGTGGTTTTTGAGAATTATTGTGAAAGAAGGGGTGGTCCTGAACAATCTCAAGCAATTTAAAGAAAATTCCTGAGAAGTCATTGTAGGTATACTCTTACAGTTGCCTTGCTGTAAGCAGAATCCAAAGAAGTGGGATAAACCAAAGAAAACCCTGTCCTTCTAAGTAAAATAAGGGTTGTTCAAATAACTAAGCTCTCTAGTCTACTTGAATTGATTGAAATATATATATGAAACTCTGATTAATATAAATGCTTATTGAGATTTAGAAAATAGCAGCAGTTGAGAAAGAAATACTGATTACAACAATTAAGGTGTACCAGTGAAAGATCTGTAAAGAAAGACTTTTATGTTTTTATAAGATTTTTATTTTTAATGAGATAACAATAAAAACAAGTCCCTGAGGTTGAGACCTTTCCAAAGATACCCTATATGTGATTAAAATAATATTGTTGTGTTGTATTTCAAAAGTGGTATGAAAAATATAAATGTTATAAGGGTATTACAATTTTATTTAAATAATGTTCAGTAATAAAAAATATGAATGTTGTTGTTAATTATATTCAAAAAGACCCTTATTATCAAAACTAAAAAGAAAAAAACATGTAGAAGACTAAGATTCTCCTCCCCCAGACCTTTCCAAAAATACCCTACATGCATAAGATCTACAATAAACTATTGATCTAGTAAGAATAATAACTTTCTAACTAAATATTGCCACAATGACAAAACTTTGTACTGGTGACCAAACTTTTCTACAGTGACCAAACTTTACCACAGTGCCCAGACTTTTCTGAAGTGACCAAACTTTGACACAGTGACTTCGCTTTTTCACCGTAAAATCACCAGAGTGCACTGGAAAAAAGTGGCCATTCCAAGAGCACACTTCATTCACCAAAAATACAAATCCATAAAACCATCAAATCACAAAAGAAATACCACATATAACCATTCCAAAACACCAAAAATCAACCCAAAAAAATCCAGTTAACTCCCTTCAACCAAATTAACACCTGGTAACACCATTATTTTCTTCCAACCAAGTTCCAATCAAATTTTCACCTAAGTGGCCTACCCAGATTTGGAATGGCACATTTTGAACAACTGTCTAAAACTGGGTAAAAATAGGTTAAGAAGGGTTTGAATGGTATACTTGGGGGTATGAAGTACTTGAGGCTCTCTTGGAAGAAGGTAACATTTCCTGGCCATTGTTGATAAAAAGAGGAAATCTTCTTCAAGATCAGAATCAGAATTGAAATCAGAGTCCAAGAGGGGATCAAGAGGTGTGAAAGTCATTGCTTGATGTAGCTTATCACAATTTGAGAGTGAGGAAGGCATGAAATTGATACAGTATAAAAATTTAAATGGTGTTGTGGTGTTCCAAAGCTGGGTAGGTATTTGGAGTGCATATTTGGAGGTATTTGGTATGTAGGTTATAGTTGGGGTTATGGTGTTTTTTATTGGTGTTTTGTTAGTTTTTAGATGTTTAGTTGTGTTTTTGTAGGCTTAATCTAGGATCAATTATTATGTCTCAGCTAAATGTCCTTTCTTTTATTGTCATTTTGGTATTTGTTACATGTGATTATCTTGTTTCTACATGCATTTAAAGTTGTTTTGTTGTTTTAGAGGGTGTTTTTGGGTGTTTAAGGGCCTAAAAGCAGCTGCCTGCCAGCCTCTATGTGGCTGTCCCTACATTGGGCAGCCCTCCCACCTGTGCATGTGGAAGCCTCTAGAGGCATTTTTATAGATGTAGAAAGGTGGGAGAGATTGATTTGGCTGGGAGAAGGCCATGGTGGTCTGTGTGTGAGATAATTAAGCAAGTTTAAGGACATTCTAGCTTATCATCAACCATCTGGTATACCTGGAATCTCTGTTCTTGACTCTTTTGTTTTTTTTTGTGGCATATTTTGGCAGGGTTGTGAAAAGGTTAGTTCTTACTTGACCTCAACTCTTGTCACTGTTTTCTCTGGTATAGTATTGCAAGCTATATCAAGTATTAATGCTGTCTCTGGTGTGTCATTTCAACCTATATCAAGTTGTCAGCCTAGATATCCCTAGGACTGAGTATTTCTTATGCTTAAAATAAGATAAACTTAAGTACATTAAGCTTATATCTTAAAAATAAGGTTAAAACAATTATATATATGATTATAATACATATATATATAATTATTACACTATTATATAACCTATAGTAGTTTAAATAGCTTATCCATAGCCTAATAATACTTATTAAGGTGTTAATGGAGTCATAATATACTTGTCTTAAGTGATATTAAGTAATTATTGACATACATAAGCTTAAATGTATACATAAAGCTCATATTCAGTGAAATATGCAGTATATTATGTATATTTAGGTCTATAAGTGGGTTTTAGACTCTTAATAGCCTATAAAATTTGTTTTTCTGCTTATTTTAGGTCATATGGACGTAATCAGTGGATTCACAATGCCTACAGAAGCATAGACATCTATATCAGGCACATACACTCAGTTTGGACAATTTAATCTGCTTCCTTGGATGGATATTCACAGATTTATGGGTTGGGAGGTCATTGCTGGGTTAATGTGGATGCTTGGGAATGTTATTGGGGGCTTGGACATTTTATTTGTTTCCTTTATATGCTTTGGGTTTCATTTTATCTCTTTTGGATTACTTATTTTACCTGTTTCTTTATGGTATCCACTTTTATCTGGATTTTCTAATTATGTTTTGGGTCTGTGTTATAATTAATTGTGATGGAGGGTACTTACTGGAGGTCTGGGTGTTGAATCTTCTTGAAGTGGACGCCATGGGGAGGTGATGGGCCCTCACAGTTCTGTAATTGCTAGGGATAGCAGTGACATCATCTGGATTGAAGGTCTGTGCACTCCAGGGGATTTGGGTATAAGTAAGGAGGGATTTTGACGGTTATTTATTATCAATTACTTACTAAAATTCGATAAAACACTTCAATACAATTATTAACATTTATAAATATATTATAAAGCCTTTTATAAGTTGATATTATCATTATATAAGCTATAACTATATTCTATTTAGCTATTTTCCACCACTAAGCACGCATTTAAATTCAAGTATTGTGAGTTTTATTTGAGTATAACTATTTTATTAGTCTTCCCCTGAGGTTTAATCACTAAATCATTTATCAATAATTAGTAGGACCATAAATAAATACTATTATATCATACTTATATACTAGAAATACTGACAATTGGGGGTCTTTCCTTGATTATTATTGATTTTTTAGTATAAGACTAAGGACGTGATTTTTACTTAGTATAGCCCAAAAACAAACCAAATATTTGGGTCTGCTGCATATTATTGGGTCATCATAACTCAGTGATTGCGGAAAAGAATCCTTATAATAATTGTACTAATTTTTTATCATAAAAATTAGGTATTTACAGTAGTAACTGTACCCAATATAAACCCAATTTCACTTGGTGTTTGGACACCAATATAACACCCAATTAAATTGGTATTTTGTTAAAGCTTGGTAAGCTAATTATTCACCCTTATAAAGGTCTAGTTAAACTTATTATTATATTTTTAACAGATCTTTTTGAATTTTTCTTATATTTTATTTAAATAAATAAAGATATAAATTCAGGGTAAGCTCCAGTGCTTTTTTATTAGTAATAACATTGCTAATAACTTTTGTCTACTAATTCCATAGAGTTTTTCCTTTCTTTAGACGTGATATATTGTAATTCTTTTCAATATGAGTGCCCCTCAGGACAGTGTAAGTGAAAAGCCTGCTTATAATACCAGGTCTAAAGCTAACAAAAACTATCCAGGACATAACCATGGAGGGTCAGTCATACTCCCAAGCAGAGAAGATGAGCATGGAAAAAAAAGATGCCCTTTTAAAAAAGATAAACATAAAAAATATGTCTCCTCCTCTTCAGGATCAACTATCCCACTTGGACATACAGGTTTTGAAGTTGGAAGAATCCAAGTCACTCATGCTCAAAGAGGTAGAGGAATTACAGAACAATTGCAAAGTAGGGTTTCAACAAATGAATCAAAAACTGGCAGACCTAAAGGGAGGCCAGCCAAGTCAACCAAGTCAGCAACCCCCTATCCCTGGTGAGTCACATCACTCCCAGGAAAAAATCCTGGTATATAAATGGAAGTGGGACTGGTTCCATCAACAATGGACCAGCCACAGCTGCAACAGGGATCCACCACCTCATCAGACTTCCTCAGTTCACCCATACAAATGAAAAAAGCGCCAAAAATAAGGACTGGGATCTATCCCTTGGTAAGTAGCTTACCCTCTCAGATTAAACACAATACTGATAATTACAATATAGGTAATCCTATTGATGTTAAATCTGTGCAGAAAATAGAGGAGGATTTAAGAAATTTAGGTTTTGATGTAGATACACCTGACTTTTCTTTTGTCCACAATAACAGTACTATTCATAATAATAATACAGTTAATCCTCAGTTGCCACCACTTACTAGTGAGACTAGAAGCTCACAAGAGAGTGAGAGAATTGAAAAGGAAAACATGGAGTATTTTAACAATAATCCAACTGTCCATAGAATTGTTTCAGCATTGTGGAATAGAATGACTGATTGTGAGGAACAGACAGTTAAGCTCACTAGTGATACAATTTCATCCTTGACATTAAATATTTCTCAAATGTCAACACGTAATAAAGAATTAGAGAAAAAACATTTGTCTCTAACTCTTAAATATGATTCATTGAGTAACAAATATAGTGAACTTTCAAACAAATTCTGTGAGTTGGAAAAATTGTATGAAGCACACTTGTTGAAAACTGAATCAAGAACTAAGTTATCTTTTGCCCAGACTAATCAAAGTGTCTCTGAGCTACTACAAAGATTAACTAAAGTTGAGATTGAAACTGCCAATCTACTAATGAACCAGGATAATCATAAGTATACTCAATATAATAATAATCCTTTCATTGGCAAAAGTGAATCTCATTCCTTCCCTATACCACCACAATTAAAACCATCTGGTGGTAGTGTCAAATCTGAAAATGTAAGTTACAAATCCGTACAGGAGGAAATACAAGACCATTTATCAAGAGTAAATGAGTTATTGAATTTACCTAAGATTAGTGAGATAAAATCCAATCAGAAGAACTTTCCTAAGATAGATCAGTAACCAACTTATGATGGGGAAGCCAGCTCTGATTGGCAACATTTTATACAAAGAATTGACAATTTAAAATTCTCATATAAGTTACCAGATGAAGAAATAACATCAAAATTAATTTCTTTATTTAAGGATGTTGCTTTATTATGGTTTGAAGCTGTATTGAGTGAGGGTAAAGATTACTCTTGGGCTGAATGGAAACAACTTATTGAAAAACAATTTGGAGGTTCTAAATTCAGGCTTACTCAGCAGAGACTTTATGAGAAAACCAGGTACAATCTGTTGAATGGTGACAAACCTATGGCATTTTTAATGAATTTAAATAAAATATTAAAAGCCATTGAGCCTAATATGGATTTTAACTTATGGAAAGATAAGATAATATATAAATTACCTATATCTGTCAGAGACATTGTTGTAGCTAGAACATTAAATGTTACTGAATATTCTGACTTTATTAATATTTGCAATGAAATATTATTAAACCATAAGTATGAATCAAGGTATTCCACTTGTAAACAAAATGTTGAACCTGTAAAAAATCAGAATTCAAAAACACTTCAGGAGAAGCAGAAAAAACCTACTGAACCTGTAGTACCTAAAAAGTATGAAACAAACACTTGTTTTGAGTGTAACAAACCTTGGGTTAAAGGTCACAAGTGTGAGAAAAATATAAATATTGTTGAAAATCAATGTGAATCTGAAACTGAAACTGAAAAAAGTAAAGAATCAAGTGATTATGACAGCAATATCTCATATAGTGATGAAAATGAAGTCTTTATGTTGGAAGATGATTTGTCCATCTTTGAAAAGCCAATATTAAATATTGACTCAAATGAATCTTTAATGAATTTTGAGGATGCTGAAATCATTAAAGATATACAAGCTGATAACTTTGAAATGACACCTATCATGGTTCCAGCTATCATTTCTGGTGAGAATGTTAATATAGTATTGGACACAGGAGCTGCTGGTTCTGTTGTTTCTACAAATACATTACAAAAAATTGATAGTGAACATAAGTCTAAGCTTGAACCCCTTCAAAGTAAAAATTGGAGAGGTTTTGGATCAGTGCTACACCCCATTGGTAGATACAAAGCTGTTGTTTTCTTTAAACATCAACATAGTTATGTAAGAGTAACTTGTGAATTTGTAGTAATGGACAATACTAACTGTAGTAACTGTTTTATCATTGAAAATGATATTCTGACTAAGTTTGGTGTGAAATTAGACCCTGCTAATAACAATTTTACAATTGGCATGAATGGTAAAAGGAAATTTAGAATAAATTCTTTTAACACAGTCTTACACATTGAGTCAGTAACAAATTCTCTGTGCAAAGGAAGAGAATCATATGAGATGGAAATTCTGGAAACAGAAATTTCTAAAGCATCATCTGGCACTCAGATAAGTGAAGCTGAGAAAAATAATATTTTGGACTTAATTAAAGCATTTCCAATGGCTTTTGCACATGGTACAAATAAACTTGGCCTTGTAAAAGATCATGAGATGAAAATTAGTTTAACCTGTGATATGGATAATATTCCTGCTAGTCTTAAAAAGAAACCATACCCTGCTTCACCAATGAAGAGGAAAGACATAGAGGATAATATTAAGATGTTATTAAAAATGAACATTATTGAGAAGGTTGAAACTACACCAAAATATTGTGTGATATCACCAGTGCTAATTTCTTATGGAAAAGATAAAGCAAGACTGTGCGGTGATTATAGAGCATTAAATACATTTACAGTAGATGATATTTATCCCTTGCCAATGATTGCCTCTATACATGCTACCCTTAAAGGTGCTAAGTATATAAGTTGCCTAGATGGAAATAAAGGGTACCATCAAATTCCTGTTGAAAACAATTCACAGAACTTTTTGTTGATAACAACACATATGGGAATTTATAAATATGTCAGGATGCCATTTGGACCAAAAAATGCTCCATCAGTATTTCAGAAGTTAATGGATATGACATTCCATAATGAAATGATTGAAGGATAGTTAATGGTATACATTGATGACATTATAGTGTTCTCTAAAACATATGATGAACACTTAATCCATTTAAAGAAGGTATTTCAGAAAATGGATGAAATAAAAATGACCCTTGCATTGAAAAAATGTAAATTTGGGTTTGAATCTTTAAAAGTGCTTGGTCATATTGAATCTGGCTTACAAATATGTGTAGACCAAAATAAGGTGGCTGCAATAAAGAATATTGGCATTCCTCAAAATGTAAAGGATGTACAATCTTTTCTTGGCATGTGTGGTTATTATAGACAATATATAAAAAACTACCAATTAATTGCTGCACCATTGACCACACTGATTAAGAAATCAGAAGCTTTCATTTGCAATAATGAAAGACAACAGGATCTTGATAAGTTGAAAGAATGTTTGATGACAGCTCCTATCTTGGAATTACCTGATCTCCAATTACCTTTTGTATTATATACAGATGCAAGTTTTATTGGTCTGGGTGCTGCTTTGCATCAAAAACAACTTATTGAAGGAAAAATGTCAGAAGTAGTAATCTGCTATATTTCATGTACTCTGAGAAGTAGTGAATTGAAATATGGTGCTACTCAACTTGAATGTTTGGCAGTAGTATGGGCTCTTGAGAAGCTACATTATTACCTTGAAGACCAAAAATTTGAGTTAATAACTGACTGTAGTGCAGTTAAGTCACTCTTAAACATGAAAACTCCTAATAGACACATGTTTAGATGGCAATTATCTGTACAAGAATACAGAGGACGGATGAATATTACACATAGAGCAGGAAACTTGCACTCTAATGTAGATCTGTTATCTAGAGTACCTCTGCCTAATAATGATGTTAATCCTGCTTATGTTCCTGAGTCAGAGATTATTAACATTTATGGCATTTATATTGTAGATCTTGAGGAGGAATTTATGCAATCAATTCTTGATAATTATGATTCAGATCCTGACTTGAGTAGCCTCATTACAATATTAAATGATCCATCTAATGCTTCAATGAATGTTTTAATAAAAACATTACCAAATAAGTATAAAGAAGCATTAGAAAAAGGAAAATTTTCCATTTAGGATGATTTTATATATTACAGGAAAAAATTAAGTAATGTAATTGTAATTCCCCGTTCAATGAAGGAGTTAATAATAATTATATGTCATGATGATATATTAGCAGGTCATTTTGACTTCCATAAAACATTAACCAGAGTAAAAAACACAGCTTGGTGGATTAAAATGTCTGATGATGTTCAAAAATATGTTGAGATGTGTGATTCTTGTCAAAAATCTAAATGATTAACAGGCAAAAGAGCTGGATTATTACAACAAATTGAGCAACCCAAAGCTCCATGGGAAATATTTAACATGTACTTTGTAACAGGTTTTCCAATAGCAGGGCATAAGAGTTATAACTCCTGCTGGGTAGTTGTTGATAGATTTACAAAAATGTGTAAATTTATTCCTACTCATAAAGAGGTTTCTGCAAAGGACTTAGATTTTTTATGGTGGACACAAATGTTAAATATAGCAGGTTTCCCCAAAGCAATAGTTTCTGACAGAGATCCTAAATTTACTTCTGAGTTCTGGACATCACTTATGGATGTTTCAGGGTGTCAATTAAAACTTTCTACAGCACACCATCCACAAACTGATGGGCTAGCAGAAAGAATGATAAAAACTTTAGAAGATATGATAAGAAGATATTGTGCTTTTGGTCTTAGCTTTAAAGACAATGACAAATTCACGCATGATTGGGTAACCCTTATCCCAGGTTTAGAATTTGCATACAATAGTACAGTACATTCTGTCACTGGCAAAAAGCCATTTGAGTTATGGTTGGGTTATGTACCTAATACCCCTGCTAAAACTCTTAATAAATTACCTAGATAGGATATCCATCCAGGTACTAAGTCTTTTCTTCAAATGCAAGAATTATGCAGAAAACATGCTCAAGAATGTATAAATAAGGCATTTGAGTATGAGAAGAAAAGATGGGATAAAGCCCATAAAGAACAAATGTTCAAAGAGGGTGATGAAGTCCTTATTTCTACACTACATTTCAATTTAAAAGATAATTTTAAATTGAAGGATCCATTCATTGGACCATTTGTAGTAAAAAAGATGGTTGGTAACAATTCTGTTGAGGTTATTCTATAAGCACCATATGATAGAAAACATCCAGTATTTCCTATATCTCTTATAAAACCATACCATTCTAAAGATACTGCTCTATTTCCAAGAAGATCTGGAAGGCATAAACAGCAACCTGAAGAAATAGTTGAGAAAGCAGAAATTGAAAAGATACTTAAAAAGAGACACCTTACAAAAGAAAAGGGAGTTGAGTATCTATTAAGATTAAAAATAAATCAAGTGAATATGACCAGTGGATTCCAGAAAATGAAATATCTGATCTTAAAAAACTCTTGAAAAAATTTAAATCAAAATAATACTGTTTATTCAGTATATGTATCATAGAAATTTAAAAATTATTTTTCTATTTCACTCCTTACATTTAATTAAAATGTCTTAACATTTTTTTTATTGTTTTTTTGGGTGAGGGAGTGTCAGCCTAGATATCCCTAGGATTGAGTATTTATTATGCTTAAAATAAGATAACCTTAAGTACATTAAGCTTATATCTTAAAAATAAGGTTAAAACAATTATATATATGATTATAATACATGTATATATAATTATTACACTATTATATAACTTATAGTAGTTTAAATAGCTTATCCATAGCCTAATAATACTTATTAAGGTGTTAATGGAGTCATAATATACTTATCTTAAGTAATATTAAGTAATTATTGACATACATAAGCTTAAATGTATACATAAAGCTCATATTCAGTGAAATATGCAGTATATTATGTATATTTAGGTCTATAAGTGGGTTTTAGCCTCTTAAAAGCCTATAAGCTTTGTTTTTCTGCTTATTTTAGGTCATATGGACGTAATCAGTGGATTCACAACGCCTACAGAAGCATAGACATCTATATCAGGCACATACACTCAGTTTGGACAATTTAATCTGCTTCCTTGGATGGATATTCACAGATTTATGGGTTGGGAGGTCATTGCTGGGTTAATGTGGATGCTTGGGGATGTTATTGGGGGCTTGGACATTTCATTTGTTTCCTTTATATGCTTTGGGTTTCATTTTGTCTCTTTTGGATTACTTATTTTACCTGTTTCTTTATGGTATCCACTTTTATCTGGATTTTCTAATTATGTTTTGGGTCTGTGTTATCATTAATTGTGATGGAGGGTCCTTACTGGAGGTCTGGGTGTTGAATCTTCTTGAAGTGGACACCATGGGGAGGTGATGGGTCCTCACAGTGCTGTAATTGCTGGGGATAGCAGTGACATCATCTGGATTGAAGGTCTGTGCACTCCAGGGGATTTGGGTATAAGTAAGGAGGGATTTCGACGGTTATTTATCATCAATTACTTACTAAAACTCAATAAAACACTTCAATACAATTATTAACATTTAGAAATATATTATAAAGCCTTTTATAAGTTGATATTATCATTATATAAGCTATAACTATATTCTATTTAGCTATTTTCCACCACTAAGCACGCATTTAAATCCAAGTATTGTGAGTTTTATTTGAGTATAACTATTTTATTAGTCTTCCCCTGAGGTTTAATCACTAAATCATTTATCAATAAGTAGTAGGACCATAAATAAATACTATTATATCATACTTATATACTAGACATACTGACACAAGTATTGTTGCTTTCACTGGTGTGGACATTGGTTTATATTTCAGTTCTTTGGTCTGGTAGTCTGTCTAGGGACTACTTTCTTGGCTGATCAAGCAGTAAAGTGTGTTGAAAAGGGGTTTTATCAAATAAGACTCGATTTACTTTAGCAGCTAAATCTCACTTTATTTTTCTAAAGGGACAGGGGATTTTCTCTTTGGGTTTTTCTCTAACTTCCTTGGTCAAGGCCTATAGCTAGCATTATAAGATTGTCTACAATGTATGATGATTTGAGGTATAAAGTGTCATGCTGTGGAGTGCTGTGTATGAATGGGGAGAAGATGAAAAATTAGTGAAATAGAACTTTATGGTGAAGTCAGCACTTTTGGTTGAGAAAGTGCAGATGTGAGTGAAATAATTTATTTCATTTTGAAATCCACCAGTGTTGGGGCTAGTGTATTTTGGAAATCTGCACTTGAATAAGTAAAGATTTGGTCAAATTTAAGTGCAGATTTGTAAGTGTGGATTTTCCAGAACTTACACCCCCTTTTACACATGCATGAGTTTTTCATCAATTTTTTTTGGCAATCCATTTTTCATCCTCTCCCTTCCCACATTTCAGTAACACTGAATTCTTACAAATTTCCACTTATCTCACTTTGAAAACCCATTTAACCACCCAAATAAAAATATTTACAGCTACAAAAAGTAAACAGCAATGAAACACTATGCATCAAATAGGGGGTATCAAAGTTAGAAATTTTTAATTCTTTAAAAGGAATTTCACAACACAAAAAGAAAGCCACAAACTTGACATTAATTCTTAGTAAAAAGATGTTTTGGGGGCACAATATGGCATATTTTAAAAAAGTAACCATGGTTGATTTGGTGGAAAAAAGTGGTATTTTGAAATGTAAGATTTCTAACTTTGATACCCCCTAATAAGATATCCCTGATAGGGATATCCAGAGCGAGTTGGGTATATTGTAGGGAGGAACATAAGAATAGAAAAATATGTGTAAGAGAAATATGTGCTGGAAAAGTAAGTGTAAGGAAAATATGTATTAAAAAAATGTGAGAATAATAAGTGTAAGAAAAATATCTTGCAACCATGGGAATTTCTTTCTTTTTTTTTTTTGCAAAAAAAATATTTTTTATTTCATTTTTCATTTTTTTATGTTTTTTTACAAAAAATTTATTTGAAAAAAAAAATTCTCATGGTTGCAAATGATTTTTCTTACACTTACTTTTCTTGCACTTACTTTTTTTACATTGATTTTTCAGACCTTATGTCCCTCCCTACAAAATCCCCAACTTGTGCTGAATATCCCCATAAGGGATATCTTACTTGGTGTTTAGTGAAAAAATCTTTATCCAGCCATAAGATCAATGAAACTACGGAAAAGAGGTCCCCAAACTGGTCCCCACTTGAAGAGGAATGAATTCATTGAGAATGTTGTAATTTGGAACTAGTAAGTTTTGTGTTGAGTGAAAAAAAAAGTAGAATATTGGTGAAGAAATGGGTTTACCATAAGGGATGGAAATTGTGTGTAACTTGCATTTATTGAAAATTTTTGTGCATGAGGAATAAATACAAAATTTCAGTAGTGTAAATCATGTGTAAAATGCATGTTGGTTAGAGAAGCACAGAGATGTACAGTGGCCAGACCAAATTTTTCACCTGGTGCATGCATAATCCAGGTTATCAGCCTTTTTATTTCTTCCCAATACCACCACCATTGCTGCTCACCCCTTAAGATCATACTAATTTTATGATCTACCTTTCACATTTTGGTAATTTGTTGTCAAGGGGTGCTTTTGGTCTAGAAGATTTTATGGCAGTCCAACTGTCAGTGTATCTAGTATTTAAGTATGATATAATAGTATTTAATTATGGTACTACTGCTTATTAATAAATGATTTAGTGATTAAACCTCAGGGGAAGACTAATAAAATAGTTATACTCAAATAAAACTCACAATACTTGGATTTAAATGCGTGCTTAGTGGTGGAAAATAGCTAAATAGAATATAGTTATAGCTTATATAATGATAATATCAACTTATAAAAGGCTTTATAATATATTTCTAAATGTTAATAATTGTATTGAAGTGTTTTATTGAGTTTTAGTAAGTAATTGATGATAAATAACCGTCGAAATCCCTCCTTACTTATACCCAAATCCCCTGGAGTGCACAGACCTTCAATCCAGATGATGTCACTGCTATCCCCGGCAATTACAGCACTGTGAGGGTCCATCACCTCCCCATGGCGTCCACTTCAAAAAGATTCAACACCCAGACCTCCAGTAAGGACCCTCCATCACAATTAATGATAACACAAACCCAAAACATAATTAGAAAATCCAGATAAAAGCGGATACCATAAAGAAACAGGTAAAATAAGCAATCCAAAAGAGATTTAATGAAACCCAAAGCATATAAAGGAAACAAATGAAATTTACAAGCCCCCAATAAAATCCCCAAGCATCCATATCAACCCAGCAATGACCTCCCAACCCATAAATCTGTAAATATCCATCTGAGGAAGCAGATTAAGTTGTCCAAACTGAGTGTATGCGCCTGATATAGATGTCTATGCTTCTGTAGGCGTTGTTAATCCACTGATTATGTCCATATGACCTAAAATAAGCAGAAAAATAAAGGTTATAGGCTATTAAGAGGCTAAAACCCACTTATAGACCTAAATATACATAATATATTGCATATTTACTGAATATGAGCTTTATGTATACATTTAAGCTTATGTATGTCAATAATTACTTAATATCACTTAAGATAAGTATATTATGACTCCATTAACACCTTAATAAGTATTATTAGGCTATGTATAAGCTATTTAAACTACTATAAGTTATATAATAGTGTAATAATCATATATATATGTATTATAATCATATATATAATTGTTTTAACCTTATTTTTAAGATATAAGCTTAATGCACTTAAGCTTATCTTATTTTAAGCATAAGAAATACTCAGTCCTAGAGATATCTAGGCTGACACCAACAGCAATGAAATGTGAGGAAAGCTCAAGAATTCAAAAGGGGTACATATTTTTTATCTTTATATTTTAATACTCAATTAAAAGTAAAAAAGTTATTATTATTATTACTTAAAACACTTAGAAGCTAGCAAATTTAAACACTAAGGTAGTAACAGTAGTAATAGATGTGGTTTGTATATATAATAAATTTTTAAGGTAAGTATGGAATGAATGAATACAGCCAGATTGAGATGCCTTATATAGGCAAAAAGGAGAGAAACTAAGGAATCAAAATTCTATATACATGAGTATCAGAGAGAGAGAAATTTCCCAATTAGACATTTCAAATATTAATGTTGTTCTATAAAGAATGTTCTCATATACAGTAGTTATCTGTATATGTCAAATTAAATTATAATTATTTGATTTATTTAGTTTTTCTGTATATGTCAATGTAAAATAAAATTATTTGATTTTAATATTTAGTATTTTTATATTTTAGTCCACCTTTCAGCTTTCATGAGGACGCTGTCAAGGAATAAAACTTGAGGGAACATATTTATTATATATTTACTTAATTTTAATTATTAATTTATTTAAACTATTATAAATAACTTATAAAGTAAGTATAACTAACAAATTGAGAGGTAAAGTTGTATCTCTACACTAGTAAATAATTAAATATTTACTGGGTAAGTTTAGTAGCCTGGCTGACACTCCCTCACTCTAAAAAATAATAATAAAAATGCTATGATTTTTTCTTTTTATATTTCTTTAGTAGAGCAGGAAGGTGAGATATCTCTTTCCCAGGAATCCAAGAATCATATTCAGAAGTTTATTCTTGAATCTCAATAAGTATTCAGTACCTTTTTCAGCAGTGATTATTCTGTAATTTAGAATCTTATCAATTTCTGCTGTTTCAGTGATTTCATTAGGGGTTTTACTTGGTCTTACCCTCCTTTTTTGAAATAAATAACTATTGGATGTGTAAGGACTCAAAAGAGATATTGGAAAAACAGGGTGATTCCTGTCATATGGAGAATATAGGATAACTTCAACTGCATGATCACCAACCATTTTTCTGAAAACAAATGGACCTTAAAATGGGTCTTTTAATTTTTTATTACTTTGTCAATTGAAGTGGACTGTAGAAATCAGTACTTCATCACCCTTCTGAAAAGTGTATTATTTATGGGATTTGTCCCACCTTTTCTTCACATATTCAAAAGATTTTTCAATACATTTTCAAGCATGAACTCTAAAGTTTTTGCATTTGAAGAAAAGATTTTACACCAGGATGTAAATCCATTTTAGGTATTTTATTATTGAGAATTCAGGGAGGAGTATTTGGAACATATCCAAGCCAGAGCTCAAAAGGCTTTCTCTGAGTAACAGAATGAACAGTGCTATTATAAGAAAATTCCAAAACAGGAAGTAAGGTGACCCAATCATGAGTGAACCTTTCATTGTCTTTGTACTCAAGGCCAAAGGCACAATAACTTCTTATCATGTCCTCTAAAGTCTGAATCATTTTTTCAGCTAATCCATTAGTCTGGAGGTGATGGGCAGTAGAAAGATTCAGATCACAACCACAAAAATCCATCAGAGACATCCAAAATTCAGAAGTAAATTTAGGGTCTCTGTCAGATATTATGGCCTTTGGGAAACCAGCAGTATTAAAAATATGAGACCACCACAAGAAGGCTAATTCTTTAGTGGAAACATCCTTGGGAGTAGGGATGAATTTACACATTTTTACAAATCTGTCCACAATAACCCAGCAAGAGTTATAACTGTCTTTCCCAGCCATGGGCAATCCTTTTACACAGTCCATGTTTATGATCTGCTATGGTGCATCAGGAGATTCAGTATGTTGAATCAATCAAGCTCTTTTTCCAGTTAATCATTTTGATTTCTGGAAAGAATCACAGGGTTCAACATATAGTTTGGTGTCTTCAGACATATTAGCCCACCAAGCAGTGTTCTTAATTCTGATTATTGTTTTTTCAAGATCAAAATGTCCTGCCAATATTTAATCATGAGAAATTTTTAAGATGATTTTTTTCATAGGAGGAATAACAATAAAATTAC
Source organism: Hemileia vastatrix (assembly GCA_030280995.1). Lineage (NCBI taxonomy): Eukaryota > Fungi > Basidiomycota > Pucciniomycetes > Pucciniales > Zaghouaniaceae > Hemileia > Hemileia vastatrix. The sequence goes on along the minus strand of JASXTE010000016.1, from coordinate 21,806,212 downwards.
TCAACTTTCTTCTATAATAGAGGTAGCCTTCATCAATTAAAAATTTACCTTTTTCCAATGAAACCTGGTACTTTGCTTGGAGGGTTTTAATTAATGCTTGTATTGAAGCATTCTTTAGATCATTTAATATAGTAATCAGATTTTTTAAGTCATTTTCTTTATCATATGAATCCAGAATAAGCTTTAATAGCTCTTCCTTCATTTCAACCACATATATCCCATGAATGTGAACTATTTAATCCTCAGGATCATATGCAGGATTAGAGTCATCATTTTGAAAAGGTAACCTTGATAAAATATCCACATTTTAGTGAGCAATACCAGCCCTATGAATTATTTTCATCCTCCCTCTGTATTCCTGAAAAGCCAGCTGCTATCTGAACATGTGTCTGTTAGGTTTTTTTAAGTTTAAGAGGGATTTTACTGCACTGCAGTCAGTGACAAGTTCAAATTTCTGGTCATCCAGATAATAATGTAGTTTCTCCAGAGTCTATACCACTTCTAAACACTCGAGTTGAGTGGCACCATATTTCAATTCACTATTTCTCAAGCTCCTTGAAATATAACAAACTACTACTTCTGATACTTTGTCATTCATAACTTGTTTTTGATGGAGAGCAGAACCAAGGTCAATGAAACTGGCATCAGTGTACAAAACAAATGGTTGAGTAAAGACAGGCAAGGCAAGAATTGGTTCTGACATCAAAAATTGTTTCATAGTGTCAAAAGCTCTTTGTCTTTCACTTTTCCAGACAAAAGCAACATCTTTCTTAGTAAATTGGGTGAGGGGTAATTCTATGACTTGATAATTTTTAATATATTTTCTATAGTATCCACACATTCCCAAAAAACTTTGGAGCTCTATGACTGTAGTAGGAGCTTTTACCTGTTGTATGGCTGCCACACTTTTCTGGTCAAAACATATCTGTAATCCTAAAACAACATGACCAAGCAATTTCAAGGAATGAAACCCAAATTTGAATTTTTTCAAAGAAAGTGTCATATTTATCTCATTCAACTTATGGAACACTTTAAACAGGTGTTTAAGGTGGTCCTCAAATGTCTTGGAGAATATGATGATATCATAAAATAAACCAATATCCATCCTTCAATTATTTCTTGATGGAATGTGTTATCCATAACTTTCTGAAAAACTGAAGGGGCATTTTTGGGGCCAAATAGCATCCTAACATACTGATATATACCCATATGAGTAGCAATCATTAGAAAATTCTGTGAGTTCTTCTCAACAGGTACCTGGTGATATCCCTTATTACCATCTAAACAGCTGATATATTTAGCACCTTGTAAGGTAGTATGGATAGAGCTAATTCTGGGTAAAGGATAGATATCATCTACAGTATAAATATTTAATGCTCTATAATCACCACATAACCTTGCTTTAATTTTATCATAAGAAATTAGGACAGGTGAGATAACAAAAATTTTAGGTGTTTCAACTGCCTTTTCAATAATATTCAACTTTAAAAGGGTAGAGATATTGTCTTCAATATATTTTCTCTTTGTGGGGGAAGCAAGATAAGGCTTCTTCTTTAAATTAGGTGTTATTTCAGTTAATGGGAAAGATAAAGAAAGCTTCATTTCTTCTTTTACCAATCCTAATTCATGTGACCCATGAGCAAAGGCCATAGGAAAAGATTTTATCAATTGAATAATGGAATCTTTTTCCTCACCAGAAATTTGTTCTCCAAAAGAAGCTGTGTCAACTCCAGTCAGAAGGGAAGGCATTTATTTTGTAGATCTTCCTTTATATTTAAATACAGAATGACATGTGTTCAATCCTGGTGTTAATAATTTTTTGGGGGAGAAAATTTTAAATTTTCTCTTCCCATTCAACCCCATTGTGAAGCATTGGTTTGAGGGATCAAGTTTAATTTCATATTTGGTTAATATATCATTTCCCACAATGAACCAATTGCTTAAGTTGTCATTTTCATTACTACAAAGTCACATACAGCTCTTACAAAGCCATGGTTATATTTGAAATATACTGTAGCTTTGTATTTACCAATGGGGGACAAAACAGAGCCATAACCTCTCCAATTTTCAGAAGTGACAGGCATAAATTTTGATTTATAATCCTAATCAACTGAAGCAAGTTCTTTTTCAGATACAACACTTCCTCCAGCACCAGAGTCCAAAACAACCTCAATGTTATTTCCATTAATCAAGACAGGTGCCTTTAGAGGGTCAATAATAATTGAGGTGTCCTCAATATTCCTTATGATTTCAGCATCTTCAACTGTGGAAAAATCATTGATATCAATGTCAATATTATTTAAATATTGAATATCTCCATCCAGTATCAATATTTACTGGTTAGACTCATGAGAAATGTTTCTGGCACAGTCACTTGAAGTATCATTTAGTGCAACTGTGTCATCATCAGGCTCCTCTGTTTGTTAAACAGGGTATATTTTCTTGTCAAAAACATGGCCTTTCTTCCAAGGTTTGCTGCATTTAAAGCAAGTGTTTGTTGCATATCTCTAAGGTGCAAAAGGGTCAGAGGGTTTATCAACTTTTTCAGGAAGCTTTTGTTGGTAGTTGGAGGTTTTCTCCACTGAAGTTCTTGGGAAGAGCTTCCTAAATTCATACATTTTATTTAAGATAAATTCATTACAAGTATTAATAAAGGAAGAAGGATCCCTGGAGAATTTAGTTCTTTCAACAATAAAGTCTCTCAAAGACATTGGCAATTTATAAAAGATCCTGTCCTTCCACAGTTTGTAATCCATCTTTGGATCCATTGATCTCAAGATTTTTACTAGTTTCATCAGGAACTAAAAAGGTTTTTCTGTAGGTGATGAGCTATATCTAGACTCCTCATACTGCCTTTTCTGGGCCAACCAAAATTTTGAACCACCAAATTGTGCTTTAATGAATTTTCTACAATCCTCCCAAGAGTAATCATTATCATCCAAGACGGCAGATTCATTCCACATGAGGGAAAAATTGGAAAAAAAGAAATTAGTTTAGACACAATTTCTTTATCTGGTAGTCTCTAAGAATTCTTAAGATTATCAATCCTACAGATTAATTGCTGCCAGTAAGAGGAAGAATCACCATCAAATGTTGGAAATTGGTCAAGTTTGGGCGAAATTTTCTGATTTGAGGTAGTTTCCCTCTGGTTTACTTGTCTCTGTGTAAGAAGAAGTTGCAATTTCTCTAACTGAGCTGTAATCTCATTTTTTAACACATTTGCAGATGAACAGGGTATATCATCAACTTTTGATGGAAACTCAGAACTATCTACAGGTTTCTCTTGTACTAACTCTTCTCTAGAGGAGCTTGGCTCAGGTACATGTGGAGTAGCCTTTGCAAAGATTTCCTTCTCAGAAGTGAAAGAGTATTTTTGGTAAAATAAAAATGAATTCAATTTTTCCTCAATGTTTTTTAACCTAGTTTTCACCTTTGGAATACTGGTTAATGTTTCATTGATGGTTGAAAAAAGATAATTTATTCTTATTTTGCAGAGATGAATAATGGTCATTTAATTTATTCAAATTTAATTTCTTACCTTCTAATTCTTGGCAACAGATAGAAATAGTCTCTTGCACTTTGGATAGATCATTCATAAGATTTTTCCACAAAGAAAATTTCTTTTCATAATTTAATTTGTACCTAAATAATTCATCAGATACCCTATTAAGCTCACCTTTCAATGCTTGGTAGCCTTGTTCAGCTAACAAGAGATTAAATTTTTGGATCAATTGTAAGTTATTCATTATTTGATTTTGTTTTGTGATGATGCCTCTCAAATATTGATCATTAGTAGTTGCTACATCAGGAGCATTTTTCAGGAGAGAAATAGAGTAATTTTCAAGTGTCTCATAAACTTCAGGATCAATTTATTTATCTATAATAGCCATATCTGGATTAATCATTGAAGTAGAAACTAACACTAAAGGAGTATTTACAAGACTAGAAAATTGATTAATCTTTCTGCTAGAACCAGCTTCTCCTGGTCTCAAGGTGTTATCTACCATCAATGAGTTACCTGAAGGAACTTAATCAGTTACAAAGAAAGGAACTTGAGATTCAATGGAAGGTTTTACTATGGTTTTAGAATAATTTGAAGATGATTGTTTTTCTTTCTTTTACCTCCTTGGTAATGGTGAGGAGGGATGGGATTGAAATTTTGGGGCCTGGAGGGTCCTTCTTGAGGAGCCTGCTGTGTTTTCTGAGCTTGGACAGAGTCCCATAAGGTGTTCAGCCATTCCAATTGCTATTTTAAAACTTCCACTTTTTCTTGTTGTTGAGGAGCCAAGTTTAAAAGGGGTTCTGCTCCCTGAGGATGTCTCTTCTTCTCCTGAAGGAAAGTTTCCATGCTTCTTATTTTTTCTTCTAAAAACTCTACCTTTTCCCTTATTGTGAGGTTCTCTGACTTCAACTCCTTGATGTGAGTTTACAGGTTGTTTACCTGTTGCTGAACTGGCATATTTTTTTATTTTGAAGCCTTTTGGAAGCTCTTCTTGGGGGGGGTACCTCGGACTTGGAGTCCATGGAAGGTTGTTTCTTCTTTATTTCAACCTCCTGAATTACTACATCCTGTTTGGTTTGCTAATTGATTAGTTTGAGAAAATTTTGTAGTCAAAGGAGAGCGTGAAGAACTTGCATCATAATCAATAAGATCCAATTCCTCATAATAGGTGGTAGAAATATTAAATTCAGCCATTGTTTGTATCACTTGAGCTGAGGGAAGGAAAAAATATTAATATTTTGTCAGTTATTATTCTTTTTTGTTAAAAAAAATAAGAGATAAAATAAAAATATTTAAAGCTTATTATCAATTACCATGACTACTAATCAACTGAAAAAATGAAAATATATCAATTATCAGGACAAAAAATCAACTGAAATAATTAATTTATTATCAATTACCAGGATTGCTAATCAACTGAAATAATGAAAATGTATCAATTATCAGGACTAAAATCAACTGAAATAATTAGTTTATTATCAATTTCCAGGACTACTTATCAACTGAAACAATGAAAATATATCAATTTATCAGGACTAAAATCAACTTAAATAATTAACTAATACAATTTTTAATCAATTTATTTACTAAGATATTGATATTATTTATTAACAGGAAAAAATCAACTGAAATAATTAATGAAATTTCTTAACCAAAAAAACAACTTATATATTTTATATTTATTAATTACCAGGACTAAATGTCAACTGAAATAATTTATTAATATAATTTTTTAATTAAATAATTAATTTATATATTGTTATTATTTTAATTACCAGGACTAATTGTGTAAGCCTGTATATCTCCAGGACTGAGTAAAAATTGATTATAAGTTATGTTAAACACATGAACTATACATGGGAATAAGAAATAAGAGTACACAAATAGTATACATAAGTAAAATTATGATAATACACAAAAAATGCCATTATAACACCTTATATACACACATATATCCACCTTTTATAGGTCTTATGTACTTAATATTAAGTTGGAATATGTTATGGTAATCTTAAGAACCTTAAGTATAAGGCTACATAATTTTTAAGTACACTTAAAGCTGTTATATTCATTGTTTTATGCAAAAAACAAGAAATGCGCTTTATTTCACTTAAAAGTTGACTATATGCGCTATAAAATTGAGAATATCAAAATTGCGCTTTGACAGATCAATTGGGCTCATTTAGAACTATTGATTTGGCTATTTAAATGCATAAAAATAACACTTTTCAAATTTGGTGTTTTTTATGCCAGAAATGGCTTCTGTGTACTGGCCACATACTGCCTGCTTTTTTCCCGTGTGAATAGCTTCATTTTTAGCAAAGTTAGCTTTTTCACACTATAATTACCCCACATTCTACGCCCACTGTGGGGAAACACACTAAAATAGGCGACAGGCGCTTATTTAGTGTCCTAGCTTAATTAATAATGCATTGACCTTGTTTATATGCACTAATTTCATTAATAACCTCACTCTTGGCACTTTATTTCATCACCACGCTTAAATTTGCCTAATTTTAGTCAAGGATTTACCCGTGCAAGCGCCTGCCAAGAACTGCATGTAGTTACCCCACATCTCACGCTCTTTTTTAAGTTTTTGGGTGGTTTCTCAGTCAATTTTGGTTATTTTTGAATGGGAATTTCACGTAGTATAATGTCAGGCTTAGCCCCATTATTTCTACAGTAAATCCCCCTTATTATTAAGCTATTATTAACCTTAAAAAGTCTCCTTTAGTCTTTAATAATATTGTTTTATATGCATATACTCTCTTTTTGTCTTTTTCTTTAATTTTGATGGATTTTCCTTATTATTCCAGTATTTTGGCGGTTGTTACTTGTTTAATTATGTCATGGGTCACTGGGGATGTTGATGGGAAGGTCTATTAGTTGTTTTGAGGCGTCATTAACTGTGTATTGGATGGTATATCAAGGGATTTATTGGGGAACTCAGTGTGTATAAAAGGAGGAGGTTTTTGGGTCTTGTTTCTACATTCTTTATCATTACAATTTAACCAATATAACCAAATCAATTACAATACATATCAATTAGTACTTTTATAAGACTTTTGAATAGTATCTGAACTTATATAATCTATTTTTCTACCAACTATAAAGATTGTAAGCCATATATAAGAATAGTGAGAATTATATTACTGAGACCTTTATATTTGATTTTATTATACAATTTAGTGGATTAAGATTACAGTATTCATATAGGACCATAAAAATCTTCTAGACAACTGAAAATTCAAGCTAGTTCACGTCCTTGTACTTGACCTTAGCCTGACAATTGGGGACCTTTCCTCAAGAATTCTGTTATAATCCAGTAAGTGACATTTTCAAAGAAGGTACACGTAAATAATATCCCTATAGAAATATTTGGATAATTACAACAGGTTGGGGTCACTTATATAGTGATTTCAGAAAAAGAAGCCCTGTTATATAATAAAATTGTGATATTGAATCATCAATTTTACCACTAATTTAACATATAATTGTTCTTAGTGGGAGTCTGTCAATAGACCAATTAAATTTGTGATCTTTGCAGATGATAACCAATTAAACTGATTAAATGTTTTCTTTTTACAGGACTCTTAATCCCTTTTTATTGGTTTGTAAAATTCATTTAATATTTGGAAAGAATCTTACTAACAAATTTTCTTTTTTAAATATAAATACACGGCTACATATTGTAGACCAGTTAAATCAAGTGACCACATAAAAGCATATTTGACTTTTGGCACTTAAAGATTCACTTTATACCAATAAGTAAGAAATAAAATTGTCTTCAGTGGTATTAGTAAATACTGATTAAACTCCTTTTTGAAGTTTTTCATATCTAAACTTTCAATTCTCTAAAAATTCCACGTAAAAATGTGTGAAAACAATGACATTGTAAGTAATAAGGCAAAACCTTATAACTTAAGAACTAGAGCTGAAAGACCTGTTAAAGGACATCCAAATGGAGGGTCAAGAGTCACCAGTAACAATAAACAACACCCCACCAATGTCCATGGAGGAAAAGGAAAAGCTCTTAAAACAAATGTCAATAAAGAAGTCCAAAAAACACCTTACAAGAGCAAATTCACTCCCTCTCAACCCTACTGAATACTCTAACAATAAGAGTAAAAAACATGTTAGACCAGATCAACAATCTTGAGAAAAGGGCGGCACAGGGCATTATAGAAGTCAACCAGGCTCTAGTGGATATAAGGTCTCATCAACAACCAGTAGCACCAAATACCACAGCAACACCTCCAGTCCCAGAAGAGGACCAAAAGATAACTGTAAGCAAATGGAAGTGGGATTGGTATGCCCAAAACTACAACAGTCCTCCTCAACAGGGATCCAGCAGTCACCCTTACAGGGGAAAGCCAAGGAGAGGCAGGGGAAATGGAATAAGACCGTGGTAAGTCATCCACCTTCTCAAGATCAATTATATAATCCTAACAATGAATTACTTATAGGTAATGAAATTGATAGAGAGTTATTGGATATAATTGATAAGGATTTAAAAAATTATTCATTTGAAAATAACATGTTAGACTTGTCATTAAATGAGGACAATGTACATAGTTTTATTGACCACCAGGAAAATACTATTAATATAAAAATGGAATCAAATGAATTAAAAATTGACCCTGATGATGAATCTTCTGAATTGGAAACAGACAAAATTGAATATTTTCTAAAAGAAAATCCAATGGAATCAAAAATAATTAGTAAATTATTATTAAGAATTGAAAAATTGGAAGAATTCTCTAGAGAGTCCAACAATAATATGGAAAGTGTATTATTAAACATCACACAATCATTGAGTACAACAGCCAATAAGTTAAAAGTTATTGAGAATTCAAATAATGAATTTATCAATGAACACAAAAGATTAAATTCTGAGATTAAAAATTTAGAAATTAAATTAGAACATTCTCAGAATATTATGGCCACCATAGAGGGATGTGTAAAATTGTCTTTTTCAAATGTAAATGATACCTTAACTCATGTACCTGTGTTAAAAGATAGGTTACAAAGAGTAGAAATTGAAGTAGCTAACATTTTGAAAAATACTGAAACAATAAAGGATAATACCTCTTATGTAGGAAGAGTACCAGTTTTTATGAAACATTCTGATGATAAACCAATGATGGAACATGAACATAGTGTCATGGGCTCTGAGAATATAAAATCAGTAAAAGATGAAATCAATGATCATCTTTCTAAAGTGAGTGAATTACTTAATATTCCTCAGGTTAGGGAAGCAAAAACTAGCCAAAAGAGCTGGCCTAAGTTAGATCAGTACCCTTCTTTTGACGGGGATTCAAAATCTGATTGGCAACAATTCATACAAAGAATTGATAACTTAAAATTTTCATATAAATTACCTGATGAAGAAATTACTTCAAAGTTGATATCTTTATTTACAGATGTGGCCTTATTATGGTTTGAATCTGTATTGAGTGAGGGAATTAATTACTCCTGGAATGAATGGAAGGCACTAATTGAAAGGCAATTTGGTGGCCCAAAATTTAGAATCACTCAACAAAGACTGTATGAAAGGGCTAGATATAATCCAAATGCTGGAGATAAACCCATGGTCTTCTTAATGAATTTAATAAAAATCATGAAAGCTATGGATCCAAAAATGGATTATGAAGAGTGGAAAGAAAAAATAATATACAAGTTGCCTATATCAGTTAGAGACATTATTGTAGCTAGAACTGAAACTGTCAGAGACACCTCTGGATTCATTAATATATGCAATGAGATATTATTAAACCACAAGTATGAAACCAAGTATAGTAATTACAGACAAAGTGTTGACGTGGTAAAACCTACTACAAGTAAGTTACCAGTGGAAAAGAAAAAACCTTCAGCTCCCCTTGTCCCTAAGAGACAAGAAAATAACACTTGTTACAAATGTAATGAACCTTGGGTTAAGGGTCACACGTGTAAGAAGAGAATAAATGTTATTGAAACCTCACAGAATTCTGAACCTAGTAATCATGAAGATGAGAATGTGGAATCTAGTGAGGATTGCAAAAGTAAAATATCTTACAGTGATGATGAAAATGAGATATTTGTATTAGAACAGGATATAATGTTCCTGAATGATGCTATACCTCATACAGACACATCTTTAACTTCCATAGAGGAAGCTGAAATAATTAAAGATGTATCTCATGACACTTACAAAATAACACCTATCAGAGCACCTATTATCATATGTGGAAAAGAAATGAATGCCATTCTTGACACTGGGGCTGCAGGTAGTGTAGTTTCACTTAATGCATTAATGAAACTTGATAGTAAGTACCAGGAAAAACTAGAACCTGTTCAGACAAGGAACTGGAGGGGTTTTGGTTCAGTATTAAATCCAATTGGCAAATACAAAACTGCTGTATTCTTTAAATATAATAATGGATATGTTAGAGCAGTTTGTGAATTTGTAGTAATGGATAATAATAATTGTAGTGATTGGTTTATTATTGGCAATGATTTATTGACAAAATTTGGCATTAAACTAGATCCTGCAAACAGTTGTTTCACCATAGGCGTGAATGGTAAAAGAAAATTCAAAATATGTTCTGAAAATTCAGTATATGCCATTTCTCCTAGAGAAGAACAACTGCAAGGTGGAAGAACCACCAATGAAGTGGGTGAATTGGAAAATGAAATCCAAAAGGCCTCTTTCAGTCCTCAACTCTCAAAAATTGAAGAAGAAGATATTTTGAGATTGATAAAATCATATCCTATGGCATTTGCTCATGGTTCAAATGAACTAGGATTGGTCAAAGACCATGAGATGAAAATCTCTCTAAGCTGTGATCTGGATAATATTCCTGGCAGCTTGAAAAAGAAACCTTACCCAGCATCTCCTGCAAAAAGGAAAGACATTGAAGACAATATAAAATTGTTGTTGGAAATGGGTATTGTTGAAAAAGTGGACACAACACCTAAGTATTGTGTCATTTCACCAGTATTAATCTCTTATGAAAAAGATAAGGCAAGATTATGCAGTGATTATAGAGCTCTGAATACATACACAGTAGATGATATTTACCCTCTACCAAGGATAGCTTCTATCCATGCTACCTTACAAGGAGCAAAATATATTTCCTGTCTGGATGGGAACAAGGGTTACCACCAGATTCCTGTGGAAAGAAATTCTCAAAATTACTTATTAATAACCACACATATGGGTATATATAAGTATGTGAGAATGCCATTTGGCCCAAAGAATGCCCCTTCAGTCTTCCAAAAATTGATGGATAGTGTCTTTCATCAGGAAATGGTTGAAGGATGGCTATTGGTCTATATTGATGACATCATAGTGTTTTCAAAAACATATGATGAACATTTAAATCACCTGAAAAGAGTCTTTCAAAAAATGGATGAAATTAATATGACTATTGCATTAAAGAAATGTAAGTTTGGATTTCAATCTTTGAAAGTACTTGGACATGTTGTTTCTGGATTACAAATTTGTGTTGACCAGAATAAGGTGGAAGCAATTAAAAACATTGGGATACCTAAAAATGTAAAAGAGGTTCAAAGTTTTTTGGGTATGTGTGGATATTATAGACAATATATTAAAAATTACCAATCCATTGCAGCCCCTTTAACAACATTAATCAGGAAGAATGAAGCTTTCATTTGGAATAATGAAAGACAACACGCCTTTAATAAATTAAAGGAATGTTTAATGTCAGCTCCAATATTGGGACTGCCAGATTTCACCCTACCTTTTATCTTGTACACTGATGCAAGTTTCATAGGTTTGGGTGCTGCTTTACAGCAGAAACAGATAATAAATGGAAAATTATCTGAAGTAGTTATCTGTTATATATCCAGAACCTTAAGAAAAACAGAATTAAGGTATGGTTCCACACAGCTAGAATGTTTAGCCATGGTGTGGGCTTTGGAGAAACTTCATTACTATCTGGAAGACCAGAAGTTTGAACTTATAACAGATTTCAGTGCAGTAAAATCATTACTAAACATGAAAACACGTAATAGGCACATGTTTAGATGGCAACTAGCTGTACAAGAGTACAGAGGAAGAATGACAATCACTCACAGAGCAGGAACATTGCATTCAAATGTGGATTTATTATCCAGAAGTCCTTTGCCAAATGATGCTGACCACCCAGCTTATGTACCTGAAAATGAGGTTATACATATATTTGGGATTTATATAGTGGATTTAGAAGAAGAGTTTATGCAAACTATATTGGAAAATTATTCATCTGATAAAGATTTGTCTAAACTATCTACCATTCTTAATGATCCAACAAATGCCTCCATGAGTGCATTAATTAAAACCTTGCCTCCAAAGTATAAAAATGCGTTGGAAAAAGGTAAACTATCAATTGAAGATGGATATATATATTACAGGAAAAAGTTAAGCAATGTAATAGTAATACCACCTTCTATGAAAGAGTTAATGTTGAGTACTTGTCATGATGACATCTTAGCTGGTCATTTTGACTTTAACAAAACATTAACCAGAGTTAAAAATACAGCCTGGTGGATAAACATGAAAGAGGATGTACAAAAATACATTGAAGCATGTGACTCTTGTCAGAAATCTAAGAGATTAACTGGGAAGAGAGCTGGGTTGTTACAACAAATAGAGCAGCCTAAAGCTCCATGGGAAATTATAAACATGGATTTTGTAACTGGCTTGCCATTAGCAGGAAAAGAAAGTTTCAATTCTTGCTGGGTAATTGTGGATAGATTAACAAAAATGTGTAAGTTTATCCCTACCCATAAAGAGGTATCTGCTAAAGACTTGGCGTTACTATGGTGGACTCAGATGATGAATACTGCTGGGTTCCCCAAAGCCATAATCTCTGACAGAGATCCTAAATTTACTTCAGAGTTCTGGACATCCTTGATGGAAGTATCAGGTTGTCAATTAAAATTGTCTACAGCACACCATCCACAAACTGATGGGCTGGCTGAGAGGATGATACAAACTCTAGAAGACATGATCAGAAGATATTCCGCCTTTGGATTAGAATACAAAGACAATGAGAAATTCACACATGACTGGGTAACATTAATTCCTGGCCTTGAATTTTCTTATAATAGCACAACTCATTCTGTAACAGAGAAGAAACCATTTGAACTCTGGCTGGGATACGTACCAAATACCCCAGTAAATCATTTAAATAAATTACCAAGGTTGGATATACACCCTGGCACTAAATCCTTTATTCATATGCAACAAATGTGTAGAAAGCATGCAGAAGAATGCATCCAAAAAGCATTTGAATATGAAAAGAAAAGGTGGGACAAATCTCATAAAGAATTTAAATTCAAAAAGGGAGATGAAGTCCTCATATCAACACTACATTTTAACTTACAAGGTAATGTTAAATTAAAGGATCCCTTTGTAGGACCTTTTGTAGTAAGTAAGATGGTTAGGAATAATGCAGTGGAAGTCATATTATATGCTCCATATGATAGGAAACATCCAGTTTTCCCTATCTCATTATTGAAACCTTACCATGCAAATGATCCTGACTTATTTCCAAAAAGAAGGGGAAGGCCTAAAAATCAACCTGAAAAAATTGTGGAAAAAGCAGAGATTGAAAAAATAATCAAGAAAAGAATCCTTACTAAAGAAAAAGGAACTGAGTATTTACTAAGATTTAAAGGGAAATCAAATGAATTTGATAAATGGATACCTGAAAAAGAAATTTCTAATTTATCCACCCTTCTTAAAAAATTTAAACAGAAATAAATTTCTGTTCCACCAGCTGAGGGGTTAAAAAACCAGTACTCATAATATTTTATTATGTTTTATTTCTATAAAGTTTAATCTTTAATGCTACAGATTTATTCTGAATACCTGAAAATTACAAATTAATAAAATAAAATGTATAACTTATCATTTTTTTTATTGTTTTTTTGGGTGGGCCAGTGTCAGACTGTATATCTCCAGGACTGAGTAAAAATTGATTATAAGTTATGTTAAACACATGAACTATACATGGGAATAAGAAATAAGAGTACACAAATAGTATACATAAGTAAAATTATGATAATACACAAAAAATGCCATTATAACACCTTATATACACGCATATATCCACCTTTTATAGGTCTTATGTACTTAATATTAAGTTGGAATATGTTAGGGTAATCTTAAGAACCTTAAGTATAAGGCTACATAATTTTTAAGTACACTTAAAGCTGTTATATTCATTGTTTTATGCAAAAAACAAGAAATGCGCTTTATTTCACTTAAAAGTTGACTATATGCGCTATAAAATTGAGAATATCAAAATTGCGCTTTGACAGATCAATTGGGCTCATTTAGAACTATTGATTTGGCTATTTAAATGCATAAAAATAACACTTTTCAAATTTGGTGTTTTTTATGCCAGAAATGGCTTCTGTGTACTGGCCACATACTGCCTGCTTTTTTCCCGTGTGAATAGCTTCATTTTTAGCAAAGTTAGCTTTTTCACACTATAATTACCCCACATTCTACGCCCACTGTGGGGAAACACACTAAAATAGGCGACAGCGCTTATTTAGTGTCCTAGCTTAATTAATAATGCATTGACCTTGTTTATATGCACTGATTTCATTAATAACCTCACTCTTGGCACTTTATTTCATCACCACGCTTAAATTTGCCTAATTTTAGTCAAGGATTTACCCGTGCAAGCGCCTGCCAAGAACTGCATGTAGTTACCCCACATCTCACGCTCTTTTTTAAGTTTTTGGGTGGTTTCTCAGTCAATTTTGGTTATTTTTGAATGGGAATTTCACGTAGTATAATGTCAGGCTTAGCCCCATTATTTCTACAGTAAATCCCCCTTATTATTAAGCTATTATTAACCTTAAAAAGTCTCCTTTAGTCTTTAATAATATTGTTTTATATGCATATACTCTCTTTTTGTCTTTTTCTTTAATTTTGATGGATTTTCCTTATTATTCCAGTATTTTGGCGGTTGTTACTTGTTTAATTATGTCATGGGTCACTGGGGATGTTGATGGGAAGGTCTATTAGTTGTTTTGAGGCGTCATTAACTGTGTATTGGATGGTATATCAAGGGATTTATTGGGGAACTCAGTGTGTATAAAAGGAGGAGGTTTTTGGGTCTTGTTTCTACATTCTTTATCATTACAATTTAACCAATATAACCAAATCAATTACAATAAATATCAATTAGTACTTTTATAAGACTTTTGAATAGTATCTGAACTTATATAATCTATTTTTTACCAACTATAAAGATTGTAAGCCATATATAAGAATAGTGAGAGTTATATTACTGAGACCTTTATATTTGATTTTATTATACAATTTAGTGGATTAAGATTACAGTATTCATATAGGACCATAAAAATCTTCTAGAAAACTGACAATTCAAGCTAGTTCACGTCGTTGTACTTGACCTTAGCCTGACAAATTGTCAACTGAAATAAAAAAATAAAATTTTAATTATCAGGACAATTTTTCAACTGAAATAATTAAGTAATTTAATTATTTAATTAAATAAATAAATTATATTACTTCTAGGACTAAGAACAATGTTTCTCTATTTTGGTCAACTAGGAAAAAAAATATTATATACCTGACACCTCCCCCTGTAATTTTAGTAATTTAATGACAACTACAGAGTGCTGAGTAAAAAGATATATGTGTATAATGAAATATGCAGAGTAAGACCTAGAGATAATAACTGCTATAGTCACTACAAATATATAGGACAATTACGCTTATATAAACCTTAAATTTGGGGAGAGGTTTGAATCCCAGTTGTGCAAAAAATGTTAGTCATGTTCCTTTGATGTTTGATATTTGTTGTTTGTGCAAAAACTGATATAGGTGTTGGAGTCAATGGTCCTTTTGCTTCCAGAGTCAAGGTAACAATGGTTCAACAACTATTCAGAAAGGCCCTCAGTTGTGAAGGGGTGCTTTTGGTCTAGAAGATTTTACAACAGCCCAACAGTGACAAAAGGTGAGGAAAACTCAAGATTTCAAAAGGGGTACATATTTTTTATCTTTATATTTTAATGCTCAATTAAAAGGTAAAAAAGTTATTATTATTATTACTTAAAATTTTTAGAAGTACACAAATTTAAATACTAAGGTAGTAACAGTAGTAATAGATGTGGTTTTTATATATAATAAAATTTTAAGGTAAGTATGGGATGAATTAAAACAGCCAGATTGAGATGCCTCATATAGGCAAAAAGGAGAGAAACTAAGGAATCAAAATTCTATATACATGAGTATCAGAGAAAGAGAAATTCCCCAATTAGACATTTCAAATATTAAGGTTGCTCTATAAAGAATGTTCTCATATACAGTAGTTATCTGTATATGTCAAATTTAACTATAATTATTTGATTTATTTAGTTTTTCTGTATATGTCAATGTAAAATAAAATTATTTGATTTTAATATTTAGTATTTTTATATTTTAGCCTAACTTTCAGCTGTCATGAGGACTCTGTCAAGGAATAAAACTTAAGGTAACATATTCATTATATATTTAATTAATTTTACTTATTTAGTTAAAATATTATAAGTAATTTATAAATTAAGTATAACTAATAAATTGAGAGGTAAAGACATATCTCTACACTAGCAAATAATTAATTATTTCCTGGGTAAGTTTAGTGGTCTGGCTGACATTTGTCCTTTATTTCTCATTTCCTGGAAAACTGACTCATTAATCTCTTATCTAATATTTACCCTTTTTACTGCTTTTCACTTAAACTACAACAGGGTCCTCAGCTTGAAAATGACATCTCATCCATGAAATGAAGATCACAATAGTTGAACCATATACATACTATTCTAATTAATACAAATTTTTTGCTCCTGAAAAAATCCAATCACATTATTCTAGCCTTGTTGCAAGCACATGAAAACACCTCAAAAATATGGTTTTGTAGTTTTATCACCCAATTACAGTTCCTTCTATGTTAAATACCTTTAAGTAGGCTTGGGATGGATTTTACCACCGTACTTTGGAAACTTGATTGCATCTTTGCTTTCAAAGGTGCAAGCTTCCAGGGAAGCAAACAGTGAAGCTACATCTTTGTGATGCTATTTTTGGTAAATTTTGACCACTTTTTGCTAATCTTTTTTTCTCAATTCTTATAAAAACCCCATATTTTTCATAAATAAGAGCACAGACTTTTCAGATTTCACATTATAAATTTCAAGAATGATGTTTTTTCAAAAAATGTAATCTTTATAAAAATTGGTGTCCAGCTGAATTTATTTTACTACAGTCCTATTCTACATGGCCATATGAGTTAGAAATTCACAAGCTCATGTCTGTAGAGTGAATATTCAGGAATTTATGAGAAAAAAAAACAGGTGGAAATTATTTTCCAACCACTGTACACTCTCAACAGGATGGATGCTCTAAGTGATGATTTGGTTTGAAATCCACATTTAAGTTAATTGCAGATTTCAAACTAAATCAGCACTTAAATTTTGCAAAAAAGTCACTTATTTCAAAAATGGATGTCAGTTGTGACCTCAAATCAGCACTTTTTTCCCAATTTATTTTCACAGCCACATGCTGGCCATATCATTGCTTCCTTTCCCACCCCATCCCTGTCACATGTGACACTCAGACCTCAATCCTTTCATCAACCCTTGGCACACACCCCTCACTGAGGTTTGAAACACTTTATTGTGAAATTTTAACCAGGCATGTTTTTTTCCTTCTTTTTTTATGTTTTCAACCTCCCCAAATAAGATGTTGTCACGCGCCAAGTGACACTCGAAGCGAAATTAACTCAATAAATCAATAATATCGAGTCCTAAATCTATACTCGAAGCGCAGAAAGCAATTCTCCATAGCAACTGCGATTTTCCTTTGTGTACTGCTATTTAACTGCGCTAGCCTAAACTCTAAATCTAAATTAGTCAATCTCCCAATAGGGTACCTTAGTCCTTTTCAATAAGCGACGCACAGCGCTAGGATCAACGAAATAGTATAGTAGTAGTTTTTTTCCATTAAAGTTTTGTTAATTAATTAAAAGGGGCAAATTGAGCATGAACGGATATTTAGTAGAGAGGGTCTAAGTGTATGTTAGTAATGGTCAATGGAATGGGAATGCTGTGATGGAAGGGAGGTCAATGCGAGGAGGAACAAAGGATATAAAAGGAGCTGGGTATTTGGTTCGATATTCCTTAGAATTAAATTATAATATCGTATTTACATTAATAGTGGTAAATCCTTAAAAGTTAAATCATTGTTATTGTATCTTTCTTTTACCTTCTCAAATATTCATTTCTAAATCCTAAATCTTTGATTATTGAGTTACCAACCCTTCGTAAGATTTTAAGAATTATTATTACCTTGGAACTAGTTTATAATTCTTCTCGATCGAACCTTGAACCTATAGCTATTACTTCGAGTGACCTTCGAATCATTTCCTCGAATCATTCCACTGTGCTTCGAAGAAGTTTCTAAAATCCCTCATCTCACTTACAGGAACATCCTCGACCTTGTGCGTAGGTGGTCCGGTGACAGTATAATTTAATTCTCTGTAGTTCTCATTCTTTGCACTACTACGTCCTTTTAGGTGTTTCTAAAAATTTAAATGGCACCTGTTCAACGCACTCCTCCTACGGGCGCTACTACTAGAGCTCGCGCTAGAGGCAGGCCAACAGCCACAAGGTCTGTTTCTCGCACTCACTCTTTGGAACCACTCGACCTTAGGGAATGGCAAAATTCAGTTCAATCTGTAGAAGACATTCCACAAGATTTTGAGGATTCTAGTGATGAAGAAGAAGGAGAGGATACAATGCATGAGGCACCATCCGCCCCTGCCAATCACCCTTCTGGCCAATCCTCAGAACCGGGACCATCTAACTCTCTGGAAGATTTCATGAGACTTTTTATGAAAACCCTTTCAAATCCAACGTCTTCAGAGGGATCTAAGTTCAAAACTCCTTCTATGAAATCTCCTGACAAATTCGACGGAGATCACCCCGACAGATTGCGACCCTTCTTGCAAACCTGAAAGCTACTGTTACATAATGATCCTCGAACCTTTAACAGCGACTGATCAAAGGTTGTTTACGCTTCTTCATTCCTAGCCGGAAAAGCAGCAAGATGGTTCGAACCTTATCTACTCATGCTTTCTTTGACAGAAACCCACTTACTTATCAATAATTGGGAAAAATTCGAGGACCAACTTTTTACGTTGTTTGGGGACCCTAATGAAACGAACAACACGGAAATTGAAATTGATTTTCTTTGCATGAGTGATAATGGTAAAGCTTCTGAATATATCTCGAACTTCAGAGCACTTCAAACTCAAGTAGGTTGGAATGATGCTGCCCTTAAGTATCATTTCAAGAAAGGACTTCCTTTGAGGATTCTAGATCAATTAAATCTTCACGGTCAGAAGATGACTACTTTAACGGACTTAATTGATCGAACCCTCAAACTTGACGGCGTTTATCAAGGACGACTTCAACATCGTCAATATGCCAACAAATCTCAAGGCCAAAATTTTAAATCGGGACCTTCTTCACACCCACGACCAAATCAATCCTCCTTGACTCAATCCAAACCCAATAAGGGAAAGGATAAACCTCGACCAAAAGGCTCGACCCCAGGCAATATCAGCAAAGTACTGGATCCTAAAGGGGAACTTAAAGAAGCTGAGAGGAAGAGACGAGCAGATAATGGGTTATGTATGTATTGTGGGGGTAAGCACAAGTTGGAAGACTGTGTAAAGTTGAAGGAAAGAGAAGGTACTAGTTCGAAGTCAAAAAACTAGTAGATAGTTTACTTGTGTGCAAAGCAAACTATCTTATCTCTCCCAGTGCACAGAACCTCCATGTCTTAAGGACTGGAGTTGCCTTAAACCGCTTGAGATTCATTCTTTTTAAGGAGGACATCCCCTTCAGTTGTCTTATAGACTCTGGAGTTTCAATTTCTTTTGTTAGTTTATCTTTTGCCAAGAAGCTTCAACTAACATTTACAGATATTGATCGAACTCCCATCTATTTGGTCAAATCAGAGGAACCCAAATATTGGGTAAGTAAGAAAGTTTTATGGGTTTTCAACTTTCCGAATTTTCCCCCCTTTGAGTGGGAATTATCAGTCTTGGACGCCCCAAGGATGGATGATACCATTCTTGGCCATGACTTTTTAACGCATTGGAATCCTGAAATTGATTGGACTAGGGGATTGATCACCCCACGCTCTAAGTATATTTCTGATTCTTCAATGCAGGTCAATAGGGAGTTAAACAACCCACCTGACAACGTCCTGCTAGAGGACAAATCTCTGCCAGATGACTTGCAAGCATCTGTACCTTCTTTAAATGAGCAATTGGCTAACCCTTCTAGCTTGATGACTTCACTCGAAGAGGATTTAAATTGCCTCGAAGTAATCGAATTATGCTCTCTCAATACAGGTATCCCCTTGACAGATTCTCTCGAAGATGAAGAGGACGACCAAATAAATGTTGAAGCCATCAAATCAACTCTACCGGAAATCTACCACGATTTCCTCGATGTTTTCTCAATCCGCAAGGCCAATAAGTTACCACCTCATCAACCCTACGACCATCAAATAGAGTTAATAGGCCCAGTACCTCCGGCAGGTCCTTTCTATTCTTTATCGAAGGACGAATCTCAAGTTCTTCGAGACTACATTGCAGAGAATGTAGCCAAAGGTTTCATCAGAGCCAGTAAATCTCCAACCGGCTCCCCTGTCCTCTTTGTAAAAAAGAAGGATGGTAGTCTTAGGTTGTGTGTTGACTATAGAAAGCTCAACACAGTCACGAAGAAGAATGCATATCCTGTTCCTCCTATGTCATTACTTCTTACCCTTTTCAATGGTGCTAATTTCTTTTCTAAAATTGATCTTAGAGGCGCTTACAATCTTATTCGCATTGCGGAAGGTCATGAACCACTGACTGCAATGCGCACTAGATTTGGTAGTTTTGAATATTTAGTTATGCCTTTTGGATTATGTAACGCACCTTCAACTTTTCAAACTTTTGTTAATGATATCTTTCAAGATGTTGTTGAACAATTTGTAGTCGTCTATTTAGAAGATATTTTAATATTCTCGAAAACACTGGATGAACATATTCATCATGTTCGACAGGTCCTAAATTGTCTTCGAGATCATGGTCTCTACGCCAAGCATAATAAATGCAAATTCCACCTCAAATCAATTGATTTTTCGGGTTTTACGTTGTCCACTGACGGTTTAGTCATGGATGACAAAAAAGTCCAGAAAATCCTGGAATGGCCTGAGCCCAAAAACATTAAATCACACCAAGGATTTTTGGGCTTTGAAAACTTCTATAGAAGATTTATTAAAGATTACTCTAAAGCTATTTCCAATCTTACTTCTCTTCTTAGAAAAGATATTCCTTTTGTTTTTACTTCTACAGCACGAAAGGAATTCAAAGCACTAAAAACAGCGTTCACCAAAGCCCCAATTCTTTGGCATTTTGATCCTTCTGCCTCAACAATAGTTGAGACAGATGCGAGCGATTATGCTATTGCAGGGGTCATCTCCCAATTAAATCCTGAAACAAATTTGTTTCATCCTGTTGCTTTTGAGTCACGCAAACTCATAGCCGCGGAATTAAATTATGAAATTCATGACAAAGAGCTTTTAGCTATTATCCATTGTCTTAAAAAATGGCGTTCTTTTCTTCTCAGCCTAGATAGTCCTTTTCAAATTTTAACAGATCATAATGCTTTGAAATACTTCATGTCTTCTAAAGTGTTAACCAGGCGTCAAGCCAGGTGGGCTGAATTTTTGTCTGAATTTTCTTTCTCTATTTCCTATCGCCCAGGCAAAAACTGCATTGTCCCAGATATCTTGTCACGTCGGGCCGACGTTTACCCACAGCGGGGGGACGCATTTGCTGACAAGAACCCAGAAAATGTGCAATCAATCTTCAACGAATCAATGTTAACGACTCATCAACTTAATTCGATGACAATTCAATCTTTTTGAAATCCACTATCCAACATCCTCGAAGCTCAGTCGAAGGACGATTATTGTTTAGGGTTAACAGACAAAATACTCTCGAAGCAAGGGGCCAAAAGATTTAGTATTGAATCAGGTCTATTAGTCTTCGAAGGTAGAGTAGTCATACCCGACAACAATGAGATAAAATTATGGATTTTCAATAGTCGACATGATTCTCCGTTAGCTGGTCATTTTGGGGTTGATAAAACCTACCAGTTAATAGCGAGGGATTTCTTCTGGCCAGGTATGACCAAGGAAATCAAGGCCTATATAAAAGCTTTTTACGAATGTAATAGGAATAAGGCTCCCCGTCACCGGAAGCATGGGTTGCTTCAACCACTTCCTATTCCCTCTAAACCTTGGGAATCTTTATCGATGGATTTCATTTCTCAACTTCCTATTTCTAATGATTTTGATGCTATATTAGTAATAGTAGATAGATTTTCAAAAATGTCTATTTTCATTAAAACCACTACTACTGCTACAGCAGAAGATTTGTCAAAAATTTTTCTAGAATATGTATTTTCTAAACACGGCTTACCAAATGATATTATTTCAGATAGAGGCTCATTGTTTGTATCCACATTCTGGACCCAACTGTGTCGACAACTCAATATCACGAGGAATCTCTCCACGGCCTATCACCCTGAAACCGATGGTCAAACAGAAAGAGTTAACCAAATCCTCGAACAATATCTTCAAATGTATGTCAGTTACCAACAAGACGATTGGACCACATGGCTACCATTGGCCAAATTTGCTTATAATAACTCGACTCATTCTTCGACACGACAATCTCCCTTCGAAACCATTTATGGACGACATCCTCGATTCAACTCAATTCATGTAGGAACTAATCATCCTGCGGAACATTATCTTCGAACTATATCACGACTCCAAGAAGAACTTAAAACAAATTTGGAATCAGCGATTCGAAGATACAAGGAACAGGCCGACAAACATCGACAATCTGCTCCTTCCTTTAAACCAGGCGACAAAGTATGGCTCGATGCACGAAACATCCGAACAACAAGACCATCAAAGAAACTGGCTGAAAAGCGCTTGGGACCGTTCGAAATCGACTCTGAAGTCTCTAAAACTGCATTTCGACTCAAGTTACCTCCTAAATGGTAGGCGATTCACCCTGTTTTCCATGTATCTCTCCTGGAACTAGCTCGAGAAATATACCCGGGCAAGAACCAACCCCCTCCGGAACCGGTCGAAGTAGAAGATCATCTAGAGTGGGAAGTAAGTCGTATCCTTGATTCAAGAATACGCAAGGGGAAACTTCAATACCTCGTGGAATGGGAAGGCTTCCTCAATGACTCAGACAAAACATCCTGGGAACCAGCCATCAATGTTTCTAACGCTCCTGAACTCCTAAAAACTTTTCATTCGAAATATCCTTTAAAACCAAAACCTTAAAATTTCTTTATTTAAAACTTTTCTTTTTTTTTCTTTCTTTCTTTAAAATCTAAAACATCTCTTAAATTTCTTAGCCTTGTTTTCTTTTTTCTCTCTTCTTTTTCTTTCTTCTCCTTCTATAAAATTTCCTCCAAAACCAACTAAAATTAAAATCAAAATTAAAATTAAATTAAATTAAATTAAATAAAATAAAATAAAATCAAAATTAAAATTAAATAAAATAAAATAAATAGAATAAAACATAAATAATAAAATAAAAAAAAATAATAATAATAAATCTCTCTAAATATTTTCCTTCTTTTCTTTTTCAATTCTTTAAATACATTCTTTTCTTAAATTTAAAATTCTCTTCAAAAAAAAAAACTTCTCTTCCAAAAAAATTTTTTTATTCTCTCTTTTAAAACTTTCTTTCCTTCGAATCATCAAATCTTGTACGACACAACCATTTCCTCGAACTTAACTTCAACCCCTGAATCTCCCTATAATAATTCTTCGAAACAAATAAATCTTCTTTTCAAACTCTCTTAAATTCTAAATTCTGTTTTTTTTCTTTTCTTTCTTCTTCCTCTCTTTTCAACTAAAATTTCTTAAAAAAAAAAAAAAAAAAAACACTAAAACTTCCTTCAATTAAAACAACCTTTTTTCCTTTCTTTAAAATTCCTCTTTCAAATTCTAAAATTTTTTTTAAACTTCTTTTCTTTTTTTCTTTTCTTTTCTCTCTCTCTCAAATCTTATAGAATTAACAACATTCACCTACAATGAAAAAAAAATAATACTAATAATAAAATAAAATAAAATAAAATAAAATTAAAAATACATTTTTTTTCTCTCTACTTCTTTACATCTCCTTTTCTTTTCAAATCTTTTCTTTTAACTTCTCTCGAACCAATCTTTTCATTTTCTCCAAAACTACCCTTATTTCCTTCCTGCATTTCTCAAATACCTCCTCCTCTCCTACCGGAACCACCTCTCCCATCTCCAATAGCTCCTCTGCCACGTCGAAGGAAGCAGCGTCAATAATAGTGTCGACCTCCCCACATAGTTCTTCCGCAAACCTTACTCGTCGACCTTGACAAGGTTTCTTCGACCACACCTGGTCCAGGGTGTCTTCGGGCTCTTCAACTACTTCCGTGGCTGGAGGGTTTGCCTCAGTTGGTATAACCGGCGCAGGCTCCGCAATCGGCTCTTCAAGGTTATTCAATGTCTAAAACAAAACTCATCAGTAACTTCATCCTTGAAATAAAAAAATTAAAACTTACCTCGAAGATGGGATCAGGCTCCAGAAATAACCTGGGCGCCACTTTGACTTCTACCTCTCTCTCTTCCTCATCGTCCTCGATGACCACCCGTCGTTTCTTGGGTGCCCGCCCTGGAACAGGGACTTCATCTTCATCCTCCTCCACCAATTCGTCGACCTCTTCCTTGACACCTCGCTTCGAACTCGTGGCCTGGGTTACCCAGGTTGAGATCTCATTGTTCATCTCCTTATCATTTTCCCCCACCGATTGTTCATCTTCGATCGAGACATCCCAAATGTCTTTGACCACCTCTTTGGTCTTCGGAACTACCCAAAATTTAGTTTTTGTAAATCGTTTTTCGATTTCTGCGTTCTTCGTCAACGCATCGCACGCCACTCGCCGCCAACGGCAAAACTCGCATTTCTGGCGAGGGCCTCGAGTCGTCTAGTACTTTCGACACAGAAATATTCCATGCTTTCACAAGCCGTGCAAGTCTGTGAAAACTGTCGTGTGATTATTCCCCCATCCGCTTTAGGGTGTGGAGGCGTGGGTGTGGGAGTAGGGCAGTTCATTATAAAATAAATAATTAAGAGATGAGGGAAAAAAGTATTAGACAAGGGAAATTAGTGTGGGAAGATGGCTCAAGCTCAACGGAGTTCGCGTTTTTTATACCCGGGCATCTGTCACGCGCCACGTGACACTTGAAGCGAAATTAACTCAATAAATCAATAATATCGAGTCCTAAATCTATACTCGAAGTGCAGAAAGCAATTCTCCATAGCAACTGCGATTTTCCTTTGTGTACTGCTATTTAACTGCGCTAGCCTAAACTCTAAATCTAAATTAGTCAATCTCCCAATAGGGTACCTTAGTCCTTTTCAATAAGCGACGCACAGCGCTAGGATCAATGAAATAGTATAGTAGTAGTTTTTTTCCATTAAATTTTTGTTAATTAATTAAAAGGGGCAAATTGAGCATGAACGGATATTTAGTAGAGAGGGTCTAAGTGTATGTTAGTAATGGTCAATGGAATGGGAATGCTGTGATGGAAGGGAGGTCAATGCGAGGAGGAACAAAGGATATAAAAGGAGTTGGGTATTTGGTTCGATATTCCTTAGAATTAAATTATAATATCGTATTTACATTAATAGTGGTAAATCCTTAAAAGTTAAATCATTGTTATTGTATCTTTCTTTTACCTTCTCAAATATTCATTTCTAAATCCTAAATCTTCGATTATTGAGTTACCAACCCTTTGTGAGATTTTAAGAATTATTATTACCTTGGAACTAGTTTATAATTCTTCTCGTTCAAACCTCAAACCTATAGCTATTACTTTGAGTGACCTTCAAATCATTTCCTCGAATCATTCCACTGTGCTTCGAAGAAGTTTCTAAAATCCCTCATCTCACTTACAGGAACATCCTTGACCTTGTGCGTAGGTCATCCGGTGACAGATGTCCACCTTCATCAATGTTCAATTGCTTTTTGTTAATGGAAAATGAAGTAAAAAAAAACAAAAGGAAGAATTGACATCAATCCTAAGCAAATGAAGGAGAGGTTCAAAAGTTATCAATAAAAATATAAAAAGGCACATTTTGCTTCCACTTCCACTGGCTTTGGTAGTGATCATTATGATTTGGAGAATGGAATTACTACTGTTTCCAAAAAGCTCAATGACATGTATCTTCTCTATGAGAAAATGGATATTCTTTTTGGTTCCCGATTTAATAGTTACTTTTAATCTCATAAAAAATAGTTAGATCATGAGATTCTGATAACACCATTTTTTCTTACTGGAATCTAAAATATTGCACTTTTGGAATATCAGATGGTAAAATAATACTGACACCTGTGAAAAAAACCTTATCACCAACATAATTGTATCACCTCACCACCAATTTGCATTTCTAAATAAATCCAAGTCAACAAAATTCAATATCTATTTGAAAAATTTTACATGTCAGATTTGAAAATTTGACAATACCCTCCCCTGCATTTTATTGAAGTAAAGGGTGAAAATCACCAAAATTTAATATAATTTCATATATTAGTAAATTAATAAAAAAGATAAATCAAATTTACTAGTTTTAAATTAATTACAATTCCTCAAGCCAAAATGTGAACCAAGTCTAGAAACTAAGTTTGGGACTTTCCACAGGTATAGAAAAGATGAACCCCATAAAAAAATTTAATGTTATAATGATTACCTTTTATAAAATACAAGGTCATTGGATTATTACTTTAGTTTACTAAATTGAAATATACAATTTATTTATCAAACATTTATGAAAGAATAAAAAATATTTGATGACTTTACAAATTCACAGAATTTTTTTATTTACCTAAGGGTTTGTAAATTTATTAATTTTGCCTCCTTTTTTTTTGTTGATTTGTTGGACTAACTTTTACTGATCTGATAAGAGAAGCAAAAATGAGTGAAGGGTTAGACATATGAAAAATGGTAAGATAAAGAAAAAAAACACACCTTGATAAAAGGGCAGAATAATTAGTAAAGATAAAGGTAGTTTGAGGAGTCTGGAAGGATAAATGCATGATGTTAATGTGATGATATGCATTATGAAATAAATAAATGTGAAATTGGGAAAAAAAGGCTTAACTCTAAAGTTCAATATCTCAGCAACCACTGAACAAAATTCAAATCAGTTTTCCTGACATGAAAGATAGGCTTCAGAAGTATCTTCAGCTAAAAGGGCAGTAGATTCAAATAAACCTAACCCTAATTCTGACTCTGATTTTTAAAATTGCACAAAAACTTGAAAAGTAATGATGACAATTTGAAAAAGAGGGAGATAAAAGCCTAGATAATCATCATATAAGAGTTTCAGAAGACTAATTCTCTAATGATTCAATATAAAAACATGATATAAGATAAGTGAAATTTAGAAAAAAAGGCTCAACTTTAAAGGTCAAAATCTCAGCAACCACTGAACCTAACTCAAACCTGTTTGTGGAAAATGAAAGATAGGCTTCAGGAGAATATTCAGTTAAGGGACATGTGATTTAAATAATCCTAACCCTAATTTTTTATATTAAAACATGAAAGTAAAAAATTTAAATTGGGAAAAAAAGGCTCAACTTTAAAGTCAATATTTCAGCAACCACTGAACCAAATTCAAATCTGTTTGTGGGAGTTGAAAGATAGCCTTCAGGAGAATATTCAGCATAAAGGACATTAGATTTGAATAATCCTAACTTCAATTCTGAGTCTGATCTTCATAATTTTACAAAAACTTAAAAAGTGATTATAAAAATGACAACATATGGAGTTGAATAAGTCCACTGTTATCCAGATATGAGTCCTACATATATTTAAGTGTGAAATTTTTATAGAAAGAATGAGATATCATATAGACATGAAAAAAGGAGATGAAACTTACCTTTATTGAAAGGTAGGAAAAATAGAGTGAGAAAGAGTGAAGTTGGGATTTGGGGGAAATTGAATATGGAGCAAATTAAATGCTTAAAGAATTTTCAATGTATGTGTTTCAATGACATGGAACCAAAAAAAAGTGAAATAGGGCAAAGGGGGAATAATGACCAAGCCAAGGAGGGATGAAGAGTAGGATGATGGAGCTAAAAAAGGAAAGAAAAGAGAGAGAGAAGAAAAAAGGTTAGCTTTACCTTTAAAATCAAAAAATAAACTCTAACTTAAAAAATTTAAGAACAAAAAATAAAGAAAAACAAAAACAAAAACAAAAAACAAAAAAAAAGAAATAATTTGCAAATATATATGTAAAATTGAAAAAATGACTTGCCTGGAGAGATGAGTTGAGAAAACAATTGACTTCAAATTATTTAAGGGATGAAAGAGGAGAGGAGGAAATGGATATAAGTGATGAAAGAAAAAAAAGAATGACTGAAAATTTATGCAATTGCAGAAAGTATGCAATTTCATGTTGAGTTGATGAAGGAAAACAAAGAGACTTGAAAAAAAAGAGACTATAAAAGAAAATTCAAAATCAATATCAATATGCAAATAAGAATAACCATTCTAAGGAAACGTTCCTGAGAAGTCCTGAAAACCTGTCTAAATCTGGGTACAGATAGGTTAAGAAGTGTTTTGATGGTGTACTTGGGGTATGAAGTACTTGAGGCTTTCTTGGAAGAAGTAAATGTTTCCGGGCCATTTTTGATAAAAAAGAAAATCTTCTTCAAGATCAGAATCAGAATCACAATCAGAGTCTAAGAGGAGATCAAGAGCTATGAAAGTCATTGCTTGATGTAGCTTATCACAATTTGAGAGTGAGGAAGGCATGACTCTTATATGGTATAAAAATGTAAATGATGTACAATGTTTTGAGTTATGAAGTGCTATGTTGTGGAATGCTGTGTATGAATGGGATGATGCTGACAAATCAGTGAAATGGGACTTTATGGTGAAATCAGCACTTTTGGTTGAGAAAGTGCGTATTTGAGTGAAATAAGTGACTTAATTCATTTTGAAATCCACCAGTGTTGGGGCTAGTGTGTTTCGGAAATCCGCACTTAAATAAATGCGGATTTGCCAGAACTGACACCCCCTAATAAATGCATTTTCACTTTTTGTTGGGGATAAAAAACTTGGTTTAATACATGAAGGGTGACACCATCAAAAACATCTTGAATTGATACCCCTCAAGAATAAAAGTTCCAGTCAATCAACGCTTCTCCTGGCTTACTGGTGGCAAAGGTGATGGATATCGTTCGTTATCAGTACTGACAAATGATTTAAAAAGACCCTTACGTCGCTCACCCAAAACCAGCATAGCGCGTCTCCTCTGTGCTCATTTCTGCTCCTCTAGTTTCATTCTCAAGGCCACAGCTCATTAACAATCGTTGTCATCTCCCTTTCCTATCTCGAAATTTGTTACATCCTTTCTCATCAGTACTAAAGAGTTACAAATTTTTTATTCCCACTCCCTCTTAGTGCATGTATTCTCATTAATCAATTTCTTCCCTACTTTTCCTGCTTGGTCAATCATCAGCATGTACCCAGCCTGTTTCTCATTAATTCCTTTTGATATTGAGAAGAGAAACGGGGGCTTAATCTTTTTGTAACCCTAAAATCACAGCAAAAGTTCCTTTGTTTAAATACCCAGTGTGCAGCATTTTGGAAATTCGCAAATTTTTTATCAAAGCAATGTATGTGCATTGATATTGCGCAAATATCAGCACGGCATTGAGGCTTAGACTTCTCAGAGAAATAGAGATATGAGAGTTTCGAGACAATAAGGGGGTAACCAGCAATGAATAAGCAGCCCACCACAAGAAGGAAAGAAAACTGAGATAATATTGGGACACATTTTACATCTGGGCATTTTACACAAAAGCGGTTCCTCATCTCAAAAATATTTATTTTGTGTGAATTGTTATGGCTTGACATCAAATTCGCTCTTTTTTATCAACTGGCTAAATAAAAAAGAGAACACCTTGGGAGATAATGTGTCAGGCCTAAGTCACTGTAAGAGAGGTTAATTCAATCTTATCAGCAGCACTGAGGTCTGATGATTAGTTAAGTAAGTAGAATATTTAATCAATTCCCACTTATCTATAGCTTTGATTATATGCTATAGATCAGGTACTAGTTATGTAGTACTATAATTTGATCAAGTTAAGCTTTATAGAAATGAGGAGATATATTTATAGTAATTCCCACAGTATCTATATGATATATAGACCAGGTACCAATACTACTATCTCCAGTAAATGACTAGGACCAGTAAGTTATTAAATATGCAATACTTTACTTTTATCTTATGCTTCTGCAATACTCTCTAAGCTACTCTTAAGAGGTATCAGGAATAGAATATAATAAGATTGTTATAAGTAATAGAGCTCACTAATTTAGGATACAATATCAGATAATATAGTCTGTAATATTATTTGATAAGGGGAATAATAATTAAACAGTATATGCTATGCAGTATATCACTCAATATAGCAGGGAAACTATAATAATTATTGTGGACTGTTATTTATTCAAGGACTACAATAGTAGTAACTCAACTAGGGTTTATATAAATTGTGGTGTGTAAGATAGATGGTGATTTCCAGAGGAAATCACCTCTTTATATTTTATTTCATGTATTCTATTTATCTTTATTTACATATTCTCTCCCTTTGTACTTTCTCTTCCTTATTCTAATTTGCCCATAACCCTATATGTACTATCTTTCCCTTTATCTTGCTCTATATGTCCCTTATTTCCTTTTTATTATTGTTATAGCTCTTGTTTCTTTGTATGTTTGTTCTTCTTGTTTGTATTTACACAGCTATCCTTTTCTTCTTTCTTATCTCTATTCTATTATCTGCTGTGTTTTTATGTATATCATTCTTTCTCCCTTTGTTCTCTTTTCTATCCTTTTCTATTATTAACTGTCTGTTTGTTTATATCCATGCTCTTCCCTTTATCTCTTGTTTGTTAGATGTTTCCTCCCTGCATCTGATACATACTCTTCCCTTTATCTCTTGTTTGTCAGATGTTTCATCCCTGCATCTGACACTTCCTATTTCTAAAAAAATAATAAAAAAAAATTCTAATTCTTATATGTTTTTTTCTTATATCTATAATCTCTTAATAATTTATCTTTATTTTCTATTTCTTCCATTGTGATCCATTTATCTTTCTCTGCAGATTGTTTCTTATATCTTACTAAATATAATCTTTTCTCTTTATTTCCATTTTTTACTATTTTTTCATCTATAATCTTTTCAATTATTTGCTCTTTTTCTTCAATTTCCTTTGGTGTTTCTCTTTTTTTTCTATTTTTAAATTTTTCTTCATTATTCTTGTGGTATTTCTTCAATAATGATACTGGAAATGTTGGGTGTTTATTTTGGTATTCTGTAGTTAATTGTACTTCTACTGCATTTTCACCATGTTTCTCTATTACTAGGAAAGGTCCAATATAATGATCTTGTAATTTCTTTGGTCCTGGCATATTGAAGAAATTTTTTGTTGATATTAATACCCAATCTCCTATTTCAATGTCTGGTTCTTGGTGATGTTGATCCCATCTCTGTTTTGAATATTCATGTGATTTCATTACAGCTTGTTGTGCATGTATTCTTGCTTTCTCTAACATGTCTGATAATATTATTGAGTTTGGGTGTATTTTCATATTTATTATCTTATCTTTTAAGTAGAATAATGGATTTCTTGGAATATATCCTCTTTCTAATTCAAATGGAGTTTTACCTGTGCTACTGTGTTTTCTTGAATTGTATGCATATTCTAATGCTGGAAGTAGTGTGTACCAATCATGTACAAATCCATCTTTATCTTTATATTTCATCCCAAAAGCAATATATCTTCTTAACATATCTTCTAATGTTTGTATCATTCTTTCTGCTAATCCATCTGTTTGTGGATGGTATGCTGTTGAAAATGACAATGAACATCCTATTAACGTCATTAAGCTTCTCCATAATTCAGATGTAAATTTTGGATCTCTGTCACTGATTATAATCCTTGGTAATCCCACATCTGATATTATTTTCATCCAAAATGATATTGCTAGTTGTTGTGTATCTATTTCTTTATGTGTTGGTATGAATTTTGCTCTTTTACTTAATCTGTCCACTATTACTAGTATTGAATTATAGTCCATTGGTCCTGCAGGTGGTAGTGCTGTTACAAAATCCATATTAATTATTTCCCATGGTTTTGTTGGTGTTTCAATTTCTTGTAGTAGTCCATATTTTTTTCCTGTATATTTATTAGCTTTTTGACATATTTCACATGTTTTTACATATTCTTTTGTCTCCTTCTTATAATCCATCCACCATGCTGTTTGTTCTACCCTTCTTATAGTTTCTTCTATTGAAAAATGTCCTGCAATTATCTCGTCATGACACATCTTAAGTATTTCATGAATAATTTCTTCATTTGTTATTACTATTCTTGTTTGATGATTCTCTCTGTAATATATTAAGTCATCAATCATTATGAATCTGTTTTCTTGGAGTAGTTCTTTATATTCCTTGTCTAGTTTTTCTTTCATTTCTACTTTCTCTGGATTTTGTAGAATATGTTGAATTATATTTAAATTTTTGTCTTTTTGATAGTTCTCTTTTATTTTTTCCCAAAATTCATCACTTAATTCTATTGTTGTTATTCCCATTATATTTGTTTCTTCTTCTTGAGCTGCTGGATTAGTTTTGTTGTTTGGTAATGGATCTCTGCTTAATGCATCTGCATTTTGATGTTTCTTTCCTTCTCTATGAATTATTGTCATATTTCCTCTAAACTCTTGAATTGCTAGTTGCCATCTTAACATATGTCTATTAGGTTTCTGCATGTTCAATAAGCTTTTTATTGCCATACAATCTGTTATTATTTCGAATTTTGATCCATCCAGATAATAATACAGTTTCTCTAATGCCCATACTACACATAAGCATTCTAGTTGTGTTGCTCCATATTTAAATTCTCCATTTCTTAGCTGTCTTGATATAAAACATATTGGTAATTCTTTTGGTTCATCTTCAATTATTTGTCTTTGATGTAGTGCTGCTCCTAGTCCTGTAAAACTTGCATCTACATATACTATAAAAGGTTCATTCCAGTCTGGTAGTATTAATACTTGTGTTGATGTTAATTTCTTCTTCAGTTCTTCAAATGCTTGTATTCTTTCTTCTGTCATTTCAAAAATTGTATTTTTCTCTAATAGTTTATATAAAGGTCTGCTTATTTGTGCAAAGTTCTTAATATATTGTCTATAATAACTGCAAAATCCTAAAAAACTTTGTAGTTGTTTGATTGTTTGTGGTAACTCTTTATATAATATTGGTGCTATCTTTGCTTCTTCTGCTGATATATAAATTCCTGATATTTTGTGTCCTAAAGCTGTTAATTCTTTATATCCAAACTTGCATTTTTGTATGCTTATTCTAATTCCCAATTTTATACTTTTTTCCAGTATAATATTTAAATGTTGTATATGTTCTTCAATTGTCTTTGATAGTATTATTAGGTCATCAATGTATATCTTTAACCATCCTTCTCTTAATTCTTTAAAATATGTTTGATCCATTATTCTTTGAAAAACTGCTGGTCCATTCTTAATGCCAAATGGCATTAATAAATATTCATATACTCCTATATGGCATACAATTCTCAGTAATTCCTTTGTTTCTTCTTCTACCCTTACTTGATGATATCCCTTGAAAATATCCATTGTACTGATATATTTAGCTCCTTTAATTGTTGCAATTGTTTGATCTATTCTTGGCATAGGGTATGAATCTGATACTGTGTATGTATTTAATGCTCTGAAGTCTCCACACATTCTTGATTTTCCATTATGGTATGTAATTATTACTGGTGCTGTAATACATTTCTTTCCTACTTGTGTTACTTCTTTAATAACCTCTAGTTCTTCTAGTTCTTTAATGTGTTTTTCAATTTCTTCTTTATTTCTTGGACTTGTATTATATGCTTTTCTCTGTAGTGTTGCTGGGTATGGTTCTTCACAGGTTAATGTTATTTTTAGTTCATGTCCTTTAATTTGTCCTATTCTCTTCTTTCCATATGAAAATGCTTCTTTATTTTTCTTAATTGTTTTTAATATTTCATTTTTTTCTTTTAATTCCAGTTCTTGGTTTATTTGAATATTTGAAAGTTCTTTTTCAAATTCATCCTGTTCTGTTCTGTTGTTATATACTCTTAAAGTTGGTTTCCTTTTTATTAGTTCAAATTTCTTCTTTATGTCTTTTCCAATTGTGAATTCCTTATCTATATAGTTAATATTGAATCCATATTGGTGTAGAATTTCACTGCCTAGTATTATTGTGTTTTCACTCCTCATTTCTTCTACTATTATTATTTTTATTTCTAGAATGGTGTTACTTTTTTGATGAGGAAATGTTATTCTTATATTGCCTACTCCTATTGTTAATAATTTTCCCCCTAATCCCATTAGTGTCAAATTGTTTTTTATTTCTTCTATTGCATTTTCTTCTAGTTTTATTTTTTCAAATAGTTTCTTGCTTATTATGGAGCATGCTGCTCCAGAATCAATGCATATTTTCATTAAGTATCCATTTATATATCCAAGTGTTATTGCTGGTATACTATCTTGATAATTCACTTCTTCATTTAATTTTCTTGCTATGATGTTATGTTCTGATAGCTCTATATTTATTTCTTCTTCTATATTCTCTATTGAATTGATTTCTACTTCTTCTCTTACTATATCTAATGTATATTCTTCTTTATCATTTTCTGATTCATCATCTTTTTCACTATTGCTTTTGTTTTCAGATTCTTCACTTGATTCTATATCTTCTATTTGTATGTTTTGAATTTTCTTATTAGGACATAGGTTACTATAGTGTCCTTTCTTGTTACATATATAGCATTGTATGTTATTATTGATTTGTGTTTTCTTATTCTCATTCTTCTTTTCTTCTTCCTTTTGAATAATATTCTTATATAATGGTTCATAAAAAAGGTGTGATTTGTATAATTTGTCATTCTGGAATAATTCATCTAGTTGGTGACAAAATGTGTCTAATGATTGTCCTCTTCTCCACCTTGCTTGCATATCATTCTGTATTTTTCCAGGTAATTTCAATGTTAGATACTCTATTATATCATCTTCATCCCATGTTGTTTCTATTGCTTTTAATTTATATGCTAGATTCATAAACCATCTTCCTGGATTTTTGGCTTTTTCTACATTTAATTTATTATTATTTATGTGATTTCTCATTTTAACTATCCATGTTCTTGTCGAAAATTTTTCAATTAGTTTTTGTTTCCATTCTTCCCATGATCTTGCTTTAGTCGTAAGTCTTGTTTTCAAGTACCAGTCTCTTGCTTCTCCTTTTAATATTGTCCCTAATTTTGATGTTATATATATGTCTGGCATACTAAAGTCTTTCTTTAATACATCAATATTATTAATAAACTCCATATGATTATATATGCCTTCTCCGTAGAATACTGGAAAATTTTCTATTTTTGGGTAGTCTTTTGGATTTATTTTTTCTGAATCACTCATATCTTGTTCTTTAATATCTTCTTTTTTTACTTCTTCTTTAATTTCTTCTTCCTTTTGACTTCTTATCTCTTCTTTATCTTCCTTATTTACCTTTTTCGAAATTATATTTTCTATGTTGTTTAATCTATTGTGTATATCATGTGTTGTTTTCTCTATTTTTACTAGTTCTGGTTTTATTTTGTTTTTGTGCCATTCTTCTATTTCCTTTTTAATATCTTTAACTATTTCTGTATTTTCATCTTTTTTCATTTTTTTTATTGAGTCTAGAGTGTTTTCATTATTTATTATTAATTCGTCTAATAATTCCGTTGTTTTGTCAAAAAGAAGTAATGTATTATTTTCTATTTCTTTATTATTACTCTCGTTTACTTTTTTATTTTCTTCACTTATATTTTTTATATTATTACATGTTTCGTTTATTGGTAGTAATACATCTCTCATAATAGTAGCAATATTCGCATTATTTTCGTGTATTTTATCTGTTACCATGTTTATATCTCTTGAAAATAATCTTTCTACGTTATCATACACCCTATCCATCCAGTCCTTCATCTCCGTTTCCTCTTCGGTTTCTACTGGTTCCCTCGTTGTTGTCCATATTGTTTCTGTTTTTATATTAGGTAAGTTTTTTTCTTCGTATTCTTCTTGCCAGGGATTATTACTTACTGAATTCTCTTTTCTGACCATTGTAGGATGTTCATTATCCACGATTCCTCGCCTCTCGTAAGTTGTTCTATTTGTCTCTTCTTTATTTCGTTTTCTTCTTGCAGTTTCCATAAATCGTTCCTGTATTGTTGGAGTAATTCGTTGAGTAATTTTATTGATTCTTTCATCATGATGAACTGATCCTCCATATGGTCTACTTTCATATCTAGGCGACAATGATTTATTTCCACTTCCTCGATATTGTCTTCTAAATATTCTATCGTCTCTTTCATCGGTTGAATCTCGGTCCTCATCTTCTGGTCTACTATCTCGTAGGTTTCTCTTTGTATTAATATTCTCATGTTTTGGCGAATACGGTTGATCACTTCTTGTAAGTCTTGTTGATTTCCCTTTATTTTTACTACTGTAAGACTCTATTATTTTGTTAGCGTTATCAAAAAACTCACTGGATTGTTTTGATGATTGGTCGTCATTAGTTGTTGGTTTTGATTCTCCATATTCTGTTATTAGTCGTTTTGACGTTGATGGAATTGGTTCTTGATTATCCGGTGGTAAGTTTCTTATTCTTCTAGATTTTCTATATTCTTTTTCCATATTGACTTCCTTTTATTCTATTATTTGTCTTCCTTTATATTTCTTATTTCTTCGTTTGTATTCTGTGCGTGCGTTTTTGTTTATATGTCTGTAGTCTTTACGTATATCTTTCTTCTTATTTTATTGTTTATTATTTTTCTAGTTTATTTTTCGATTTAATTATTTTTTTTTTATTTATATCTTCTTTCTTTTGTGAGTGAGAGTACCTGAGTACTTACGGAAAGACCCCCAACTGTCAGGCCTAAGTCACTGTAAGAGAGGTTAATTCAATCTTATCAGCAGCACTGAGGTCTGATGATTAGTTAAGTAAGTAGAATATTTAATCAATTCCCACTTATCTATAGCTTTGATTATATGCTATAGATCAGGTACTAGTTATGTAGTACTATAATTTGATCAAGTTAAGCTTTATAGAAATGAGGAGATATATTTATAGTAATTCCCACAGTATCTATATGATATATAGACCAGGTACCAATACTACTATCTCCAGTAAATGACTAGGACCAGTAAGTTATTAAATATGCAATACTTTACTTTTATCTTATGCTTCTGCAATACTCTCTAAGCTACTCTTAAGAGGTATCAGGAATAGAATATAATAAGATTGTTATAAGTAATAGAGCTCACTAATTTAGGATACAATATCAGATAATATAGTCTGTAATATTATTTGATAAGGGGAATAATAATTAAACAGTATATGCTATGCAGTATATCACTCAATATAGCAGGGAAACTATAATAATTATTGTGGACTGTTATTTATTCAAGGACTACAATAGTAGTAACTCAACTAGGGTTTATATAAATTGTGGTGTGTAAGATAGATGGTGATTTCCAGAGGAAATCACCTCTTTATATTTTATTTCATGTATTCTATTTATCTTTATTTACATATTCTCTCCCTTTGTACTTTCTCTTCCTTATTCTAATTTGCCCATAACCCTATATGTACTATCTTTCCCTTTATCTTGCTCTATATGTCCCTTATTTCCTTTTTATTATTGTTATAGCTCTTGTTTCTTTGTATGTTTGTTCTTCTTGTTTGTATTTACACAGCTATCCTTTTCTTCTTTCTTATCTCTATTCTATTATCTGCTGTGTTTTTATGTATATCATTCTTTCTCCCTTTGTTCTCTTTTCTATCCTTTTCTATTATTAACTGTCTGTTTGTTTATATCCATGCTCTTCCCTTTATCTCTTGTTTGTTAGATGTTTCCTCCCTGCATCTGATACATACTCTTCCCTTTATCTCTTGTTTGTCAGATGTTTCATCCCTGCATCTGACATAATGTGTGGTAAATAATTCATTCTGACTGTTACTGATAAAACATGTGACGAATCGATGGAACATTGAGGTTACATAATAGTTCATTTCGACTTCTAACCCACTTCAGAAGACAGAAAAAGCAAATGCTAGTTGAACCCATGAATAATTACCATATGAAGACAAGTATCGCAAACTGGGTTATTAATCAAGCTGAAGCTAACTGTCATGTTTCTACAATCCATACAAGAAAGCTTGCGCCATTTTTGTAAAACATTTTAATTTTTATTGACAGAAACCTTGACATTTGACAGTGAACAATGAATACGCTAGGATTCAGTGGCTTTGCTGCTACATGTCAAGTTTTCCGTCCAAGTACTTTTTAGAAAAGCTACAAGCTTTTGACAATTGCTGTATCCTGAACCCTTCACCAGTCAGTTTGAGTTAAAAACATGAGTGTCAGGTTAGGATTTTGGCATCTTACAGTCGATTCAATATGAATGGTAATTTTTGAACACAAATCTTCAATCACAGAGGAAATAGAATAGAATGGCCTGGCCTGTCGGTCACATTGAGGTTGAAAGATTTTTCGCTTTGCTTACTGTAAGTTTAGGCACCACTTTCGAGACATTGAAAGGCAGGTAAGAGAAACAACCGGCCACTCACTAAACTAACTAACTAACTAGATCAACATGCTTTGATTTGAATTCTCTAAGGGCTACCCCACAACTGTGAATTAATTTTGTTGATTGTTTCAAGTGGCTGATGGCTGCAAGGTTGGAAAGTGAAAAGCCACATGAACTTGTAATGCGCAACCTGCCTTTTTTTGTCCTGTGCTTGGCTGCTTCGGGGCTGATGATCTTTTTTAAGATATAAAACTATAACAGTGGTTTGATTCGATTTGTTTAGTAACGCAGTAATTGGTCTCTAGTAGTCACGCTTAAAGCGAATATTAAACTTTTTGGCTCAATCACGTTTTCTCGCTGTCATTGCTTCGTATCTACGAATTTAATTATTGAACTTGTAGACTCCCACAGAGCCTTGAGTCCTCATTCTCCTTGCCAGCTATATATCTTTTACTGTGAGAATTGGTTGTTTTTTATCTTAGTATTCTAGGCAAGACAGTGGAACACCTGATAAAACCGTGCAATCACACTCTCTCTTAATTTTTAACTTTAACGTTCTCTT
Organism: Hemileia vastatrix; assembly: GCA_030280995.1. Classification (NCBI taxonomy): domain Eukaryota; kingdom Fungi; phylum Basidiomycota; class Pucciniomycetes; order Pucciniales; family Zaghouaniaceae; genus Hemileia; species Hemileia vastatrix. Next base: position 21,767,319 of record JASXTE010000016.1, on the reverse strand, counting down.
ATACCTTCATTTCAGGCTTTCACAAGAATTACCACTTAATACTCAACCTTGAGCTACATTAGGATACATTTTTTGCACTTGTTTGTATTGGAACTCCGCTCTTTTTCTGGTTGTCAATTCCCCCTATTGATCTTATCTGTTCCGGTCCTTTCAACCTAAGCCTTGGAGTGGATTCGGTCCTCCTGTCATCTGTTTTCACCTTATTGCTTAATCTCGCTTACAAGTATCTCATCATCACTATCATCGTTAGCTCTTATATTTTCATATGACTTCCCTTAGTGGCCAGAAGCTAGTGCTCTTGGTCTCCTCTTTGACAACATTGAGTTTTATGCTCATTGGCTACGATAACGGAGTAATAGGTTGGGAATGTTTACTAACAGTCATTGCTGTGAATTTTAAGTCACTTTGCCTGCTAAACTTTGTGCCATTTTCAACTCTCTTCCTATACAACAGGTGGATTAACATCATCCCCAGCATGGAATAATACCTTTTCAAACCCTCAAGGCTCAGCTTTGTATGAAAAAGCAAATTCTTTTTTCCATTTTCCATTCCCGATATCCAGATCTAAAACTTGTAAAACCTTATATGCTTGCACTTGTCCTAATTTTGACTAAATTGTTTCTTTTCCGCTGTATTTTTAAAATATTAAAGGTCCACTATAGTGGCAATATATGAAATCGGATGTTTCGTAGGTGCGGTTGCTACGTTTGTCATTGGTGAAAAGCTGGGTCGAAAGAAGTCGATAACTGTAGGATCTGCCTGGATGATAGTTGGTGCAATTATCCAGGCAGTTTCAAGGAGTCGGGCAGAAATCATCGTAGGGCGAGTCACCAGTGGAATAGGAATGGGTAAGTGCTATGAGCTCAGTGCTATTGTTGTGTGCGGACAAGCTTTGGCGGATCTTGTGGTTTCTTATCATGTTACATAATACTTTTTATGAAGTGGTTGTTGACGTTTTGTGGGTATTGTCAAAAACAGGATTCATCAATTCAACTGCCCCCGTTTTGCAGGCAGAAATAAGCCCCAAAGCAAGCCGAGGCCGATGTATGCTATACCAAAAATTCAGAAAGCGCTTTGACCCCACTGACTTAGTTTTGTGCTAGACGCTTGTGCTCAGCTTTCGACTCTCAACTTTGGCATCTTTCTAGCATATTGGATTGTTTGTTTTATTCTTTTACTTCAAGCCATGTTACTTGTTTGTTATCTGGCTGGCTAATAGCTTGTTTATGAAACAGGATTATGGAATGACTAACCACTTTAAAGGTTCAATATCCTTCAGATTCCCCATTGCTTTTCAGCTGTAAGGACTTTCATATTTTAGATAGCTGAGGCGCGTTACTGATAGCATGTTTCAATATATCAAGAGTCCTTATCGTCCCCATTTTTATACTTAGTTTTATTATTCCTGAGTCGCCCAGATGGTTGGCCTATCATTCTCAATCCGATGAATCTTTAGCAGTTGTAGCGAGGTTGTTGGCCACCACTCCAAGCGATCCTACTGCCCAAGAAAAGTTCAAGGAAATAGAAGCTGCCGTAGTATTTGAAAAGGGCGTAAGTGTTCGGAGTTGGAAAGATCTTTGGCGAAATGATGAACTTTGTTCAAGACGCCGACTCTTGATAGCCTGTTCAGTCCAGTTTTTTCAGCAACTGGGTGGCATTAATGGTAATCATTGGTTCATGTTTTAAAAATATCTTTGCGGATGTAGTTTTCCTCAATGAAATATTTTTTTATTTTTAATTGTTCGGCTTGGGAACTCATGTGTTATTTTTAGGCATAATTTATTACGCAAATTTCATTTTTTCCAGTTCAATTGGCTTTTCCGACTCAATGGCAAGTTTGATGTCAGGTTTCATGTTTACATTCTTTTTCTTGGCTTCATTTGTTCCTTGGTCAGTAGCTTGTGCAAAATTTTATTGTTTTTCTCATCGTCTGTATATCCTAAGTAGTCGTACTCATGCTGTGTTTTTCAGGTTTTTGATCGATACTGTTGGTCGTCGTCCGCTGCTTATTGGATCAGTATCTGTCATGTCATGCATCTTTGCCGTGCTTTCTGGGGTTGTTAGAAGAGTTCAATATCATCCTCATGACTCTTTGGCAGCAGGAGTAGTGGCAGCGGTTTTATGTTTTATGTACCTTGGAACATTCACTGTAGGGTTTCAGGCAACAGGTTAGTGATAAGTTTTCTTATTTTCCTGTGCAGTTGTGACGAGTGGAATTTTTGCCCATCTACTATTTATTCAATTTGTTATACAGTCTGGGTGTACCCTCCAGAAATTTTACCATTACGTATTCGAGCAAAAGGTACTGCACTTGCGACAGCTTGCAATTGGATAATAAACGTTAGTTTCTTTTTATTATGGAAGAGTATCATCTAATTACTAAGAAGTTTTTACTTTTGAAACAAATAGTTTGCTGTTGTTGAAATTTTTCCTCCAGCCATTGAAAACATGTGAGTGTTTTTTTTATATTTGTTTTACAAAATGATCTATTCTATCCAGATCGACAAATATTCATATTTTATTGGTACCTTGTCTTTTAATAAAATGTTTGTGTAGCGGCTGGAAAGTTTATTTGATCTTCATGTGTTTCAACACGAGTTTTATTCCCTTCATGGTGAGTTTAGTTGTCATCAAAAACTACGGAGCATGATAATTTGATACACTTTCAATCTGTGTGAAAATATTACAGTATTTCTTTTATCCTGAAACCAAAGGGAAATCTTTAGAAGAAATCGATGGATTATTTATGCACAAAGTCTCTGAAAATATGGAGGCACCGAATAATGCCATGAATAGCGGTTCAACGTTTGAAGAGGACCAGGATAACATGTTTAAACCCAAGGGTGATCAATCTGAAAGGATCAACATGTAAAGGATTTGCACCGAAAAATAGGCAATATATGAGCTGAGGTATATTATATCGTGCCATAGGATTTTTTTTGGATAGGATCACTGGAGTGAAGTTAGCAAAACATCTATGTCTTATATTTCTTGAATTGCCTTATTTTATCTGTTTTTGTTACTTTTAGGCATGTATAGAATTATGTAAATTCTGTGGTAAAAACCACAAAGGCGAAAATTGGGACTTAGGGAAACAATAGTCTAATCAATTGGTTTTAGTCGACATTAAATTTAGGGTTTTCAATTTGATATGTTGTATGAAGAGATGATTAAAAAAAATTCCACTTGGAAGTAACTGGAATGTCATAATTCCTGTGAATTTCTTTATAAACTCTAAGAACTTAGGAAGCTCATGATGACCTTCATAATACAAAAAAAAGAAAACGTCAACTGACGCCGCCATTCTCTCACTTAGCTCATGAGGGGTTCCTGCCTTAAATACCTAAAAACTATTGAGCAATAATCAAAGACTATGCGAACTATAAAGCTATATCCATGTTTGGTGAAATAAATAAACAGCCAATCATTTAAGAATATTAATATCTCAATAAGTTAATGAAGGGTCTCTGCTGCTAATACCCAATTAACAAACATAATAAAAAAGATAAAGATCAATGAATTGAATTAATCAAATTAATGGAGCATGAATCAAATTGTTATGTACATAGTTAGGTCTTAGCTAGTTTCCCTATTTAAGCCTATGGGAATTGCGTCTGTACCTTTTCTCCGGTTCCACTCGGAGTAGAGTTACTGACGCGGTTCTTATAGGTTATGGGCTATCCTGCTTAGAGAACACGTCATTTGCCGTACTGTACTAGTCATACATGAAAGCATCGTATTGATTTTGTCCAAGTTCCTTTTTCTTGAACCCCGCTTTGATAGCATTACCATCCATCCTTCTCAATCGCATTGTCCAACACTAATCATTTTGGATGACCCCTCCCCCTCGAACACAAACCCCTGATCCTTTTAAACCAAAACCAAAAGTTCCTCGCGACCGTCCCATTCTCGCTCGAGAAGTGAAAGCTTCAATATCATCTCACCTCAGCCCTACGACTTCTGCTAATCCTGCTTCCACCTCACGCGCCCAATCTTTTTTTAGTACCCCTGAATCTATCCCGGAACCACCGGAGACTTCCCCAGACTCCCCAGAAGAATCTTTTTCTTCTACTACTCCACGCGCCTCAAGTCCAGAACTCCCTTTCGAAGCGTCTACTGAGATGCCCGCAACCAATACATCCTCTGGATCTCTCGAGTCATACCGAGGCGAATTATCACAAATTTACTTAAGCAGGGTATTCAATGTCGCTTCCAAATTAGAAAAACTAGACATTGAAGGAACTAATTGGCCTGAATGGCGTAAAATGACGCTTGTGGTAATGAAACAATGGATTGGTAATTCTTCTTATGCCACTGTGGAACTACCGTTAAACACGCTCCTGTCGAAATTTGAGGATTTACTGGGATGGAACGTCATCTTCAATTCCATACCTGGCAAACTGCAGACACTAATTGATGAGGATGCTTCCTGTTTTACGGCTTTCCAAACCCTGGCTGAAAAATTTGAAGTGTCTACTCACACTCTTCGTGCCTCACTTTTTTGTGATCTTCTTGTAATCTGCAATTGCCCTTTTACAGACATGACTTCTCATATTGACAAAGTCAAGTCTTTTATTGGCCGCATTAAACGGTCCAATTTTGATTTCTCGGAAGATTTGGTAACTTCTTTATTGGTGCAAACCCTTCTCCCCTCCAATGCAAATGAAATCTACCATTCGGTAAACCGCCATTTTGAGACTCAATCAGTGATCGCCCAACCTTCTTTAAATTCAATGATCAAGGCACTGAATAATGCAGCCTCCGCATCAAATGTCACACCATCCTCGACCGCCTTAGCACTGGATGCCCCGATTGATGCTTTGGTTTTTTGACGGGGTAAAACAGACTCTTATCGACTGCCGTATGCTAAGCCTAGGGAGACCGCATGTTTTCTTTGTAGTTGTGCAGAACACTTCTTGAAAACATGCCCTTATAACCCCAATGGTTCGGCTTTTAATGTTGAAGTATGGGCATTACAAGAAGCGAAACTCAAACTGGCTCGACCCATTCTGCACCGTATTCGCAATCAAGTAAAAACCATCACCAATACATCCAAACCTTCCACTTCATCTGCTCGATTTACTGAATTGAATCAAGCAGATATCGAAGCCTTGGTAACAAATTTGGATGGTATCGATCTGGGAAATGAAGAATGGTTGGCCAATCATTTGTTGGCACTAGATGAAGCAGTTCTCGACTCAGGGGCTACTCATCATGTGACAGGCAATGTAAATCTACTGTTTAATTTTAAACCTATCAAACCTATTAAAGTGAATGTGGCCACTGACGCAGCCCCTGCTTTTATAACTGGTTTTGGCGACATGCTAATTTCTGGTTTTAATGGGAAAACAGTAATTTTACACAATGTTTTTTTTTGTGATAAAGCTAGACAAACTCTCATTTCTTTGTTTGATCTTCTTGATAAAGGGATGCACATGACATTCGATTCAGATAATAACATTATATTTTCTAGCAGTTCTGTTCCTATTTTTATCTCTAACATCATAAAAAACAAAAGAAAATGGTCAATAAAAATTAAAAAACCTGTACTTAAAAACATAAAAAAGGATATTGATTTGTGCAATGTAGACTGTCTGATTTCTTCCCCTTTGTCTCATGTCTCCATGGCCCCTTTTATCCCCCCTCCATCCATGTCTTCAGCCATTCCTTACCCTTTTGCACCAGTAAACTCTCTGTTGTATTGGCACCGCAGATTGGGTCACGCAATCATTCAAGTTTTGAAGAAAATTCTCAAGTTCCAATGTTGTGACGATATACCAGACGACATCCCAGGTGGTACATTTTTCTGTGATGTTTGTGCAGTTGCCAAAGGAAAGAGACAACAAACAGCTCTGGTATCTAATAGAGATTTCAAGCTCATGGAGTTAGTTGTTACTGATGTTGTCGGCCCTCTCCCAGATTTGTCCTCTGGTGGCGAAATATATGCGGTCCTCTTCCGTGAAGCTTTCTCAACCTATGGCGAAGTACATGTCATAAAATCGAAGACCAAAGTTCTAGACGCTTTCATAAATTTCAAAAACAGATTAGAAAACGTTACAAATCTCAAAATAAAGTTTCTCAGGACAGACAATGGAACGGAGTACTATAATCAAAAATTCAGTACTTTCCTCGCTAATGCTGGTATATTTCATGAACATTCAATGCCGTATCATCATGGAAAAAACGGTAGTGCTGAGCGTTTTAATAGAACAATCGGTGATATGGCTCGTACTGTTTTGGTGGGTAGCGGACTCGATATGAATATGTGGAGTTTTGCCTATCTTTGGGCGTCATATTTTCACAACAGGCTTCCTAATGTTAACACAGGAGTCAAAACCCCTTATGAAATAATATTTAACAAAAAACCTTCCATAGGAAACTTTTGTGTTTTTGGCAAATGGGCATATGTTCATATTCCTAACAAAAAGTGAAACAAACTCCAGAATAGAATCCTGCATGCTCGAGTTGTAGCATATGCAAATGGTGGAAATGGATGGATTTTCTGGCATCCTGAAACTGGTGAATTAGTGGCTTCAGCGATGGCTATTTTCACTGGTGATGTTAAGGAATCTACCATATCTCCCTCACTGACACCATCAACAAGTAAAGGCTCCATTTCACACATTCTCAATGCCCTTGTTCTTGGGGATTTTACAGCTGAAAATATTATAGAAGCACAAGATCTGCTGGTCAATCACATAGAAGCAAATGCTCACTCTATTTCAGAGCGCCTACCTTCATCCTATACTCAAGCATGCAAACAACCTGATGCTGACAAATGGAAAGCAGCATGCAAGGAAGAACTAAAGAATCTCTCCTCTATGGGCGTTTGGGAGATAGTGGATTTACCAAAAGGAGCTACTGTTTTGGGTGCCCGATGGGTTTTTGCCATCAAACGCACACCTGAGGGTAAAATATCAAGATACAAAGCTCGATATGTAGCCCAAGGTTTTAAACAAGTTGCAGGTGTAGATTTCTCAGATACTTTTTCTCCAACAGCAAAATTTGTTTCATTAAGAGTTCTTCTTACTTTAGCAGCCATGAATAATTGGGTAGTTAAATCGTTTGATATTACTGCTGCCTATCTTCATAGCCAAATTAATGAAACAATTTATGTCAAACAGCCTGAGGGCTTTTTGAACGACAATCTGTCACAAGTATGTCACCTAAAGAAGGCCCTCTACAGCACAAAGCAAGCTTCTAGGTGTTGGTGGTTTCATTTGGCAGGTATTCTTGAAAGTTTAGGATACATAAGTAGCAAACACGACACAAGCTTCTATGTTTTCAAGAATAACCAAACCACTGGGATCATCTGGGTACATGTTGATGATGGGGTTGTTACATGTAGTGATGAATTAACAATGGATAAGCTTCAAACTGATTTGAACAGCAAAGTAAAGATAAAGTGGAATGATACTTTAGATTCAGTTGTAGGTTTAAAAGTAGAGCAAAATGACCTTGGTTTTTCCTTATCACAGCCATCTCTAGTCAACAGAATTCTTAAAGATTTCAATGAAGCAGGCATGAAAGCTACGTCACCACTTCCAACTAATATGAACATCTCATCCTTGAAAACATCTGGCGCATACGGCTCGACAAAATTCCTATCAATTATAGGCGCTTTTACCTATCTTGTTGCAGGATCAAGGCCAGATTTAGCTTTCCCCGTTAATTTTTTAGCTAGATACGCATCTGCACCGGGAGATAACAAATGGAGAGCACTGCATCATTTATTGAGATATTTGGATTTCACTCGAGACCTGAAGCTAAATTTATTTCCAGAAAAAGGCGAACTTAACACCATTGCATATTCTGATGCTACATGGGGAGGAGAATTTCAACGTTCAACTAATGGCCATGTACTTTTTCTTAATGGTTGTCCGATACTTTGGCAATCAAAGCAACAATCAACAGTTGCGCTGGCAGCTTTGCATTCTGAATATATTTCACTGGCAAATGCAACGAGGCAAGTCTTATGGTTGAGAAACTTACTGTTAGATTTGTGCAAGAGTTTACCTCCAACCAAAATGTTGTGTGATAATAAGAGTGCGATAGTTACTGCTACTGACAATACCAGCGACAAACGCTCTAGACATATCGAGCATGAATTTTATTTTGTAAACGAACAGCTTAAACAAAAAAAATCTCCATACAATGAATACCTTCTGCTGCTCAAATAGCTGATTTACTAACTAAATCACTTGGTCCAAATGTATGGAAGGAAAAAAGGCGTACTCTATGTGTTTTCTAATTTAATTTAATTTAATTTAATTTTCATTATTACCATTTCTTTTCTTTCTATCTTTATATTTATGGCAATGGGAAACTCGCAAAGGGCAGGGGTGTTATGTACATAGTTAGGTCTTAGCTAGTTTCCCTATTTAAGCCTATGGGAATTGCGTCTGTACCTTTTCTCCGGTTCCACTCGGAGTAGAGTTACTGACGCGGTTCTTATACAAATACATCCAAGTCGCAAAATCTTACGGAATTTCTGAGGAAAAAAAATAAAAGTCTCCCTCACGAAAAAAAGTGATTTGCCTATTCAAAAAAAAAAGCATCCCCGACCTTAATTTGACCCTTTTGAATAAGCAAATTATTTTTTGGTGAGAGCAACTTTGATTTTTTCTTCAAAATTTCCTCAACCTTTTATGACTTAGCTGTAAGAGAAAAACTAAATGAAAGACTGCTACTATTTTCCTAAACTTTATCGTTCAATCAAGCGAAGGTTCATGATTAAGCAGCACGCAACAAAGACAAACACATTGTAAGGCACATGTAAAATATTATGTCATGTGACATGGAAACAATGCCGGACAAAAATAGAAATTAAAAAATACCCAAAAATAGATAAATAGCATTTGAGCATTTTCGCAAGCTCTAATACCAAAAATAGATATCCGATTGTGATATATGGTGGATTTTAATTCAACAAGTAAAATTCTTCAATTCTCGCCACTGGACAGAATAAAAAGTATTTCTGCATCATGCTTCATATTTTTCAATCTCCAGCTCAATCATTAAAATGAAAATTGAATCGAATGTTTAATTAAATTTCATATTCTGTTTGTTCACAAAATTTATTTACAATTCAAAGACTTTTGTTTTATTTTTCTCAATTTTTAATTGATTTTACTACTATTTTATTTTTGATTAATTAGATATGCTACAGCCAAGTTGTTATGACTTAAGAAATGGTGATAGATGTAAAGTAGGTTTCACACGACATGTGACACTCAAAGCAAAAGCAGCCCATAAAGTCCATAATCCAGGGCATAATTATCTCAACTAAACCTGTCCACCTTTACAGTATGTAGGAATGATTTAATATAATAATTTAAAAATAATAGAATAGTGGTTTTAGTAGAAAATTTAATTTATTGGCAACATAATAATAATTTAGATAAATGGCTCAATTATAATTCACATTGAACAGTTTAAAATTTTAATAAATTATAAAATAAATAAATAAGAATTTGTTTTTGGTTTCTATAATAAATAATAAAAATATAATTGTTATGAGAAAAGAGATGCTTTAAAACAACAACAATGATCCCCTTATATAGGAAAAGTAAATACAACTAGATTTTTGTTTAAGTCTATTACACAGGGGGAAAAAAATGAGGACTTGTAGGCAAGTCGTTTTTCAGGTTTCCTGGAGTAATCTGTGGAGTAATCTCTTGATGCTAAATTTGATGTCTAGATATAGGTGTATAATTTGTTATCAATATCTGATAATTTATGGGAAATCTCTACAACCAAACTTTTTTTCTTGGATGCAGATTTTGGAATGGAAAAATCTTTGAAACTCTAAAAAACAGATATCATCAAATTTCAGACAAGTTCAAATTATATTCTGCACTTTCTTCATGAAAAACACAAATTATTTCTATCAAAAGACCCATAACAGGAAAAAGTGCCATGCTATGATTTATTAGAAAAAAAAGTCAAATATTATAACCTGTCATAATGTATTTTGCACTATTATTATTTTTTCATTAAACAAATGGATTACATATATTAAGGTAGAGATTCTTGTGCACTGAATTTACTATATCTGAGCCATAAAAATGACCATGTCCACATCTTTTCTAAAGTTTATTTGGTGTTAAGTAACATTTGAAGTGTTTTCAAATTGCAAACTAGCAAGTATAATCCAAGAGCTATTTTATAATTTTGATCAAGATTAATTTTCTTATTCTAATCAAGACAATTTGCCTTCAGCTAATGTCAAAAGGTTAGAAATTTTTTATGTTTCCTCAGTCAAATGATAGTATCAATTTTTTGATATCATTATTTCTCCTACTTCAGAAGTTTTTTTTTTTTTGTTTTGTAAGATTAATAATAAAACTGAAAAGTGTTTGCACTTTTAATATAGATATAGATTAGTCTTTATCATTATTAATATGAAACTTGAAATTCATGTTAGGAATATTATTTTTTATGATTTATTTTTCCTTTTTTCACTTATAATATATGAAATATAACAATTTTTTAAAAAAGGCATTTCTTCCACAAACAGATTACAGAAACATCAGAAGCTCAGAAAAAAAGTTCCAAAATATAAAATATCAAAAGCAGAAATGATTTTGATATGGAAATTGATGCACTATTTCATATAAAGACTAATGGATTTGAAATAAGAACAATTCTTCCTCTTCTTCATAGATGCTCCTATTATAGACTTTTTATTTGATCTAAACCTTTTTTTCATATCACTCTCCTTAGTGCTCGGATAATTCTCCTCTTTATTACCTCACTCAGACCTGGAAAAAATAATCATCTTTTTTTCACCTTTCTCTCAGCAATAATTCTTCTAAGCTTCAACTATTTTTGGAATTACGTAGTTATTATTTATTTTTTTTATTTTTTGTAAATCATTCATGTTTACCCATCAGGCTATGTTTGAAACTGGTTAATTTTTTTTGAAGTTAAAATATATTTCAGATTTAGATTAGGAAATAACTTAATTTTACATATATTTGCTTTTCTGATAAATCAAATATTAATAAAATAGCTCTTGAAAATTCAAGCGTAGCTAAATACTCTGAATAAAGCTCCAGTAAAATTTTGTACAAAATTTTGAGCTATATTTTCTTATCATTGGCTTTTACAACTACGAAAAATTGATTTTGGCTCACATAGTCAGGTTTTTTTTATTTAAAAATTTAAATGTATTATTTATTTTGAAGAATTAACAAAATTAAAGATCACATCAGTAAAATCTTATGAAACCTACACCAGGTAGATTTTGACTTTTTCAGAAAAGTAGAAAAAGAAAAAAAATCTATTATGGTTTACAACTATGTAATGCTCTTATGATAAATTCTACTTTTTTAAATAGGAAATTTCCATTTTACATGGAAAATTATTGTAAAAAGATTTATGTAGATGTACTATTGTTGATGTAGTGGGTTTAAAAATATCATGGGGACAAAAACAATTCAACTGCTTGTTCAAATTACAAAGATAAAATTTTTAACAATTTGGAAAAAAATAGTGAATTACTAGTGACAGTGAAAGGAGTGATAATGATGGTTGTGAAATAAAATTTGAATTTTTAGGGCTGGGAAAGATAGTTGAGGCTTTGAAAAACAATAGAGGCAGTGAAAGAAAATTGTAGAAGACTGAAAAATTTTAATTTAAAAATTCAAAAAAATTTAACAAAATAATGGAGAGCAATTTTAACCCACCATAGATTATATAGTGGAATATAGATATAAAAAAATTAAGAGATGGGGAGAAAATGATTGTCAATAGAGAATGGAAAATGATTGGAGCCTAATGAGGGATGATTGAGATAGTAAAAGAAATTGTATATTGGTGATATCCATGTTTGTATTTCTTCAAACTAATGTCTCTAGCCCTTGTATATACTATATATCCATCTTTTTCAAAAAATAAAAAACAAAATTTTAAATAGCACATTTCCAATGCAGTAAAAATTATTCAAATATCACTAAAATAAAAAAATCATCTTTTCAGATATTCTATTTGCTTAGGAGTTAACATAATCTCACTACCAGAACAGTAATACTCAATAACTTCAGCTAACTCCTTCAAATCAATATCACTTTTATTATCTACACACAATTTTTATATTACACTGAGTTTTCTATAATATTCATCATCAACATAAGCTTTAGAGATACCATTGGGAAGAGGTCTATCATCAATTTCATATTTAATGGGACAATTGCTAGGCCCAGCTTCAGGTTGATTTCCCTCAGTTGTTGGTGGTAAAACTTGTTTTAGAGGACGAGTGACCTTGGCCCTCACAGAAGCTTTGGCTGTTGATGATTTTGCTTTCATCATTGATTTCTTGACCCAGCCTTCATTGAGTGAATCTAAACATAGGACAAGTGCTGGACTTTGCCAAGGAATTATTCTCTTAGTGTGAGTTCCACTAGCACTTACCTCTGTGTCTGAATGAAGCTCAGCATCTTTGAAAATCCCAGCCTTATCAGGAACCAAGAATGAAGCAGCAATCTCAATTCAACAGTCAAGCAACTATATAAGTCAAGAATCAATTTATTTATATACTACTGTGATAAAGTAGTTCACTTACCTCTCTTCTCATTTTAGAAGTCTGGTGTTTCACACTTTTTATCTTCTGCACTTGGGCAAGATCAGAATCAGATTGTTTTTTTTTGGCTTTATCCCTGAAAATTTTGGCATGTCCAGATATCCATTTCTGAAGAATGCTTAAAACTGCTTCATTACTGACAATGTCTTGAGAAATCGGAAAATTTTGGAAACCTTTGCCCTGATAACAAGCCATCCATCCAGAGACAATTTGAGTGAGGATGGTTGAGTTACAATCATCATCATCACTTTTTCCCCAGTCATACAAGAAGCAAGAGATCCCAGTTTGAGCCATTTTAGCTTCAGCTTGATGTTTCCAAACAACTTTAATGCTCTGGCCTGGTGGAAGGGGGTAGTCAGAAGTGGGTGTAAAGGTAGGATTTTTGAAGGTAGAAACAAGCTGATCAAGTTCGGATTTGATAATAATTTTTTTTGAGCAAAATCCAGGCTAGGACGGGGCTTATTTCAAATCTCTTGAATCATTTTTTCCCTTTTCTGGTGCAGGCTTCTCCATTCGTTGACTAGCCCTGGTTCAGGGCACAGCAGAAATTTTTGCTTTGAGGGGTCAAAGCCTAAAAGAAATCTTGCAAACATGATGACAGATCGTCCTAAGGGAGAGGATGCAGATGGAATTTGATTCTTTTTGGCTAAAGAAGTGACTTGTCTCCTGGAGGAATTTTCAGACTTTCTCTTCTTTGCCTGTGATTCTTTGTGCTGATGCCATTGAATATAAGACTCCGGATCCAAAGCTGATTCCACTGTAAATTCAATTAATAAAGATAAAATGAAACAATAAATATATGAATTTGTACTTACCATCATCATCACCAGATGAACCTTGAAGAAAATCCTCGCTGTTCCTTTTTTCTTTTTCTGGTTAAATAAAAATCATTTGAAATAAGCAAATGAAAATTTTGGATTTCCCATTTACTTACCTGCTACAACCACCACAAAATGGATTTGAAAAAAATAAATATTGATGAAATTGTGAGTATAAAACATGTAATATAATGTTGTTATAAGGTAGAGCTATTTACCTGCAGAAGGGTTACTTCTTTCACTCTCTCCAGGTTCAGGATTGGGTCCTTGTGATTTCTCACGCAAGGGTGAAGCAGGTGGGGGTGCCGGACTCTCCTCTTCTTGTCTATTTGGTGATGCATGTGATGAGTTGGGTTGGGGGGAATTGTCTCTACTATCTCTTGGAGAATCAACCATTGGAACTTTTTTTCCTGTGAGTACAAGAGTTGAGATCACAAACATGAAAAATTATTACCATCTGTACTGATGTCCATTTTCGAGGATAACTTGGCTTAGTAAAAAAAAAAGATTTGATACTCTTGAAGGTAGATGTTGAATGTGGTTGTTATTAGGAAATAAGGCAAGTTTTGAAATATCATAGAACCTTCTTAGAACAAAATAATTATAATATGCATTATTCATTATATCTGACAAGAAGAAATAAATTTATAGTAAGAATTTTAAAACATCCATAATAAGATAGCCATTAGGTAAAAAAAATTGCAATTGATTCTTTCTGGTCAAAAATATGAACTTTTACTCAATATTATTAATTTGTAAAATATATTTCACTCTTCCATGGAAATGGAAATTAGTAAATCATAGCCATCAATTGATCTTTTTATAAAATATATTAAGATGGAAAAAATTTTAGATTCACGCAAGCAAACATGAAAAAGATAATCAGATCATATTTATTTAAAAAAATAAAGCAATGTATTTACAAGCTTATACTAGGAGGCTGATCTTTTTTCCCCCCTTTCCAATCTATGGAAGTTCCTGGTTTTTAGTATCTACAGACCATTGCTCTAAAAAATCTAAAACAATAGCCATTGAAATGTCTTCAATACTCATACTAAACTTATTGAAAAAATTGTCAGAACCTAGACAGGTAAAAATAATATCAACAATGTATTTATGTGTCCTGGGCCACTTGACTCTATCCCTGTTTTTGTGACTCTTCTTGAGCCAATTGGTGACCTCAATTAGCTCAGCACAAAAAACATATCTTGCCTTCCTGATATCATCCTTGCACAAACACAAACCTCTTACCCCACCAGCTAAGAAAAAAGCTAGATAAGAATAGTTTTTATCCTGGTTTTCTGACTGAAGTTCTGTGTTTGTTTTTGATTTAACCAAAGTATCCCCAGTTTTTTCTTCCAACAAAAATTCAGGTTTTTTGGAGTACCCCTTCAACATAGTCAAACATTGAAGCATAACAAGGATTTGGTCATGAAGAAGAGTGAGATTTCAAATAGAAACCTTCTTACTATTTGAAAGTGCATCTGATTTCTCTTCATTGTTGACATCTTTCTGTATCTTCAAGCTCTCCAAGTATGAGATAGCATCTAGGACACTATCTTCAGTGCTGCCAGTCTGAAAAGTTTCTCTTGAAGAATTCAATTGGGGTCCGGATAAACTGATTGCTTCCATTATAAGATGAGCCCAAGAATTCTTCTGACCCTTGGATGGCTCATTTAGCTGGAGAAGAGCAGTAAATAAGTAGGTTGAATTCTTGAATTTACTGTTGATAAAGCCTGTATGGAAGATGTCACGTCGATACCATAGTTCAGATTCTGAGGGAAGGAGGTAAGAAGGTGCTGTAAAAAATTTCAACCACTGCTATTATAATTCAGATGAAAATATGAAATAACATACCTAAAGTCAAAACCTGCTGAAGCCATTTCCCTATAGAGCAGCTTTCTTGCTGCCAGGCACAGTTTGTTGAATTATTCATTTCACTAGAGGAATCAACCTTGATAGAGTGATGATAATCCAATATACTGTAAGAATTTAATGCCATTTTCCTCCAGGCATCTCGATCCATTCTACCTGAAAATGTGGAACAAATTTTTCCCACAGATTCTCTATGCTGGGCCAAGACAAAGTGTTAATTTGATTTAGCAGTAGATTATGATGCCTCATTATCTGGATTGGATGTAGAAGCTGGGAAATGGGAAGGAACGGCAGTTGAAGATGAGGCAATGGGAGCTGAAGTGGGTTGGAGAGGGAAAGATGTAGAGGAAGCAGGTGTATGAACTGAAGCAGGGATATAACTTTGTTCTTTTGAAGTTGAAGAATATTCTGGAGGGCCAGCCAGTTGCAATGAAGTTGAATCAGATAAGGGTCTGAGGATTCATCAGGGATAGATTTTTCAGCTGGAGCATTAACAGGAGTTTGAGTTGAGGGGGACTGAGCAGGAGATTGAACAGGGGGAGATGGAGCAGGGGGAGATGTAGCAGTGGGAGATTTAGCAGGGGGAGGTTTAGAAGTTGGAGGTTTAGAAGGGGTTAATTGGATGATAGATTTGGTAACAGTTGCTTTAGAACCAGCAGGTTTCTTTGAAGGGAGTGATGGAGCTTCAATATTTTTAGCAGGTTCAGGAATAGAGACAGAAGGATTGGGGATACAGGGAGCTGATGAAGTTTCCTCTGGGGGAGGAGGTATCTCAGAGGTTGAGGCTTGTGGTAGTGAAGAATCTAGATTAGCTGATAACCTTTGCCTCTTGGGTGCATCCTTTTTGTATAGTGAACGTAGCTTTGAGTGAGGCTGGGAGTCATCCTCTGAGTCAGATAGAACAGGATGGCTGGAAACTTTAATGGTCTGTTTTCTTTTTGAAGCCCTTCTTTCAGGTTCGTTAGTGAGATCAATGACGACAATTTGATCATTTGGTGGAAGCTGTTTTCCACTAGCAACAGCTAAAATTGAAGAAATTAGTTATTTGAAAAATAATTAATACTAGAATACATACTTTTTTTGGATTTTTCACATGCAAGTAGAAGCTCTTGAACCTTTTGCTTGATTTCGCCTGAAAGACTCTTCTTGCCAGCAAGTTTCTCCACTGATGCTTGAAACTCAGATACAGATGTGAGGAAATCATCCTTTGAGATTTGAATGACTTAATCCTTCAAAATTCTGTCCTTGTGCTCTTCAAAGTCTTCCATTTCGTGAGCGTTATCTGAAGCACCATCTGAAGTAGAGCTTGTTAGCTCAAAATAAAACTAATAATGATACAAAAAACTCACCAGAGCCTCCACCTGATTCTTGAGAATCTTTTATAGAGAGAGGGCTAGATATATCCATGGACTTAGAAAACTTTCCAGACTCTAATTGATACAAGAAGAGACCAAAGTAAAAAAAAAGAACTCAAGAGGTAAAAATTACACAAAAAATTAGACTTGCCTGTTCCAGCATTATCTTTATCTTGAGTAGAAACTTGTGCTGTAGCAGGTACAGGCAATGCTGATTCTTCAGCCACAGAGGGAGAGCTTGGAGGGGCTTGGCTAGGGGTTGAAGTCTGGGAAGGCATAATATCTGAATGAGTTGAGAGAGTTGAGCCTGATTGTGGTTAATGGAAGAAAGAAGCAGCTGCAGATGTAATTGCGCATGAATCTCAATGTGAAGGTCATCTCATATTCATTATTCACATTTAAGTTGAATACAATACATTTTAATTTATGCACAAATTTATATATATTAATTTAAATTGAAATATAATATTATAAAAATTAAATTGAACTCATATGTGCATAGCACAGCCATGTTATTTCACAGCCTGCCTGATTTTGTTTTTTCTTTGTGGTGTTTTTGATTTTTTTGTGATTAATTTGAGCTTACTATAAATTAACATATAATTAAGTTAATTGAATTTTTCTTTAAATTTTTATTAACTCTCAATTTTTCTATATTATTATTTATTTTGCCTAATGGCACATTTAAATTTTCATTATTTTTTATTTTCATTTTTTAGCCATATGAAAAAAGGTATCACTGATACTTATTTTCATATGGTCATTTCTTTTTCTCACAGTATAGCTAGATGAACCAGAATATCTGGTCCATCTAGCTATTTCCCTTTTTTTTTTGCTTCTCACCTCTAGGTCACGTGCAGCAAAGTATCGCAGAGATACTTTGCTGCACGTGACCTTTTTTTTTCCTTGCCTTGGCTTAGTCAGATAGACCATAGCTAGGGAGAAGGCGCTTTCACATGCAGCAAACTGTCGCTGCGACTCTTTGCTGCACGTGACCAGCCCTCTCTGGCCACACCCTGGGTCAGATAGACCATAGTACTTTGATACTATGGTCCATCTGCCCAAGGGGGCATAGGAGAAGGCTGGTCATGTGCAGAAAAGAGTCGCAGCGACAGGTCCCTGCACGTGACAGCGCCTTCTCCCTGGCTATGGTCAGATAGACTATAACATTAAGTTATGGTCTATCTGACCAAGCCAAGGCGAGAAAAAAAAAGGTCACATACAGCAAAGTATTGCTGCATGTGACAAGTAATGGTTTAGGTGGCCAGGTCAAATGGACCATATCATAAAACAGATATGGTTCATTTGACCCAGCCTTTGGTGGCTAGCTGCTGGTCACAGGCAGCAAAGTGTCGCAGCGATACTTTGCTGCACGTGACTAAGTAGCAGGCACCAATCCTGGCTCAAAAATGAGCCATAAGAAATTGAATGTTTGATTAATATAGCAAAAATATGTGAGTTAAAATACTGTGGTCCCGTGAAAATAAAAATAATTGTGGGATTTTTTTTCATGGGATCAGAGAATGTGAGTTTAAAAAAAGGTTCAATGCACCATAATTTAAACATTATGGTCCATCAAACCATGAATAAGGGAACTGGGACAGGTGATGACTTTGGAATAAGTATATAGGTAATTCTTTTTTCAATGTGAAAAGTGAGTAATTGAGGAGTTTCATAGGACTAAATCAACAAAAAATTTATTTTTTTCAACTACATTTTACTACATATTTGATGGGAAATAACATATATATAAATTTGTGACTGGCAACATGGAGAGAGAGAAAAAAAGTAAGCAGAGATTAAACATAATATTTATATAAGGTTATGGATTTTAAGTTTATGGAATTGAGAAAGGTTTTTATGAGGGGTTTAACAGAATTTTACTAGAGAGAAACACCTTTGCGCAGCCTCTCGTGGCACTTTTTAAGCCCCTTTTCAACCCCCAGTTGGCCCCACTGGGGGTGACAAAGGGGCTAAAGGGGGGCTTCAAAGGTTTAAAATAAGTGATTCAAAGGGGTAAGTCAGAGGTAATGAAGGTAAAATTAATAATATACTGTTAAAATATAAAATAATAATATTTTTTTTTGGTTTTTATAAAATTAAATTTTTTATGTCAAATTTTTTGTATAATTTTTTGGTGTTGAAGATAGCAATTTTCAAGATTCGAAATATCAAGGTACATATAAATTCCTTAAAATTTCATTGGGAAATTAAAAGCTGTTTTTGAATTTTAATAAGCTATTTCATAAGGTATAATTTAATCAAATGTACTATAATATATTGTGATATTATTCTATACACTGAACACATCTAGCCTTCAAATCTAAAACCATTTCTAGGAAACAGGTTTTTAGAATGTTGCAAGATGATTATTCAAGTGAAATATGAAAAAATATAATCATTATTAATTTATGTAAGCAGCTGTAAGCTAAAGTAAATGTAGCCAAATCAGTATTATTTAATTATTGATCTCTAAAACTATATTTGATGACCTTTTTTTACAAAATATGAATTTAATTTATTAAATGCACCTCCAAAAAATTAAAAATAAAGTTCCTTGAAAGTTTTTACTATTTAAAAATGAAGATTTATTATGTAGTACATGTAGTTTTTATATATAATTGAAGAATTTACATTATTAATTTAGCCCTTTATACTTCTGCATTAAATTAAAACACTTCCAAACAAAAAAGTTCCTTTGTTTCCAAAATATCAAGTCCTATATATAGGGCTCTGCTTCCTCAAAAAATTGTCCCATCTTTTATTTCTTTACCATCATGGATTTTTCTACTATCAAACCCATTTGTATTGGCATCTTGAGGTCCTACACCACAACTAGTCACAATACAGCTTCAGTTCAGAAACAGCATGTTTCTATTTATTTATCTAAAACTGAAAATATTATGAAAATATTTTCACAGAAGCCAAAGTTTTGTGTGGTAAATCTTATCTCTACACATGCAGAGGTGCTCTACACTCTTCTTGGAAAACCATCCTCCTCAACAACTATAGCTCCAGTTGGTGGTTGGACGCATGGTCAAGAAACACCTCTTCTACTCATTGAGACTCTTCTTGTTCCTCACCTAGATCTCACCCTTCCTCCAACAATCAATATATTACTTTTCTGTTTACCAGCACATATTTCTTCCCTCTACACCTTCCTTCTTCCTATCAAAGAGGATATTTCTGAACCAACTAACTATACACCCTCTCTTCACTTGGGATGTGAAGTTCAATATCTTTTTTCAACTCAGCTTGACGGTTCACTCATTCACATACAGGAACTCCTCTCCATCAAATTCAGTCACCCAGCATCTATGGCTCAACCCCAACATTTGAAAACATGCCTTTTACCCCATCAAAGCCAGTCTCTTGCATTTATGCTACTTCAGGAAAGGCGTACTGAAACATATTTATGGAGGTGCTGTGGAGATTCGACTTGGAAAAATGAATTGAGTGGAAGATTTACCAACACACTTCCGAAATCAATTCTATTAGCAGATGACATGGGTTTTGGGAAGACAGTGTCAACAATTGCTCTGATTGTTAGTACTTTAAATGAAGCTGCTGAATTTTCACGTCTTCAAAACCCTTCATCAAGCACAAAGAAGGTGAAGGCAACACTCATAGTGGTACCCTCAACTTTATTGAAACAATGGGAACACGAAATTTTACAACATACTGATCCTGATTTGATGATTAAAGTGATTATTCATCATGGAAAGGGCAGAAGTGAAAATTTCATAAGCTTTTATGAGGCTGACATTGTCTTAACATCATATCATATTATGATAAATGATTTAGGAAGTTTAGAAAAGGAAGGTTTGATCCATATTTGATGGTTTTGTGTGATTCTGGATGAAGCATGGTAAGTTTTTAATCACTATTGATTTAATAAACTTGATTCATTTTCCTATAGTCAGATATGTGATCCATCTTCAAAGTCCTCCATATCTGTTACTGCACTAAAGACATCTTTCCGTCTTATTCTAACTGGAACTCCCATCCAGAACAAAGTCCAAGATTTATTTCCCATCTTTCAATTTTTACATCTTGAGCCACTACCAACCTCTGAAGGATGGAATAAATACGTTGGAACTCCAGCAAAGAAAGGCCAATTTACCGATGTCAAAAAGATTATTCAAAACGTCTTAGGGGACATAATGATTCGAAGGACAAATAATTCTATATGTCTGGATCAGGGGGATGTTAACTTCATAAATAGAGTGAAATATCAAAACTTCATTATCAATTCGACAGGTCAACTTTCAGAAATGTACATCATGCGGCATAATACTTTATTCAAGCAGCTCAACATGGATGAAAACAGCTTAACTGCTAAAGATCCATCTGGATTAGTGGCTCTATCAGCATTGCGACGTTTCTGAAATTACCCTCAGTTCCCACACAATTCAGAAATATCTGTGGTGGAAGAAATGGACTGGAAGGAGAGTCCAAAATTTGTCCACCTGGTCAACTTCCTTCTCAAATTATACTCTATTGAAAAAGAAATGAAATGTGTCATTTTCTCTGAGTGGACTGACACACTCAAATTGTAAGTTTTTCTTTCAATGAAAAAATATTAAAAATAACCTTCAAAATAATAGAATTCCATTTGCTCTTTCTGAGTACAATATCCAAAATCTCAGATTTGATGGTTCACTTGACATGAGTGCATGGGAAATCGTCCTCCAGTCATTCTCTACCATTGATTCCAGTGTTCTTTTGGTGTCTTTGAAGGCTGGAGGAGAAGGTCTTAATCTGACAATGGCATCACATGTTTTCTTAATTGTAAGATTTCAATTTCTCAAATTATGATTAATATAACTTTTATTTTTAGGAACCTTACTGGAACCCTTTGATGGAGAAACAAGCCATTGACAGAGTTTTCAGGATAGGTCAAACTAAAGAGGTCCATGTTTACAGATATATTGTTGCCTCTACAATAGAAGAAAACATTACACGAGTGGGTAATTTTCCAAGAATCTTTATCAATATTATTACTCAATAATTTAAAATTTTAGATTCAATCAAAAAAACTGTACTTGGCTGAGTAAGCTATTTTCATTTTCAACTGTGATTCTTTGAGACTGAATTTGAAATACTTTTAGCTTGGCTGTTCCTGAGAGCAGCATCTAGATGGGCGAAAATATCTTCATAATCATCTTGTAATTACATGTAATTTTAATAAAATGTTTGATTTTCTTAGTTTGATTAAAAAATGTTTTTAGGTTCACAAGTACACAAAGGAAAAAAAAATTTATTAGGCCCTTTCAAAGTTATTAACAAGGGGAAAATGTTAAAATTTGATATATAAGGTGTACTTATCCCCTCTTTTCCCCCATTTCCCCTGGTTTGTACATATTTTTAATTACCACAAACAATGTCTTCATGTAAGTTTCCTATTTGATAGGCTATAATTTTTTCACTAATGTAAAATTTTAGATTCTACTTTAATACCAGCAACAGGTTTCAAAAGCTCTAGGACATTCAATAAAATTCTTGCTGAAATAGGTGTTCCCAACTCCAAGGCTACCTCAACAGCTTCTATAATTGATTTTATAAAGCTTATCCTTGGGAAATGCAAGAAAGAAGATACTTATCCATCTTCTCCGACTGTTTCTGAAATCTCTTCTCTTGTCAATCCTTTACCTTCTACTTCCCTTCCAACAATATCCGAAGCAACTGAAACCATGGAGGAACTGCAATTATTTCCCTCTGGGTGGCAAAAAACAATTCCACTTGTTTTTCATCATATTTGTCATAATGATGCTAAAGCAGTTAGAATACCTCGACTATGCTTTTCTATGAATGATGACACAGAATGGAATCAATTGGTTATCTCTCATCTGAAAAAGCACTATTGATATGCCTTCAAAAACCAGAAATTTTGATATTATGTCTTGGATCATAATGAGTACCAAGAGAATTTTGTGCCACTCATAATAGAACGATGGCTCCGCACCCAACAGGGACAGTCCAGATCACCTCCAATTTTCTGTCCTGGAAAAAAAAATAAGGAAAATAGAAGAAAAGTGAGTCAAGTTTTTTTATTCTAGAGGAACTTTCATTGAAACTCTACTTCAGTTACAAAAATCTTAGCTCCATACTGCCATATCTGTACTGGATCAAGAATATCTCTTCTTATTTGATAACCCCAATTATCACTCTGACACTGAGCAGGATGAGGAAGGAAATCTTTGGAAGAGAAAATTGAAATGTCAATCAGATGAACTTTCCAATTTTTATTCCCGGATTGATCAGATTACTTTGAATAAGTTAAGAGGAACCAGAAAATGTAAATCTTTGTATAAACATGTTGTTTCACTTAGAAAAGAATCATCCATTATGTCAGAAACATCATCTTGTCCAAGTAATCTTCCACTGTGTTGCTATAATACTGATTCATTAACTACATCACAGTTTTTATTGCTATGCAGGAATTGATCATTTAAAATACCCTCTCTTTTACATTTATTATAGTATTTATTCTATTATTTATAACCTTATTTATTTTAAAATATGTGTACATTCAATAGCAACAAGAAAAATAATTTCACTGTATTAATGAATTTTGCAATTTTTAATTTTATCCATTCACAAGAATTCCTTGAATGATGAAAAAATTAAAAAAAAAAACACTGAATATCATTTTTCATAATTGCACCTGAAAGATTACCTTTGAATGGTATAATTTTTAAGTTTTGACATGTCATTGCTTAAATATCATTTTTAATTCATAACTTCTTTCATTTAAATTCTATTCACTCCATAAACGTGATTTTAGAAATAAATTATATGGTTCATTATCTATGGTTAAGGTGAATATACAAATATGATTTTTGAACAAAATTTCCCTTTTTCATTTTCCTAACAATATAAATTACAGTCTTTAAATTTTAAATTATACTTCCTTTTTTCATTGACCAAAATACTCAGAGAATCATGCAGTACAACAAAAAGTACTCTAATTTTTAAATGAAAAAAGTTTAGTATCTTGTCAACCATTTCTTATACATGTATGTTCAATATCCCTGATTGATTATGGTACAGAATTTTTTACTTGTATCTGTATCTTCTACCATGCAGTTCATGCAATTTCATGCTCCTACACCTTTAATATCAAACCCATGAAACTTGAAAAAATTTTTAATTCAATTTAGTATATTATTCAAATTGAATAATCAGTTATGATACATATTTTGGCATGGAATACATCAAATTTCATTTCACCCTTGTTCCTCTATCACCACCATCCTAAGTATTATATTTTTATAAGCCATTTAAAAATTCCAACTAAGTACAAGATTTGCATTTGCTCTGAACTTGGCTGTGATAAAAAGACATTTACTAATCCTAATGGTGAAATTGAAAGAGGTGTTTCAATGTCTTCTACAACATTTTATAAAAATCAACAAAAAATTTTACTCTTTAAAAAAATCAAGAAAGACAATCACCAACAATTTCCAACATTCCATCATCTATTCCTTCAACCTCCCATCCTGAAGTAACTTTGAGTTCACGTCCAATTGACAGCACTTCACAACAAAGAATCCCCCTCTCAGAAGAGGTATGCAATTGAATTATTCTCTAATTTTATATCATTTCTAACCACCAAAAAAATTTTTATCATCATAGCCAACCCACCAACCCATTTTAACACCTGATATTTTGAATACCGACTCAACTACCCCTATTTTAAGAAAATCTAATATCTCAAAATCATCTAGTTCGTCAAACTCGAATTTCACATGTGTTGATTCCTCTGATTTTTCTCCACCTGCTCTTGCCCATCTCTCACCTTATATTTTCTTTACCCTCATTGAAATTGCTCATGGCCACTTGGTACAAAACCTATCTAGGGACCAAATTGAAATAAGAATTAAAGCTGAATTTTTCAAAATTCAACTAATTTCCAGAAGTTTTGGAAATCCTGCTAGTTTTGAATGAGAATCTCAATTACTTCTGCACGATATATACACTATTATCCAGAGACTTAATCTCAAAGCCCCTTTAAAAACGTTACTCTGTTGTCCAAATTGCTTTCATCAACCTTTCAAATCAGTCAATGAGTACAACTATGATCATAGTCACTGCAAACAACTTCTACTAAATCCCATTCCTAAGAAGGATGAAGATTTGCTGATATGCAACTACCCCTTCTTCAAAGTGAAAAATAATAAATCCTTACCAGCACAAACTTATACAACTCAGTCCCTTATATCTTGGCTTGCACGTCTTCTACTTCTTCCTGGATTTGAGGATGATCTCGACACTTTGAGAAGACCACGGCAGACACGTGGAAAAATGTATGACATATGGGATGGGTCAGTGTGGAAAGAATTTAAAGATTCTAGTGGAGGTTATTTTACAAAAAAAAGTGGGAATTTGGTTTTTAGTTTGTATATGGATTGGTTTAATCCATTTGGGAACAAAATCGGTGGTCATAATAAGGTATCATTTGGTTCAATAATACTGATTTGTCTCAATCTCCCACCTCATTTACGATATAAAAAGCAACATGTCTTTTTTGCCGGAATTACACCTGGGCCTCATGAACCCAGTTTGGACCATTGTAATCACATTATTACACCACTTTTGGACAAACTTCTTGCCTTGTGGAAAGGATGTTTTTTCTCCAAGACTTATAATCACCCAAATGGACGGTTAATCCATGCAGAGATATTTCCTTTGATTGGCGATCTTCCAGCAATCCAGAAGCTTTCAGGATTTTCCAGCTATAGCTCTAACATCCCATGCCATTTTTTCTACATTTCAAAGGAGGAACTGAAATCTGGAAAAACTCCTTCTGAATTTCTTTCTCGGACTGATTCTCACCATTGCACATACGCTCTCAAATGGAAAACTGCTTCCAGTGCACAAGAAAGGAAAGAAATCTTGGAGAGTAAAGGTTTACAATATTCATCACTTCTTCAGCTTCCATATTGGAAACCAATTTCATTTGTTGGAATTGAGTTGATGCACTGCTTACTCCTTGGAATGGCAATGGACTTCAGCAAAACGTACCTTCAGATACATGTGGCTGGAGAAAGAATTCAAAAACAAAAGAAAAATAGATCAAAAAGAGGCTTTAATGATTTTGATCCAAATCCTTCCATATCAAGCCAAAATTCATTTTATAGTGCCTCTAGTAATTTCATATATTCGTTTTCAACTGAAAAGAAAAAATCAAAGTCTCCTTCTTACCCTCATTCATCCTCTCAACCTTCAAGAAAATCTAATAAATCAAAAAGTTCTGTTTGTGTACTTCTACCTCCACAAAAAATTTTTAAACGTAAACCTTCTCATCAAGATAGTTTTCATGAGCAGGTCAAGAAAGTAAAAATGGCTGGTCCATCAAAAAGTCACAATCAGCTTCCTAAAGATATCTGTTTGGATGAAAATGATTCTAGATCCAATTTTTCCAGTTCAAGTAAGTTAAAATGAGCTATTATTAGATGAAAATTGTATCTCAAAATATTTTTATAGATCACACCTTTCAGAAATATTCAGATTTATCAAGACCCAAAGTCACTTTGAAACCAGCACAAAACCAAGATGCATCAACAGATAATTTGTGTCTACAATCGAGTGAACTGTTAATTGTTCAAACCAGTATCTGCAATACTAAGACCCCTTAATGGCTAACCCGTGTTCCTAGTAGTCTAGGAGAGGCTGGTACAAATCTTAAAGCTGCTGAATGGTTTGTACTATGTAAAATTTACTATGTGGCAGCTTTGATACCAGTTTGGGCTATTGAAAATTCTGACACACAAGAGAAGAAGTTGATTAAATGTCTTTCACTGCTGGTTTCAATAATCAATATTCTGACTTCCTTGGAGATATGTGAAGCTCAAATTTCATCTCTTCAAGGTCAGTTAAAAGATTATATGAAGTGCCTTAAGGAATTTTGGCCAGATATCAATATAAAGACAAACATCCACTTAGCACAACATTTTCCTGAAGTTCTGAGAAGATTTGGGCCAGCACCATCAACTGCAGCATGGGCCCACAAGCGTATAAATGGAATGTTAAGCTCCATTCCAACCAATAAGAAAACATGTATGTTTTCCTTAATTAAAGCTACTTAACTTTATTAATTTCATTTTTTTTAAAGATCAAATGGACAAGACCATTATGAGAAGGTTTATTTTGACTGGTCAGCTTCAATCATTAATGGACAGAACTAATGATTGATTTGAGAATGAAATGAAAAATGTCTTCAGTTCAGAGAAAAGAAAAATTCCCTCAAAATCATCTCAACTACTGTGTGAAGACTATGAATTGTGGATAGAGTATCTCAACATGATTGATGGTAAAAAAATATTTTCCAGTATTTTTACGAAAAATCAACCATCTGTTTCATCTCAAATTCTATCACCTCAAATTATTGAAGTAGATAACTTGTTACTGGATGGAAAAAACTACTCATTATATTCAACAAATCAAGTAAATGGCAATGTTGAGGTAAATTCATCAAAAGGAAATGTTGTTGGGGTTATATTGAAAATGTGGCAGTCAACAACATTTTCAGGTCATAATTTTATTTTAGTTGGCTTATATGACATTGTGGATCCTAAAATTGAAAATCCTTATTTAAAAGCTGGGCTTAATGTTTTTTGGTGTTATGATAAATGGTCAAAAAAAGTAGTTATGAATAGCAAGGAAATTATTGGTCATGTTTCAAAAACTACACATCCTAGTGGTTTTGCAAATGTTTTCTCAAATACTTGTTGTATGATATCATTAAAATATATAGCCATCAGCTATTCTGATTTTTAATGTGGTTTTAGAATTGTATATTTTTTGTGGACAATAAATATATATAGAAATATTTACTGCCAGTGATTAAGCTAACTAATAAAAGTAAAAAGTATGGACTCCAAATTCCACTCCCTGATTCATGAGAGGCAGTTTTGAATATGGATCACTTGAAGTTCTAACCAGGTTACAGCAAGGTTAGTCAGAAGTACAAAAAAACGACTTGCCTACAAGTCCTCATTTTTTCCCCCCTGTGCAACCTGTTATAGCCATGGGGTGCACTGATTTCAGCTTTATATCAAAAAATGATATTTTTTAGATTTAAAAAAATTTTCAAGTAATGAATTCATTGGCTTCAATCATTATTCAATTATGGCTCACCATAAATTCAACAAACTTTCACCCTTGTTTCTTGGATTGTTCATGGGAAGCTCAATTAATACTCAATTTGCAATGAATTAGGGTTCAAGGTTGTGGACTTGCTAGCAAGTCCGCCTCCCATATTGTGTGGTGTGTCCATCAATTTTACTTGAAAAAATAAAGCTGGAGTTGGTATGAGTCAAGAATTTTCCAGTAAAAAAATATATGAATACCAAATCTTTTTAAAAAAGAAACATTTATCTTATTTTATATTTTATATATTTTTGAAAAAATTTCCTGAATTTTTCACTTGTATCAAATTTTTTATTCAATTTTTTAAATTTATCAAACATTTTTTTAATTTCTGCTGATTATTAAAATTAATTCTTAATTTTCTATTGATATTCAGAATTTTTAGAATTGTTAAATTTTTTTTTAGATTTTTTTTGGCCTTTATATAATTTTTATGAATTTTTTTAATAGCATTACATTTAAATTTTTAAACTTTTTTTGATACTTAGAATTTTTTTTTTGGATTTTTTTGAAGTTTTTTGAAGTTTTCTGAAGTTTTTAGATTTTTTTAGATTTTTTTTTTATTTTTTTTATTTTTTTTATTTTTTTTATTTTTTTTTGAAGTTATGACTTTTTCTGTACTTTTTTGATTTTTTTTGATTTTTTTTGATTTTTTTAATTTTTTTGAGATTTTTCTGAATTTATTTTGGTACTTCTTGAACTTTTTTACATTTTTATTGATGTTCCTTTTAATGTTTAAGTTTTTTTGCATTTTTTAGAATTTTTCCTCACTTTTTAATGCTTGAAGTCATGTGTTCAAAAGATGCAGCATCTTTTCAAGCGCCTGACTTTAATTGTGATTGAAGTCACATGCTAAAAAGATGCTGTGTCTTTTCATGAACAAGGCTGTAATCCAATTCCTCAGTGCAAGTTACTAGATGAACTAAAAGAAACATAATTCTGTGAAAATTTTTGGTACATCTGGCAACTTGCACTACAGGAATTGGAATCAAGTCATGAACTTGAAAAGATTCTGTGTCTTTTTGGAATGTCACTTGATTCCTATTCGAGCATTAAAACATTAAAAAAAAATTAAAAAAATGCCAAAAAAAAATTAGGTTCTAAAAATTCCCCAACAAATTAAAAAAAATTAAAAAATTTTTTTTAAAATTTTAAAAAAATTTACAAGATCACAAAATCATTCAAAAGACATCAAAAATCTTATTTTTTAAGAAAAATTCCATAAAATTTAACTAAATTTTAAAATTTATAAAAAGTGTCTAAGCATTAATAATAATTTTTTTTACAAAGTTACATCAAAAGAAGGCACACAGCATCCATTTTTTTAAGACATGAAATTTTAAAGAATGATAAAAAATTTATAAAAAATATAGGTTATAATAACTTTAGCTCCAAAATAACTTCTTTATATAACTCTTATTGAATAATGTGCAAGTATGTGCTTCATAAATTAAAAATGAAAAAGTATAAGATTTTTGGGTATCATGGGAAGGAAAAAAGCAACAATGAGTTCTAAATATGACAAAAAAAATTATCTCATGAACAAATTAAGATAGTCAAAACTGTAGGAAGGATTTCAGTTTCTTTTAATAAAACTTTTACATTTTTAATTAAACTAAGTTGGCACATTTTCAGCTCTTACTTAGCCCCCAGTTGTGCCTAGTGGGTGCCCCAGGGGGTGAAAAAAGGGCTAATAAAATTTTTCACTGGATAAAAAACGGTCAAAATGTAAGTATTTATGGAGCTAGACATAAATCATCCTTTTTTTCTGTTTTTATTTATATTTTATTTAATTTTTAATTAAAAGAAATGCTTATGTAAAAATTTAATCTACATTGTTGAAAATCACTCTTTCATGAACTAAACATTTATTCATGTTGACTTTGTAATAGGGTAACATGGTATATTTTATAAAAAAAAATTCTGGATGTCAACAGAACAGAAAAAATAAAATTCAGAATTTAAAGAAAAATTTAATTTCATTTAAATCTATTAGTATTTAAATTATTTCATTAAATCGTATTAAGTTATATCTTTGACTTCTGGTACATCATGGATAAAAGTCTTTCCAATTTACATGGGATAAATGGATTTCATTAGATAATGTAAAATCTTAATACTATGGTGCTGAAAAGAAACCAAAATTTTTGGAAAATATTTTTGAATAAGGTTTTGTAATTATTCAGGCTGAATGAAGTAGCACCTTCAATTTCACGTCTGGAAGAACTTTTTTTCATGTTAATTGGGGATGAAATTTTTTTCATCCTGAAAAAATACATTGAAATATAAATTTTAGATATGGAAATGTCTTCAGCTTTTTTAAATATTATTTTCTTTCAATATATTATTTACACTTAGTTTTTATTATGAGAAAAAAAATTGGCACCTGCTAGAAGGTCCATATTATTTCCTGAAGTATAGAAGTTTAGTTGGGGGGTTACACCTTCTAGCACGTGAGATAACTTATTTTACATGAATATTTTTATATATACAGAAAATTTCATCCCAATTATTCTATTCATTAAAAAAATTTTTATGTATGTGAAAAATACTTCCAAAAAATTTACCTGACTTTGTTCTTCAGTAATTTAAATTTGATTGGTGTTATAAATATGGGGGGATTTCTTTCCTTTAAAATTTAAAATTTTCAGGACAATTTTTAATTTTATTGGATGTGCAACTTATAGACATATTTTTTATGGAATATTAAATCAATTAGTCCCAAATACTAAACAATTTTGTGGATTAGTGAAAACACATTTCTGTATTCACATTTCTACTGGCTTCAATAATATAAATGTTATAGAACCTAGATTTAAATTTGATTTTGTAAGGGTTTATTAAAATTATAAAATATATTCCTATAATTTTTTGGTGAATTTCATATTCCTCAGGAGTTGTAGTACTGATTTCTGGCTGCATAGGTTTCAAAAATCAACCTGACTTTTAATCAAATCTGTTCTTCTTCTTTAAGAAAAATAAGAAAATTTCTACTGATAAAGCTATATGCATAAAAAATGCTTAGCCATTTTGATATGTTTATTCAAATTTATTCTTCCAATAAGTATCTATCAATATTCAAAGATTAAAAGAAGAGTTACTTATGATTGAAAATGATATAAGTGAGGAGTATTATTAAATGTAAATTTATCTTCCAAATCAGATTAGCCATTCAAACAAGCAAATAGCTACATATGTGGAATTAGGCAAAAATACTATTTAAAATTTTCCAAGGTTTTTGGTTTGTATGAGGTATTTAGGTATTGCAAAGTTCTTATAAATTGAAATCTCTGTTTAATGGGTTACTGGTTGATCATATTTCCAAATTATTCAAAATCACTTTTGGAACTTTTACCTTTACAAAGCTTAAAAGCTCAAATTTTGGTTCCTTGCAGGTTACTTTATAGACTACTCTATGATTTGTCAAAAATGACTTTCCTACCACCTGTCTTTTATTTTGCCCTGTGGTAATGGTTGATGAAGTTCCTGAATTTGGGACTGAGTTTAGGGAGGATATACCAAAAGTTGGATCAAAGGTTGGGGTAGCAACCCCTTATTATCCTGAAGCTGAATGAATGGTAGAAAGATGGCATCAAGTTATAAAGGATGCTTTAGTTAAAATGTGGGGAGCAAGAGCTAAAAATTGGAGCCAATATTTACCATTAGTTTTTTTGCTAAAAGAGTTACTTCCAAAAGGTTGACTGGAATTTTTCCATAAAAATTAGTTTTTGGTCAGAAAGCAGTTCTATCAGTTGATCTGGAGGCTGAATCATATCTTGGAGTAGACTGGGAAATGGTCAAAACTACTGAAGAATTATTATGTGCAAGAATGGTTCAGTTAGAAAAGAAAGAAGAAACTCTACAAAAGGAATATTTGAAAATGATGAATATTATGAATCAGTAAGTTAGATATTGGGATTGGATATTGGCTCATAGATTAATGAAACCTTTTAAAACTGGAGATATGGTCTTGGTGTATAATAGAAGTTTGGAGAGTCAGTGTGGAAGGATGTTTTCTGATAGGTAGGATTGGCCATACAGAGTCAGAGAATAATTATCAAGTAGCTCATATTTATTAGAAGATTTAGATGGAGTTGTGTTAAAAAAGCGGTTAGCTGCTGACAAAGCCAAGAGGTTTTATCCAGGGGGCACCAGGAGTGCTGAATTCTTACTCAGAAATAAGGGTATACTATTAATTAATGAAATAAAGATAACTGAGAAATGAGGGTAAACTACCCACTATCCTTAAAGAAGATTTCCACCAAAATGAGGATAAACTATTCTACTATTGTAAAAATGAAGATTTACTCAGCTAAAAGAGTATAAACTAAAACTATCATTAAGAAAATAATAACTTTCATTAAAGATTTGAATTTTAAAAAGGTTTATGGTGAAGATTTGTGATGAATGTAGTTATTTATGGTAGAATTTTTCACAGGGGAACTTTCTAAATTTAATATTGGAAAGTTTGGGGGTAATTGATGGGCTGGCTGCTCTATACACAATTACTCCACAATTTTAGCTACCATAGTTTCCCTATTTCTAGTTGAATCCTGGATTTGTTTCTTGTTATATAGGTAGTCTTCTAAGACTATAAACTAGATTACTACAATGTCACCAAAATTTTACTTTTTCAAAGCTGTATTCAAGAACTATATGTTTCATTTTTTATAGAAATTATTATTCTTGAAAATTATTTGTTTGAATTTTATTTTTAAAAAAAATTATTATAAATTAAAGTTTTCAGGGATGATGATCACTGGTGGTCTCCAATAATTTTTACAAATTGGAGGGATCCCACCCAGTGGTTATTTTATATTTTTATGTTTATCATGTTTTTAAATATTTTTAAAAAATTATTTATAATTATTTTTCAATTTCTTTTTTGTGTATTCCACATCAAGATGCACTTTGATGTGAGTATGATGTCAGGGTTATGGCTCATCATATGGCTGGGTGACATCTTTTATAATAATTTCAGATTTTAATCATATATATACTTATTATTTTAAATACAAAATATATATATATATATATATAATTAAATTAAAAAAATGTAAATAATATAAAAAAAATTAAAAATTAATTAATCAAAATCAAAATTGAATAATAATTATAATATTTTAAATTTTAAATTTTCTTTTAAATTTCAGTTTATTTCTTTTATATTTTATTACCATTTTTAATTCAGGGAATAGGGTCTAATGGAGTGAAATATCTGTTTGATTTCATCTCAAGATATAATTCTAGTCCTCTAAAACTCTAAACCGGCCAGTTTCAATAATTTTATTAAGGCTTTAGCTATATGCTTGGGACCTGTTAGTCCTTCAAGACTTTAAACTGAATTCTTATGGAGATTTACAAATTCTATTGTATATTTTAGTTCATCAAGACTTTAAACTAAACACTTATGAAGATTTAAAAGTTTCTAAGGAATCTTTTATTCCATCAAGGCTTAAAACTAAATTTTAAAAAATATTTTTGGGAAAAAGGTTTGTTTTTATGATAATTTGGAATCAATGAAATGATTGGGTCCTCCATGACCTAAAACTGGAAAAATTTCAATAATTGGTCCCTCATGACCTCAAAATAGAATATTACTTTCTCTTTGGTCCATTAAGACTGTAAACTGGTAAGTCAATTGTTATATGGATAATTTATGTAGGAATGTGAAGAAGGGTAGTTCACGAAGACTATAAACTGGAAATTGATTAAAAGTTTTTTTTTTCAAGAACTTTAAGAGGGAATTTTAATCAAGAAGGAGTTTCAGTCAGTCATTTTAATTTTTCCCTAGTTCATCAGTTCTCATATTGATACTCACTCACTCAAAAACTTAGTCATTAATGGAAACAGTGAAACTAACTTTAGGGAATGAAGATGTCATTAAATGAATTTATTTTGGTAATGGAAAGATGGAGATTTTAAAGTTTATTTGTGGATATTTTTAAAAAGCTTAAAATAAAGGTGTAAAGAAAGTCTGGCAACAGAAAATATGGATTCTGATAAAATTTAAGATTGATTTAAAGGGTTGGAAATTTATTTTAATATTTTTATTCTGAATCATTGAAGTTGGATATGATTTGAAATTTAATGGGTCTCTTTGGTAGACTATTTAGATGAAAGCTTGGAGACCTTATTCTGAGAATGAAATCAGAGTATTTGGCTCTGGGGGAAGCCCAATGGGAACAGAATCATAATTATTCAGCTCATTAGGGAGGCCCTCTCTCTCATTCTGTGAAAAAGTACAGACTGGTAGAGAATATTCTGAAGGAATCCAAACCTTGCTCTCAGAAGTGGAATCATCACAAGGCAAATATGGTTTATTAAACTTTTATTTCAAAGTATATTCAATTAAAGACAAAAATAAAGAATTGGATAACCAGATAACATATGTCATTTTTCAGCACCAAAAAAATTAAAGAATTAAATTTTAAAAAGAAGAAAAAGCAATCAAAATAAATAATCTCTTTGAAAACTTTCAAAATCATTATCAAAACTTTGAATTAAAATTTTTCTCTTCATTAAATCTTCAGTATTATTAGCAGGGTTTTCCTGAAAATATGTCTAAAATTTATGCTTAATCATCACAAAAATCAAGAAAGAGATATCAATGAAATTTTGGATAACAATAAATATAATAATTTTGAACCTGGCCAACGTCATCTGTATTGGTGATTTCAATAGCTTAGGAAAATAATTAAGGATTTGGAAGAGAATTTGTAGTTGGATGTGGAATTAGTAGAATGATTATTTAGAATTCACAATAAAGGACTAACCTTTTGAGCCAGGAAATAAGATTTCAGCAAAACCAAAGGGTGATACTGGAAATATAGGATTAGGTTCTTGAGAAGGAGGAGGAAACTTAGGATTAAGATTTTTAGATGATGAAGCTGTTTTGGATTTAATATTTTGAAAGGTGTGAATTTTGGATAATCTCTTGTTAGAAATTGTTGGTTTGGGGAGGAAATCTAGTCCAGTATAGATATTATGTCAGGCTAAGATCAAATAAATGGACATGAACTAGCTTGAAAAGTCTTTGTCTAGAAGATTTAAATGGTCCTATATGAATACTGTAGTATAGATCCAACCAATAGTAAAATATAATTCAAAATAAAGTTTTCAGTAATATAATTCTCACTATTCTTGTATGTGGCTTACAATCTTTTTAGTTGATAGAAAAATAGATTTAATAATTTCAGATACTATTCAAAAGTCTTATAAAAGTACTAATTGAGTTGTATTGTAATTTGTTTGGTTATATTGGTTAAATTGAAGTGATAAAGAATGTAGAAAACAAGACCTAAAAACCTCCTCCTTTTATACACACTGAGTTCCCCAATAAATCCCTTGATGTACCATCCAATACACAGTTAATGACGCCTCAAACAACTAATAGACCTTCCCATCAACATCCATAGTGACCCATGACATAATTAGACAAGTAACAACCACCAAAATCCTATTAATAATAAGGGAAATCCATCAAAATTAAAGAAAAGACAAAAAGAGAGTATATGCGTATAAAACAATGATACAAAAGACTAAAGGAGACTTTTTTAAGGTTAATAATAGCTTAATAATAAGGGGAATCTACTGTAGAAATGGAGGGGCTAATCCTGACATTATACTATGTGAAATTCCCATCCAAAAATAACCAATATTGACTGAGAAACCACCCAAAAACTTAGATAAGAGCGTGAGATGTGGGGTAACTACATGCAGTCCTTGGAAAGCGCTTGCACGGTTAAATCCTTGACTAAATTTAGGCAAATTTAAGCGTGGTGATGAGATAAGATGCCAAGAGTGAGGTTATTAATGAAATTAGTGCATATAAACAAGGTCAATGCACTATTAATTAAGCTAGGACACTGAATAAGCGCCTGTTGCCTATTTTAGTGTGTTTCCAAACAGTGGGCGTAGAATGTGGGGTAATTATAGTGTGAAAAAGCTAACTTTGCTAAAAATGAAGCTATTCACACGGGAAAAAAGCAGGCAGTATGTAGCCAGTACACAGAAGCCATTTCTGGCATAAAAAACACCAAATTTGAAAAGTGTTATTTTTATGCATTTAAATAGCCAAATCAATAGTTCTAAATGAGCCCAATTGATCTGTCAAAGCGCAATCTTGATATTCTCAATTTTATAGCGCATATAGTCAACTTTTAAGTGAAATAAAGCGCATTTCTTGTTTTTTGTGTAAAACAATGAATATAACAGCTTTAAGTGTACTTAAAAATTATGTAGACTTATACTTAAGGTTCTTAAGATTACCCTAACATATTCCAACTTAATATTAAGTACAAAAGACTTATAAAAGGTGGATATATGCGTGTATATAAGGTGTTATAATGGCATTTTATGTGTATTATCATAATTTTACTTATGTATACTGTTTGTGTACTCTCATTTATTGTTCCCATGTATAGTTCATGTGTTTAACATAGCTTATTAGCACTTTTTACTCAGTCCTGGGGATATACAGGCTGACACTCGCCCACCCAAAAAAAAACAATAAAAAAAATGATAAGTTATACATTTTATTTATTTATTTGTAATTTTCAGGTATTCAGAATAATTCTGTAGTATTAAAGATTAAACTTTAAAGAAATAAAACATAATAAAATATTATGAGTACTGGTTTTTTTAACCCCTCAGCTGGTGGAACAGAAATTTATTTCTGTTTAAATTTTTTAAGAAGGGTGGATAAATTAGAAATTTCTTTTTCAGGTATCCATTTATCAAATTCATTTGATTTCCCTTTAAATCTTAGTAAATACTCAGTTCCTTTTTCTTTAGTAAGGATTCATTTCTTGAGTATTTTTTCAATCTCTGCTTTTTCCACAATTTCTTCAGGTTGCTTTTTAGGCCTTCCCCTTCTTTTTGGAAATAAGTCAGGATCATTTGCATGGTAAGGTTTTAATAATGAGATAGGGAAAACTGGATGTTTCCTATCATATGGAGCACATAATATGACTTCCACTGTATTATTACCAACCATTTTGTTTACTACAAAAGGTCCTACAAAGGGATCCTTTAATTTAACATTACCTTGTAAGTTAAAATGTAGTGTTGATATGGGGACTTCATCTCCCTTTTTAAATTCAAATTCTTTATGAGATTTGTCCCACCTTTTCTTTTCATATTCAAATGCTTTTTGTATGCATTCTTCAGCATGCTTTCTACACATTTGTTGCATATGAATAAAGGATTTAGTACCAGGGTGTATATCTAACCTTGGTAATTTATTTAAATGATTTACTGGGGTATTTGGTATGTATCCCAGCAATAGTTCTAAATGAGCCAAATTGATCTGTCAAAGCGCATTTTTGATATTCTCAATTTTATAGTGCATATAGTCAACTTTTAAGTGAAATAAAGCGCATTTCTTGTTTTTTGCGTAAAACAATGAATATAACAGCTTTAAGTGTACTTAAAAATTATGTAGACTTATAATTAAGGTTCTTAAGATTACCCTAACATATTCCAACTTAATATTAAGTACATAAGACCTATAAAAGGTGGATATATGCGTGTATATAAGGTGTTATAATGGCATTTTTTTGTGTATTATCATAATTTTACTTATGTATACTGTTTGTGTACTCTTATTTATTGTTCCCATGTATAGTTCATGTGTTTAACATAACTTATAAGCACTTTTTACTCAGTCTTAGTTATATACAGGCTGACATATTAGCTCTGAAAGGAATAATTGAAAAGTTACACTTGATTTTCTTAAGCCTGAAAATATCACAGGCAGTTATTCCAGGAAGACCAGGGTTAGAAATTAGACAAGAAACCTGGTATTCAGTGCATACTTCACATGGAACAGCAAGGTCTTTTGATGAAATGTTGATGATGATATTGACTATAAGAATGAAGTAAAAAGTTTTCAGAAGTAGTTGGAGTAGTTGGTTGAAAAGGATGAAGAGAGGATGAATATGTGAAAAAACAAATATGCAAAATTTTAAGAATGGGGAAATTATTCATTGGAGGGAGGATGTGGTAGCCTAAAGATTAGTATGGCACTAAGTTTTATTTAAGAAGGAAATTGGGAGGTATTTGAAGATTTGGGAAGCCAATATAATTTTACAATGGTTTATATTTAGAGAATGTGTGTTAAAAATGGTTTAAAAAGGGTTAATATTACAATTTAAGATTAAACAATTATTTAACAGACAATAAATGCAAGTATAGGTTTAAAATTGTATGGAAATTAAAGTCAGGAATCTCAAGAACCTATGGATAATTATAGGAAATTTTAACTATTCTTCTCCTATTTTTATAAATTTTATAAATTATTATTGATTATTTTTGAATTTTATAAATTACTTAACTTTGATGATTCTTTTCTAGATAAATAGTGCTGCGGGGACTACAAAACTTAGTTGGAATTTGACAAGAGAAGTAGCTCTATCATCTGTAATTTCTCTGTATTTCTTTATTTTTTTTTTGAGGTTCTAATTAAGTCTTTAACTCTGGACAAGCTCCATATGACCTCCTGTTATTTTGAGACAAGCTCCAGAATTCTCTGGCTGGGGAAAATAAAGCATGTGACATACTATGCATATAAGACTTGAAATTAGAATAGGATCATTGTCAGTTTATGCTCGTATATAAGTATGATTTAATAGTAATATTAATGTTCCAACTACTTATTAATAAATTATTTAGTGATTAAACCTTAGGAGAAGACTAATAAACTAGTTATTCTCAATTTAAACTCACAATACTTGGATGTTATGCGCGCTAGTGGTGGAAAATAGAATAATCAAATATAGTTATAGCTTATATAAAGATAATATCAATTTATAAAGGCTTTATAATATATTTCTTTATGATAATAATTGTGTTGTATTATTTATTTAATTTGCAGTAAGTAAGTGATGTCCAATAACCATCAAAATCCTCCCTTACTTATACCAAAATCCACTGGAGTGCACAGACCTTCAATCCAGATGATGTCACTGCTATCCCCAGCAATAACAGCACTGTGAAAGCCCATCACCTCCCCATGGCTTCCACTTCAAGAAGTTTCAACACCCAGACTTCCAGTAAGGACCCTCCTTCACAATTAATGATACCACAGACCCATACCATAAATAGAATAAACAGATCAAAGAAGATACCATAAAGAAACAGGTAAAATAACTCATCCAAAGAGGATAAAATGAAACCCAAAGTATATAATGGAACCAAATTAACTGTCCAAGCTCCCAATAACATCCCTAAGAATCCTCATTAACCCAGTAATAATATCCTAACTCATAAATCCATGGAAATACATCCAAGGAAGCAGATTAAGTTGTCCAAACCGGATATATGTGCCTGAAATAAGTGTATATGCTTGTGTAGGCGTTGTGAGTCCACTGGATACGTCCATATGACCTAAAATAAGAAGAAAAATAAAGTTTATAGGCTATTGAGAGGTTAAAACCCACTAATAGACCTAAATATACATAGTATAACTACATATTTCACTGAATATGAGGTTTATGTATACATATAAGCTTATGTATGTCTATAATTACTTAATATCACTTAGGATAAGTCTATTATGACTCAATTAACACCTTAATAAGTATTATTAGGATATGGATAAGCTATTTAAACTGCTATAAGTCATATAATAGTATAATAATTATATATATATGTATTAAAATCATATATATAAGTATGTTAACCTTATTTTTAAGTAATAAGCTTAAGGTAATTAAGTTTATCTTATTTTAAACATAAGAATTATTCAGTCCTGGAGATACCTAGGCTGACAATCATATAAATATCTGTATCTAGTATCTATCTAACATAGAGCATCTTATTATACATCTTAAAAATTAAAAATCACAAATAACAACAAATAATAACATTTTAAACTTGTAATACCCTTATAAGTATAACAATTTACACAAAATTTTATATATTTTACTCAACATCTCATAAATATATACTTATTGGTTACTGTTAAAAAGGCTTTAAAGTCAGGGACTTGATTTTAAAAACTGTTTCCAATAAAAATATAAGCTTCATAAGAACATATTATTCAATCATTTAAATAACTTTTCCAAATACAGATTCACTGTTTTATTTATTTCCCTTAATATAAAAAAATACTGATTCAACATCTCAATTCTGTTAATAAAAAATAGTTAATTAGTCATTACATATCAAGTAGAGAATTAACTTAGTTAATTGTGAACTCTTTATTTACTAAAAGGGACAGAGTTTTCTTTGGTTTATCCAAATCCCTTGGATTCTGCTTGTAGAAAGGCAACTGTAAGAGTCTTTCTACAGTGGTAATAATCAGCCTTGACTACTCAGTTAAGACTTGCCAGTATTAAGGTAAAGGGGGATGTATTTGAGGATAATCCTCCTTAAATGAGTTTATGGAAGTGGGGGGAGTCATACCCCTATTTCAAATTTTGGCAGGAAGAGGGGTGGCTTCACACCCTGGTCATGTGATCTTGTCTTTGGAGGATGAGAAGATAGCACCAGGGGAAAGGACCAGAAGGGATCTTTTTCTAGACCCGGGATAAGAGTTTCAACATAAGGAGTAGGAGTAGTCACAGCATATGGAGTATTAAAGGTGTCCTAAG
This sequence comes from Hemileia vastatrix, assembly GCA_030280995.1. Taxonomy (NCBI): domain Eukaryota; kingdom Fungi; phylum Basidiomycota; class Pucciniomycetes; order Pucciniales; family Zaghouaniaceae; genus Hemileia; species Hemileia vastatrix. The sequence goes on along the minus strand of JASXTE010000016.1, from coordinate 21,726,938 downwards.
AAAGAAAGAAAGAATTTTTTTATTTGTTAAGTAAAATAATTTAAGAAAGTATTCAAGGAAAAGACTCACAGTATGAATTGACTCTTCTGAGAAGATAAAATGATGGTTAGTGGCAGAGGAAGTGCTTTGTGCTGATAAGAAATAGTTTTTTAAAGCTCTCCTAGGAGAAGTAGTAGTATTTTTAGGAACACTAGAAGCAGGGTGCTTGATGGCCAACAGACTCATGAGGTTTGGAGTTGATGTGTTAGGATTAACAGCAACAGTAGGAATGCTGGTATTGACAATGTCAGGAGGACTTTTGTGACTTCATTTCTTTTTGTGAGATTTTAAGACGTCCATGGCTAAAAGAAAATAAACAAAGAATTAGCAATGGAAGAATGGAAAAGAAGGAAAGAATAAGAAACTTAAAGTGAAAAGGCCATTACCACAGCAAGATTTTGAAAAGTGACATGTAGTGACTACATTGTCAATACAGAGCTGGCAATTCTCCTTTCCAGTAAGGATATGTTTAACAGAAAAAGCAGTAGTGAGCGCAATTTTCTTTATGGTTATGTGTTGCTGGATAGCTTCAATGACATCATTATTGGTTTTCATGATAATCAAGGGAAGAAGATAGAAGTAAAGAGACTAGTAGTAGAAGAGATGAAGTGAAACTGGTATGAATGAAGATAGAGGAATGAGAAGAAAGTGTGAGATATACATCTGGGTTTAGAGTGCCTGGGGACAGTTAAAAGTAGAGGTAGACTGTGGGACAAATCTCCCGGTAAAGCAGAAATGTTGCAGTTTTCAGCAAGCACAACAAAGAGGTTGCTATGAAGGTTGGTTACAAGAGTGCAACAAAGGGGTTTTCAGAAGTGCAGAAATGTATACTCTCTGCACACAGTTTTTTAGTGCAGTATGGAAATATAGGCCATGGCAAGTAAAAACTTAGATGGAAGTGTATACTAGACTATAGGACAAGAGTATGGTATGTACTTGAAGAAAAAAAGGCTATCACTGATAGCATAATATAGATTAAGGAGGCAGTGTTTAGTGAGATTATAGGTTTTTCACTTAAATAATTTTGAAGGTACTTGAATGTAAGTTTACAGATACCCATTTCCAATAGAAACTTATAAGGATGCTCAAACACAATGCTAGAGAATGAGAGAATAGCAAGCCGAGAAAATAGGCAGCTCTTGATAAAAGTAAATACAAGTAAGACTCTAGATAGGGGAGGGTACTGACTCAGCACTGACAGTTTGACAATAAGTGGATACTGACATGGCATACACACATTCCATAATAAGTATAGAACACAGGGTGAAAAATAATACAACTTGTAGGCAAGTCGTTTTTTAGTGATCTCATAGTAACCCATGAAGTAATCCTTGAGGAAGCTTTTTGAGGGGTATATGAGTAGAAATCCATCAAGTAAAGATATTTTGGAAACACTTGTAGATTTGTTTGCTACCACCCCCTGCCAAAAGCATGATTCAAGGAAATATGACATACTTTATTTAATATTCAATTTGCATGCAAAATGCATATTTAATAATCATTCATATTGCATATTAAATATAGATGAATAATGCATATTCAATATGAACAATATATGTAAAAAATTTGTAAAAAATATGCATATGCAAAATGCAAAAATATGCATATTCTTAATGCAAAAATATGCATATGCAAAATGCAAAAATATGCATATTCAAACTGCAAAAATATGTGTACTCAAAATGCAAAAATATGCATATGCGAAATGCAAAAAATATGCATATGCATAATGCAAAAAATATTTTATGCAATATGGTTTAAATATGCATATGCAATATTCATAACATACATGTATTCAATATGAAGTCTTATTTGGTCATGAATATGACTGTCAAACCAAAATCACAATTGCCCTCATGAATTTTTACACTTGACTAGTAGTATGGGGAATAAAGGATAAGGTCCAGCAGAAAAAAATACTGTGTGCATTCATTTTTGGGCAGTGGAAGTCAGAAGTGCAGAATTTTGGTTGGTGCCCATAATTTAATATGATTCTTTAATATTGAAGAAGTATTTTAAATATTGAAAATGACTTTTGTTCAGTTGGTATTTGATCTAGCTGTGCCATGGTCTTTTCTCAGTATAGTCATTACTCCTCAATATTGTTGAATGATTTTCAATATTGACATTTCATTTTGGTTGCTTTTGAAGTTGGCTCTATTTTAAAACTGTTGAGATAATTTTATACTTGACTTGCATTAATGCTAGACAAGTATAAATTAAGTAATTAAAATTTTAAACTTGTATTATGAGTACATCTTGGGGGCAGTTATATCAAGATCATTATCACTCAAATAAAATACTCAATTATATATCATGATGGCTGAGTTATTGAATAATTTTCAATGTTGGTAAAGGCTTTAGGTCATATTTTCAAGGGCTTGTTGGCTTGTTGGGTTCTGTCTCCATTTTAAAAACATCATATATTTGATAATAATGAGATGATTAAATATAGAGTACTCTGAACACTGTGTCTCAAATATATGGTATATTTCATGTAATAAATTTTTGTCTTCCATCTTACTCACAACAATCTTGAAATGTTGTGTTCTAATGCCTTGGTTAACTCTGCAGATAGGCCAATCTTTGTTTCCTCTATAGCACTTGCTAATCCACAGTGCCACACCCTCATTAAGGATGATATTCCTTTTGAAGGACACAGAACTTTTGACACTATGCAGAAGCCAGAGTTTAAAAACAGTGGGATGATTTTGTTATTAATTTGATTTACATGATTAATGATTAAATATTCAAAAATCTGACATATGCTAAAAAGTACAAGTGAATTCAGTAAAATAAAGTATGTGGGTTGAATTCTTTTCAAATAATTCCATCATGTAATGTAGCCCTTAAAAAATTGGAAAGGAAATTATATATGCAAACCTTTTAAAAATCTTTCTGTCTCCCCTCTGTAGCCCTTTTTTGGCCCCCAGGGGCACCCCACTCAGCCCCCCTGGTTATTCAGAAGGGCCTTTAAAGTTAACTTCATGTATGTCCTTTGTGTTCCCATTTTCCCCAAATAGCTCCTTGTGGGTTATACTCAGCCATTTTCCTCACCCTATATATCCTGAGCTTTATTGCACTCTCATGACTCCAGCACAGTACCCCACACTTCTGTAGGATACTCCCAATATTCCTCATTTGCCATAATCACCTCCTCTTACACCCTTTTGCTTTCAGGGTGTGTGCCAGAAAAGAGGCTACGTCTTTTCAGCACGTGACCTAGTGTATTTCTCCCCAGCACCCTTGGGTTAAATGAATCAAACGTTGCTATGAATTTTGATCCATTTGAACCATAACTTCATGCCTCCAATGTCAGGTCATGTGCTGAAAAGTTGCAGTGTCTTTTCAGCATGTGACCCTGAAAATGGGGGTGTCAGGAAATGGGTCAAATGGATCACAAGTCAAGCAAATTGTTTTCCATCTGACACAAGGGTGCCTGGGAGCCAGCACCAGGTCATGTGCTGAAAAGATGCAGCATCTTTTCAGCATGTAACTTGAGAGTGAGGCTGTAAAGAATTGGGTCAAGTAGATCACAAGTGAAGCAACTTGTGATTAATCTCACACAAGGGTGCATGTGAGCAAGTACAAGGTCCTGTTCTGAAAAGACACAGTGTCTTTTAAGCACATGAACTGGTACTGGCTCTCATTACATCTTGTGGGTTTTTTTACTTTAATATACATATATATATATATATCCTGCTCTCCCCCTCCTCTTACTTTCCCCTCCTCTTGCTTCCCTTGTCTTACTTCATGCACATCAGTATTTAATTCTTTTTTCTTCCAATATTTTAAATCATCACCTAATAAAAAAAGGAAGTAAATGTATAAGATGGTTTGAGGTTTCCATCAATTATCTTAAAACTAGACTAATAACAAAAGGCAAAAAATGAAAAAAATAATCTTAGGAATTTTAATCTCCCAATTGATTATGTTGATACAACTGATCAAAATTTATTAAAGGAAAAAAAGGATAAAGAAGAAAAGTAAGGAAGAAAAAGAAGAAAAAATATAGAGTAGTTTAAACAGCAAGTTAATGATTCTGTAACATTCATAAAACAAAATGATAATAAAAATATCTACAGTACTCAAAACTGCAATTTTTTTTAAAAAAAAAGAATCAAAAAATCAAAAAATTAAAAATATCTAGGTTAGTCTAAATTTCCAATTAATTGCTTTAAAATTCAAGAAATTAAAAAATTAAAAAAATGAAAATATCTAGATAATCTATAAGTGGGTATTTTTCTTTGGAACTTGTTTTCGGAAAGGGGAGTCACAGTGCATGAGTGCAGAGTTGAATATAAGAGCATATTTAGATTAATAGGAGAGAGTTTCAGCACAAGATCATGGGAGTAAAGAGTTGGAAGATTGATGAAGCAGGAAAACATGAGTGATCAGTTAGGGTTGTAGAAGTGATTGGAAGTGATTGGATTTAAGAAAATGGTCCTAACCTTTTCTGGAACACCAAAATAAGGTCAAATACTGGTAAGGCCCTTTTTACTTTGTATCAAAATAAATTTTGAGAATGATTTTAGTAATTTTCACACTCCCTGTGGGACTACTGGAGTTATTACTGAAGTTACTCTGAGGGTAGTCTGAGGGACAAAAAACAACTTGCCTACAAGTCGTAATATTTTTCACCCTGTGGAAGGTGGTACAGTACTTATTATGAAGCAAAGATATCAGGAAGTGTAGGGTATGTAAAGATAGGTGTATTGTAAGGTGCTAATTGTTGATTTTTCCCTGATAATTCAAACACTATTAATGTGGACTGATACTAGCAATGTACTTAGATCACTGAGATAGTTATATTACCATTTGATACACTTTGATTAGAATTGAACTTGTGTAGAAAATCCAGTAGAATAAGAAAGCATAGGGAAAAGGAGCTAGACCTGTAGTGCATATATAAGAGAATTCATTCTTTAAAAGAGGGGGATATATAAAAAAAGAGAGATAGATATATATAGATTTTTTTGAGAGAAATATTTTTGAGATAGAAAATTAGATATAAAGTATTTTTCAGATTAAAAAAAATGTAACTGTATTTTATTTTTGTGTGCATAGAGGGTGTACATAACCAAGAGTAGCACTATAGAGTTATTTTATTACTAAATTAGGGATAGTATTAGAGAGAGTGCTTTGAAGTAGCAGTGACTCAGAATACTAGCGCTTACTGAGAACAGATCTAGCCAGAAGTTATATTATATATATATAAAATATATTGATACTTTTCTTTTAAAAGTCCCTTATAAAGTATTCTTTCTATTATTCTTTACTCCACCGCACTTTCATCTTTGTTTTCACTGTCTTTAAAATTAATGTGGAAGGAACTTTTGTCTTAAATTGGTTTTGGATAGGAGAACCAACCCATCTTGGATCATGTATATAGCTCAGTATTATATAACTCTCTTTTTCTACTACATCCATGTAGAGAACTGCATCTTTAATAGTGAGGGACCAAAGAAGATTTTTGATGAAGGTTTTTTGAGCAGGTTTCAAAGTAAGGATAGTGGTGTTGGGATGAGTGGAGAAAAAAGTGAGTGTATCCCAAGGGGCAAAAGAAAAATGTTCAAAAATTTCTTCTGGGTAAAGAGGGGTCTATTTCCAAATGTCACTGTGGCTTTTCTGGTTGTGTGGGCTATGATAGTGTAATTTGGGTAAAACTTGGGGGTAAGCATCTTTTTAACCATGGGGTTAAGAGGATGAGATTTGGGTGAGTGCATTAGTCTTATAAGATTTTGAAAAGCTAATACATACAGCCAATTTTTACAGAAAAGGGAAGCATGTCAGAGTAAATTTGACTTCCCCTAGGAAACAAGGCATAATTTTATTATCAAAAAATTGGAAAGAGTTGGAATTGGTTTTTTGGGGTGACAGGTGATTTCAGACAGTGGCTGCATACTCCATGATGGGTTTGAGGTAACCATTGGCTAATCAAAGAAAAGTAGATGAGGGTAGACCCCTTCTCACTTAAGTAAAACAAGAGAAAATTCCTAAAAATTTGTGATATTTATTTAACACTGTATTAAAATGTTGTTTGTGTGAAATAGAACTATCAGCTACAACTCCCAACCACATAGCCTGTTTTACCAGGTTTACTTGCTCCTCATTCATAGTGTCAGAGTGATCAGGAATATTTTTATTGCATTTTGAGAAGTATATTAAATTAGTTTAAGATAAGTCAAAGGTGGTACCTCTTTGGTTACCCCACACAATGGCTTGATGTAAAATGTCTTGGGTGATGATGTGCAACTGGGAGGGCTACTTATGTGAGACAGTGTTAGGATTTGGTTGAGAGGTGAGAAAGAGGAGTGCTATGGACACTATGCATTTTGAGAGGAAGAAGAGAGGATATAGCATAAGGGAGTTATATGGGGAAAGCACTGTGGAATGCTCCTCATTGGAAAACTTATATATTAATCTATTCACTTCTTAGTCTCACGGCTGTATCAGCATAGACATTACCCCCTCACTGTTGGTAACCCCAACATAGTCAGTCTAGTTACTCTCACTGCTAAGTAGCATATTAAGTGCTATCTCACACTACTGTCAGCACTATTAGTAGTCCGCCTTCTTATGTCTTAACATTTTGTCCAAATTAATGGGCACACTACTTAATAGCAATGATTCCCTCAGGTCAGCCTGATGCAGCAAGGGTTTCTGCAATGCAAGAACAAATGGGATACTTTCAAGAAAAAAATTCCAGACTCATGGAAGGTCTAGTGGAGAAAAGGCCCTCATATTTCAGCCTGAATGAATCAGGGCTGGATGCTTTTGAAAACAAGGCACAATCACCACCTACAACATAAGTGCCACTTGTCAAAGGCTCAAAGATTTCAGTCCCAGAGATCTTTGATTGAAAACAGGGTCCTGGGGAAGACTAGTATGTGTTACAGGTAAACCTTCTATCCTTCTCAACAAATAAAAGTTCCTAGGAAATCAAGAAAACATTGGTTTTGTAATATTATACCTCAAAGATGAGGCAGAACTCTGGGAAAGGCTGTATACCAAGGAGCTCCTTGAAAATGCTCACTCAGCAACAATGTTCCATCAGTTCATGGCAGCATTTGAGTTAGCTTTTGGTGACCCCAATATGGCCACAACCTTTGAGCATGAGATAAACCAACTATTCCAAAAAAAATTAAGTGGAAAAGTATGTGTTTGAATTCCAGGTCCACACCAAACATGGGGAGAAGGGGCACTCACGTTTCACTTCAGGAATGGGCTCTTATCAAGAATAAGAAATGCCCTAATAAGCTACCCTTTCCCAAATTACATACAAGCACTCATGGAGCTGGAAATACGAATCAATAATGAGCTCACACATCAGAAAACAGATTGTTGGATTGGCACTCATCAGTGGTGCAGCTATGCCTCATCAAGCGGGGCCAGTTCCAGGGACCCAAATTCCATAGATATTTGTGCAGTAAATTTACATGGCGCTAGTGAGAGAAGAAGGTTTCCTGATGAGGAGTACCAGAGGTGTATTAGTAAAGGGTTTCACCTTCAATGTGGGAGTGGTGGTCATTTGGAAAAGGAGTGTAAGTGTCACCGGACAACCTACGCACAAGGTCAAAGGTGTTCCTAGAAAGTGAGATGGAGGAAGGAGTTTAGATACTTCTTCAAATTACAGAGGAAATATTTGAGGAAGTGATTTGAAGATGAGTTGAAGGAAGAGCTGCTTCTTTGATATATGCTCAATAAGAATCTCAATATAGTTTAAAGTCAATATTAATATTCTTAGGATCTCACAAAGGGTTGGAAACTCAATAATCAAAGATTTAAGTTTTTAGAAATGATTACTGAGAAAATAAGGAAATGTACAATAATAATGTTTTAACCTGAAGTTTTACCACTATTAACTATATATACATTTTATAATTTAATTCTAAAGAATGTCTAACCAAAATCCAATCCCTTTTATATCCACTACTCCTCCTCGCATTGACCTCATGCCCATCCATCATTCTGCACACCACAGCCCTCCAAAAAAACACCCATAACACCTGAACCCTTCTCACTAACATCCATTAACCCTTTGACCCTCCACTAACCATCCCGTCTATGCTCACTACCCCTTTCAATAACCCACAGACACATAATAAACCTTTAGCGGAATATGGCATTGGCCGTTGCACTGTGCGTCGCCTATCAAAGAAAAGGCTGAACACACTATTGAGAGATTAACTAATTTAGATTTAAAGTTTAAGATTAGCGCGGTTGAATAATGAGTACACAAAGGAAAGTTGCAGTTGCTATTTAGAATTGCTTCTGCGCTTCAAATATGGATTTAGACCTCTTTATTAATTATTTAATGAGCTGCTTTTGCCTTGAGTGTCACTTGGCGCGTGGCAGTAAGGGGAAAGTAAGGTTTAGTTAGGAAGAGGGTAGCATACAAAAATTTCAGGTAAAAGACAGTGCTTGGGAGTGAAGTTTTTGCCCTCCTTGATCAGATTGGAGGGAAAGGATGAGGAGGATTAAGTAGAATAATTTTCAGAATGTAAGCCTCTTGAAGTGAGTGAAAATCATATTTTACTGAACTTGCCTTTAATGAACCTTGATTCCACAACAAATGTACAAGCCCTACTGGTCTGAGGGGTCACAGACTTTTTTATTTTTAAAAATTTTTTACAGAAAAATAAAAAGAGAAAAGAATAATTGGACCACCCTAGGTATCTAATTATGTCTGATTGATCACCAGGTGGGGGAGGAGAAATAAGAGAGAAGGTTTTTCAGGTTCTGGTGTGACAGAAAGGTGTCTTAGTGAAAGGCATATGCAACAAACCTGAAGGACTAGTACAACATGGTACTGGGTATGACATGGCTGGACCAATATAACCCAAAAATTTATTGGAAGGAAAAGAAGGTTCAGATGGGAAGGAAATGCAATGCTGGTGTTAAGATATTGGCCCCCTTTCTCCTTCAGGGGTGAGGGGCCCATCCCAGAAAGTCTTCTGATGTTTTGATCAGCATTTAACTTTCCACAAGAACTGATGCTTCCTCATAATTCTAAGCAGCAGGCTGGGGATTGGGAATCAACCGTAAGCACCAGGGAGGAGAAGAAAGGGGGTGAAGTGCACCAAGAAGAGTAGAAGGCACAAAAAAGAAAAGGGAAGGCAGAAAATGAAAATTCAGATGGCTCAGAGAAAGAATTTGTCTTCTGGACTCTTCAGGGATCAGGGGACCACCCTGGAAAGTCTCCTGGTGTTTTATTATCATCAGTTGAATTGTCATAAGAACTGAAACTTTATCTTTATGATAAGTTTCAGGACTTGGAGGGGGCATTGGATGAAGAAGAGGAACTGGAATGTGACACAAAGGCTCTGAACATATCTGCCAAGATTTTATCCAAGATCTAGTCCTCAAAGCCAAAAAAAAAGACTCAAGGACTTGGTCCTTGAAGCTTATTGGAAATTATTACTGTTGTTTGAAGATGAAGAAGTCCAGACCCTACTACCTCATTGACCATACAATTTTTCTATTTATCTGATTCCAGATGCAACCCCTCAATTTAGGCGCATAACCCCATTATTAAACCTAGATTCAACAAGGCTAAAAGAGATTATAGATGAAAATTTAAAGAATGGTTATATTAGGAAATTGAAATCTCCCTGAGCTGTCCCTTTGATCTTCACAGGAAGAAAGGATGATTCACTAAGACCTTGCATGGATTTCAGAAGGTTAAGTATGCTGAAGTTAAAGAACTGATATCCCCTTCCTTTTACTAGTTATCTTATTTATAGTATTAAAGGTGCAGAGATCTTCAAATCTCTATACCTTAGAGGAGGTTGCCACAACATTTGTGTAAAAGAAGGCAATGAACACAAACTGGTATTATGCACTAAATTTGGTCTATTTGAATGATTTTTAATGCAATTTTTTCAATTTAATGTGCCTTCCACTTTCCAACACTTCACCAACAACATCTTCAGATACAGAATAGGGATAGATGTAGTGGTATACCTGGACAAAATCTTGATTCACTCCATATCAATGTAGGAACACAAGATACATGTAAGAGACTATTTGAGGCACTTGAGGGAGGCCCAGGTATGGTCAAACCTGGAAAAATGTGTCTTCATGTTGAATAAAATCCCCTACTCTGGTATGAACATTTTTAAAAATAGTGCAAATTTACCAGGAGAATGTAAAGGTAGTAACAGAATGAAAAACACCAGCATCAGTAAAGGAGCTCCAGTCATTCCTAGGATTTTCAAATTTTTAACATTGTTTTATTGAATATTACTCTCACATTTTCCTGCCATTGCACAACATCACAAAGAAGAAAGCCAAATTTATCTGGACAAGTAGCCAACAAGATGTGTTTGACTATCTGAAAAGACAATTTGTGACAGTCTCTATTCTTTTGATCCCTAAATTATTAAAGCCTTTTGTTCTGGAATGTGACTGCTCAGCTTTTGAACTAGGCGCAATATAATCTAAAAAAATACTGAAAATTTCTTACACCCAGTAGCTTATTTGTCATGAAAAATTCTAGGTTCTAATATAAACCATGTAATATATTATAAGGAGCTACTGACACTAGTAGTAGTTTTACACCCCTGATGACAATATTTTTAAGGAGGGCCTCACATGTTACAAGTTGTTATTTACACAAATAATAAAAACATAGAAACCTTTCTGACCACTAAAAATTTGACTTGCTGGAAGAGGCGCTGGATAGAACTTCTAAGCAGAATTAATTTCTTTTCTACATTCCAACCAGGGAAGAATAGTGGTAAAACTGATGCAACATCATGAGGTCCTGACTTTCATCCAGCACCAAGCCAACTACACACTGCTGAGGGAAATTTGTTGAAGGGGGACCATGAAGAGGGGTTATCCTATATGAGGTGTAATTGGAAGATGAGGATTTGATTGAATGGTAAGAAGGGGGAAAAAATATGAGTGAGTAAAGAAGTTATTGAAGTGGCTGTTATCAAAGGAGGTAGTGGTAAGGAAAGGATTGAAGGAGAATCACCTGGAAGGGGGAGCACTGTATTGGAATGGGAGGATAGTGGTGCCAAATGATGAGAAGCTCAAGATTTAGGTGGTCAAATCAAGGCATGATTGCCTAATGGTAGAAAAACCGGGACCTCTGAAGACTTTGGAGTTGTTGAATCATAACTTTTATTGGAATTCCATGAAGTCATAGATCCAGTGCTATGTAGCAGTGTGTGGCTCTTTCTAGAGGAGCAAGGCTAGTCCAAAAACAATACCACTGACACCACCAAATATTTCCAAGCAGCCATGGAAGAAGCTCTCCTATGATCTTATAGTGGAATTACCCAAGTATCAAGGAAATAATTCTATCCTAACAGTAGTTGACTGCTTCCCCAAGATGAAACACTTTGTCCTCACCACTACCAAGGTAGATCAGAGGGTTTCGCATACTTACTAGTGGTGCATTTCTGGAAATTACATTGATTGCCTGAAAGTATAGTATCAGATAGGGGAATCACTCTCAACTCTAAGATGTTTAAAGAAATTTATGAGAAACTGAACATTAATCCCATCTTGTCAACTGCATGTCATCCACATACTGATGGGCAATCTGAGATAGTGAATAAGTCAATTGAACAATATTTGGGCCATTTCTATAACTATTGGAAAGATGATTGGGTTCAGCTTTTACCACTGTCTGAATTCTCATACAATAATGGGACACATGCTGCAAGAGGCATGTCTCATTTCCCCCCCAAGTATGGATATCACCTAAGATTCTCAGTTGTTACCCTATCCATGTTTCAAGTCCCAGAAGCAGAAGAGTGGATTCAAATAATATTAAGTGTACATCCTGAACTAGAAGTAGCTCTCAAGTTATCTCACAAGTCAATTAAGCCTCATAATAATCAAGGAAAGACATAGCATTGTGCCCTAAAGTTAGTTGAAAAGTTTTGGCTAAGCTCATATTTCTTTCCACATTTCTCCCCAACACTAAACTATATCACAAGAAAGTGGGGCCATTCAAAGTAAAAAACAAGGTATCTTGTTCAGCTTGTGAACTTGAACTACAAATATCAATGAGGAAAGTAAATTAAGTTTTCAACATTTCAATTCTCACAAAGCATAAAGAAGATACAATCCCAAGATTTCCAGAGGAGCCACAAGCACCAATCAAGGTGTGAAATGAAGAGGAGTTTGAGGCTTAAACGTTTGTTTCTAAGAGGGTTTACAGGGGAATAGTTTAGTAATTAGTGCATTGGAAAGGATATGGGGTTGTAGATAGTTCTTGGGAACCAGTGGAAAATTTTGAAAGTGCTAAGAAAATGTTGAAGAAGTTTGAGAAGGAGGGGTAAAAGAAGGGGTAATGTTAGGATTTGGTTGAGAGGTGAAGAGGGAGAGCTCTATGGGGGCTATGCATTGTGAGAGAAAAAAGAGGGGATATTTCTTAAAGGGGTTATTTAGTTAAAGCACTATGGAAGGATCCTCATTGGAAAGCTTATATAGTATTCTAGTTACACCAAACAATATGGGGGGGGACTTGCTAGCGAGTCCACAACCTTGGATCCAAACTAACCACAGATTGAACACAAATTGAGCTATTGATAAAGGAACCATACAATCAGGGATGAACACCATTTAGAAGAACAGTTTTAGGTGGGTGTTCAAGTAGAGTTCAGTATGGGTTCAGTATGGGTTTGGTCTGAGTTCCATCTGAGTTCAGGTTGAGGACTTGCTAGCAAGTCCACCCCCTATATTGCGTAGTGTTACTTCCTAGTCTTACTGCTGTATCAGATTAGTCAGTCCCTCCTCACTGCTGGTAACCCAGTCATGGTCAGTCTAGTTAGTCTCACTACTTTGTAGAATAGTCAGTTCTTTCCCAGGCTCATGTCAGTGCTAGTTGTAGTCCATTTTCTTAGGTCTCAACATAAAGTGATGTAAATATTGTCAATAGATGCAAGAGTGAGAGAAGAGAAGTTAGAAGAAAGAATATTAAGAAGGTTGGCTGTGAAGAGAATTTACAATGGGAGAGAAAGAGGAGAACCCTGCCAGATACCCAGCGGAGAATATTTAAGAGTGGCGATAAAGCCAGAAAAAGAAATGGAGGTTTGATGGTGAGACAAGTAGCTAGAAATAAGCTGGGTCAGATAAATAGGCATAGGAGAATGAAGCATTTTTTTTTCTAATGTATGAAGGTTTACCAATGTGAAAGCACTTTTGACATCCAAATAAAGGGATTCCCCAGTATGGTCTTTCTGCCAATGATCTTTTACCCATATTTTGTGTAGAAGGAGAGCATATGATGTTGCCAATCCTTTTCAGCTTCCAAATTGGGAAGGAAGGAGGAGACCCAGAGATTTGACATGAAATGTAAGCCTTTTGGGGATAATCAATTTGAAGATCTTACCCAGAGTATTAAGAGGAACCATGGCTCTTTTAAAGGAGGGAACAGTATAATTAGCCTTACTACATTTAGGTAGCATTGTAGCTCTTGCAGTTCTCAAAGACACTGGGAAGTTGCAGCTGTTAAAGCAGATTTGATAAGCTGGAAGAAGAATGAGTGCAACCTCTTGGGGGCCACATTCAAGAGGCTGTTAGGAATATTGTCTGGTCCCAGAGATTTCTTGTGAGGAAGTCAAGAGACTATTTGGAGCACTTCATAGAAAGTATAAAGGGGAAACTTGACAGTGAGGATTGTTTTACTACTTGGATAAGTAGGCATGTTGATAGGAGATGTTGCAGAAAATAACACATCTGCAATAAGTAAGGGGTTGGTAATGGGGCATTGACAAGCATCTACAAGGAGGGAGCTTGAGTAGTTAGTTTTGGAATTCCATAGCATTTTTTCAATGAGAATAATTGATTGTTAGTCAAAGACATCAGGTAGTTTTTCCAATGGTTGTTTTTTTCAGTCTTGATTGCTGTTTTATAGGCAGATAATACCTCTTGATAAGTAACCCATGTTTCCAGGTTTTTAGATCTTGAAAAGTGTATTTGGGCCCAATATGCTGCCTTCTTGAGGTGTTTTAAGGTAACTTTATCCCCCCAATGCTTAGATTTGGAAGGGGATCTAAGCATGAGAACAAGAGAGGATATTAGTTTATTAAGGTATGAATAATTTGTTCAATTTTATAATTAATCACTGAATGAAACGTCTGAAGTGAGGATGGAGTAGAAATACTAGGTAGAAGAGACAAGTGTGATATATGGAAAGACTTATCTTCCCCATTCCAGTTCCAATGGGTAGAAGTAGCCATGAAAGGAGGAGTAAATGAGAGCTTGGTGATAATGGCAAGGTGATATGAGTGAAAAGAAAGTATACCCTCTAAATCAGTCTTGCAGTAATGAAGGTGGTTTAGCAAGGAGTGGCTTGAAAATACTAAGTTAATTACAGAGGAAAGGTACCTTGAATTGCAGAAGGTGAGGACACCGACTTTGGAAAAGAGATGAAGATTTGGACCATCCACAATTTCTGCCAATTGTTGAGCTTGTAGTTCAGAGCTTTTGGAGAGAGAAGAGCCTGAACATAAAGGGCGATAAATATTGTAATCTATAGCTAAAAGACAAGGAAAAGGGAGAAGAGATTAGAGATAATTGTTCAGCAGAGAAATAAGAGGGAAGTCAAGGGGAGAGCCATACACCAAGATCACAAGGAGGGATGATGCCAAGAAAACCAATTTCACACAGGTGATATCAGGAGAGTGGTAAGAGTGGGTGAAAAAAGTAGTGAGTGAGATCATGGAGTTGACATATATACAAATACTAGGGGAGAGAGATGTTGAATAGATAAGGGTCCGTTCTTGCAATGTGAGAGGGGATTAAAAAACAGGATTTAATACAGCTCTTATAACAAGAGGAAATCAAATGATGATGTTAGGGGGTTGTTAAATAGAGATTGGTGAGTTTTAAAAGCATGATGGCATTTAAGCTGAAGAAAGGAAAGTTTTTGATTGGCTGGGGAGGAGGGGTGAGAGGTTGCTCTAATTGGGGTATTTTAACTGGGTACCAGGGATCATAAGGAAGATGAGCAAAACAGCAACTGAAACTAGATGACTTATCATCCAGCTGAGTGATGAATTCATCATGATGAATTTCAGGGTGAAAGGATTTTTCTGCTTCAATTCATTTAAAGCAAAGAGGTTTTGAGCATTTAATGGATGAACAAATTCTACTGTAATGGATACCTGCACAATTAGCGCACCTATTGGAGGAAACACATTCCAAAGAGGGATGGACTTTTCCATAACACCAATAACATACATGATCCCTGTGAGTGGCAGCTTTCACACCACAAACTTGTCTGTGTAAAATAAAGATGGCAGAACCATTAGTCAAATTAAGTGCATCAGCTTCATCTGTGAAATGGAGGATCAAAGAGGAGTGAGTTTTTCCAACCCTGCCTTCCTCATTGCAGAGCCAGCCTTGCAAGTGAAGGGAGTTAAGGGAGGTCAGGTTTTCCTCCTTCAAACTAGAAATGTGAGACCTCTTATCTGGGTCAAAACTAGTCAGGATACCATGTATGATTACATGAAAGGTTTGATGGCAATGAGTGAGACTGAAAGGGCACCAAAACTGCAGGTTTTTTGTCAGTAAAGCTGCATCTTGCTCTGAAAAGGTGATAACCTTGATTTTAGGATTTGGATTGAGAGGCAAGGAGGAGGAGCACTATGGAAGCTGTAGGGGCGCTGTGGGCACTATGCATTTGTAAGAGACAGAAGCAGTGATATTGCATTAAGGGGTTATATGGGGCAAGTGCTGTGGAGCACTTGTCATTGGACAACTTATATAGTAATCCAGTTACTCTTAGTCTCACTGCTAACTCAGCATAGTCAGTCCCTCCCTTCTCACTGTTAGAGACCCCAACATAGTTAGTCTAGTTAGTCTCACTGCTGTGTTAGCATAGTCAGTCCCATTTCAAGGCTAGCGTCAGCGCTAGTAGTAGTCTGCCTTCTCAGGTCCTAACACTTGAGATCCTTTGAGCAATGTTTGATGACCAAGCAAATTTTAATCTGGTTTACAGGGAAGGGGAAATGAGAGAGGATCAGATGTTCAAATGCTTCATTAATTACTGTAGGAGAAACACTGCCATAGGTTGGCTGCAGAGGGTTAGCTTGCCAAAAAGTGAAAAAGGGAACTGGTTTGTGTTGATGAGGGGGGGAAGCATTTGCCATAGAATGTTGGGCCATGGTTGATTTGTTTACATTTGCTGCTACTGAAGCATAGGAGATAGGACCTGATGACACTACCTTGGTTGTGTTGGACTGAGCAGTAGTGAGTAAGTCTAATTTTGAGCTAAATTCCTTATGTAGGTTTTCAATAGCCTTGAAAGCAGGGGGGTCTGGAGGTGGGATGGAGTCCTCTTGTTGACACTGATTGTCAAGAAAATCCAGAAGAGCAATAAAATCTTGTAGTAAGTCAGAATTTACCTATGTTTCCTTTAGGCTAGAAATGTTTACGTGTTGCATGAGGTTTTTTTCATTGTATGAATGATGTGGGTTTTGTCTGAGGCTCTGGATTCCCCAATAATTTTGATTGCACCGGCAGCAGATGGTTCCATTAAACTGGGAGGATTAAGTGGCTGAAAACTTGGTGAAGGCAGGGAGGTAGCTGAGGATATAGGACAGGTAAACCAAGACTTGGGAAGTGACCCAGAAGGGGGGGGGGGGGTGGGAAAAGGAGAAGAGGAATTTGATGAGCATGGGGAGGTTGAGGTTCTCCCAAAGGGGAGAGGAGGCGGAATCAATGAGGATGAAGTAAAATCTGTAGTAGATGCCTGTGAGGGGGCAAGGGGATCTTTTGAGAGGGGGCCTTCTCGTTTTGTAGATTTGTGAGAAAACCTTTGTAAATAATAAATTGAAGCAGTCGTTAATAAATGATCTGCCCTTATACTTGGTCTTTGCTGCTGTTACCTAAATAAGGAAAAATAAATAATATTGAGCGAGACACAAAAGACCGGCCAAAAGAGTAACAGCTAAATACAAAATCTAACCTTTGTAAATAATAAATTGAAGCAGTCATTAATAAAAGATCTGCCCTTATACTTGGTCTTTGCTGCTGTTACCTACATACATTAGTTATAAAAGTTAAATGAATATTAATAAAGAAACATAAATAATAAATCAGTTAAACCTGACCTAAATAAGGAAAAATAAATAATATTGAGCGAGACACAAAAGACGGGAAAAAAGAACAAACAGAGCCCAGTATATAAGTGAACATCTCGCTCAACAGGAATAGATAAGATTGAGTAGCAAAGTAAAAGAACGCCATCAAAAGGCACATGTAACTATTGACACATGTATAGCAACATCTAACTCTATAAATATACTAGTAGAAAATATAAAAAGAAAAATAGAAATACAATGAACAATCAGTTGTTCTTACACCCCTCCTTGCTACCAATCATATCTTCCAAGCCAATTTTCTTTACAAAAATTTTGAATTTCTCTTTACTAAGAGCCTTGGTGAAAATATCTGCAATCATGTCAGTCGAGGGGGTGTATTGAAGATCGATTTTCCCAGTCATTACTTGTTCTCTTATCCAATGAAATTGTATCTCTACATGTTTGGTCCTAGCGTGAAACATAGGATTTTTACACAATGCAATACAGCCCTGATTATCGGAAAACAATTTCGAAGATGATTTACAATCGAAACCAAGATCACTGAATAGAGTCTGCATCCATATGGCTTCCTGCCCTGCATCAACTGTTGCTTTAGATTCTGCTTCCGTTGTACTGAGAGCAACTGTGGGTTGTTTCTTGCAGCGCCAGCTAATTGCAGTACCATTTATGATGAAAACGTATCCTGTGGTTGAACGACGAGTAACTTGACACCCTGCCCAATCAGCATCAGCATAAACTGTTGGGAGTGAGTAGCTGTAATGTCCTTCATTGACAAATGTAGGATTAGAATGGAAGGAGAGAGATAGTTCTATAGTTCCTTTAAGATAACGCAGCACTCTCTTGAAAGCTATCCAATGTTTGATGCCAGGAGAGTTCAGATGTTGAGCAAGCTGACTATTAATGAACGCAATATCTGGTTGTGTTGCTTTTGTAATATAATTGAGTCTTCCTACTGCTCGACAATAATTTATGTTTAGTTGAGAGAATTTATTAAGTTCGTCTTCAGTAGCTGGCAATAATTGGGTGTTCATTTGCATTGGTGTATTCAAAGGTTTACAATCCAACATATTGCAAGATGCAAGCAAATCTTTAATCTCTTGATCTTGACACAATGATAAGGTGCCAGCTGAGTGATTTCTTGTTACTCTCATCCCTAGTATGAACTTCGCATCACCCAAGTCCTCCATGTCAAACTTCGAGCAGATTGCATCTTTAAACCATGAAATGTTCTTGCCAAAAATTGACAAATCATCCACATGAACATGAACATAGCATGGGTGTGTTGAACTTTCGTGAATAAATAAGCAAGGGTCTGCAGCAGAGGGGTAAAAGTTAAGTGAGGTGAAGAAATTGATTAACTCCGTATACCAACATCTCGAGGCTTGCTTCAGGCCATATAATGATCTTTTTAATAACAGAACAGGATTTTTGAAATTAGTTGGTTTCTCCATACCCAATGGGATATTCATGAAGACCTCTTCATTGGGTTTGCCATAAAGGAAAGCTCCTTTAACATCCATTTGAATGAAGTCCCAGTCTTCTCGTGTAGCAAGACTGATGAGAACACGCAATGTTGTAAGACGTCCAGTGGGAGCAAATGTTTCAAAGTAGTTGACACCAGCTTTTTGTGAGCAGCCTCTAGCACAAAGACGGACCTTATATTTTTGAATATCTCCGTCAGCATCTCTTTTTATTTTGAAAACCCATATTGAGCCTATTGTCGGCATATTTATTGGCTTTTCTACAATTTAATAAGCTCCTTGACCTTTTATCATGTTTAATTCCCGATCAATAGCCTCAAACCATGAGTCACCATCTCTCCTATTGATTGCTTCAAAATAATTCAACGGGTCAGAGGGATAAATTTACGGTATATTGTCATGTAGTGAATGTGAGTTTATTGATTTCGTTGAAACTAAATAGTTCTTAATTTCTATGGCAGTATTTAACTTCCGTGTAACTCTTTGACGACCTGTAGTGATGATATTGCCAGTATTGATGGATGAGCTGATGTCCTTTGGTGCAATATTAGGGGTCAATTGATAGTCCCAAAATTTATTTAAGGTTGCACATTCTTCGTTATCTGGTTCTTGGGTATCTCCTGAAGGGGTTAAATCAGATGCTTGTGGATCAAGAGAGTTTGAAATTGTTGTAATAGCATCTTCCACAAAAATGTTGTACATTTGATAATCAGCTGATAGATCTTGAATTGGGAATGTTAATTCATCAAAAACAACGTTGTGCAAATAAATAATTGAGTGATTATCAAGTCGAAGTAAACGATACGACGTAATATCTTCAGCATAACCAAGAAAGCAACATTTAACTGAGTTAGGAAGAAATTTACCACCTTGTCTGGATTTATCTATTAAAGCAAAAGCAGTGCATCCAAAAACTTTTAAATGATCAATTTTAGGATTACGACCAAATCTCATATTATAAGGTGTCTCATAATTAATGGATGCCGAGGTTAATCTATTCTCAATGTATACTGCAGTGTTAATGGCTTCTCCCCAGAATTCGATAGGCAATTTGGCATGAAAGAGCATTGCTTTAGCCATTTCAGTCGTTATTCTGTTACCCCGTTCTGCAATTGGATTTTGTTGTGGCGTATAAGGTGAGGTGACAATCATTTTAAAACCATCTTTAATGCTCAAGTCTTTAAAATTTTTATTAATAAATTCAGTTCCTCCATCACAAACAAAATTCCCAATTTTAAGATTTGATATATTTTCAATTTGAGTTTTAAATTGTAGAAAAACATTGAAGGTATCAGATTTATTAGATAAAAGGAATACAAAACAATAGGAAGTATATGAATTGGTTATTTTGAAGTAAAATGATGCCCCTTCACAAGATGATGGGGTAATCTTTCCACTAAGGTCGCAATGTAGATACTCTAAAAATCGACTTCCTCTAGGCACTACACCTGAGAAAGGAATATGAGAATGCTTTGCCTTTACACAGGGCTCACAAAAATCAAGGACACCTGAGAACTTGAAGCCAATTTTAGATTGAAGCTTATCTATATATTGCGAATTTGAGTGTCCTAATCTGTAATGCCAAAGGTTTCGTGAATTTGATGCAACAAAAGATTTTAGTGGAGAAATATGAAGCTGACCAAAATCTGTGTCTAAAACTATGAGACCCTCAGAGTCATCCCATTTTCCATCTAGTATAACTTCATTTAATTTACTAATGGTCATATGTCCATTAGCATTGACTTGTTGAGTACAGCCATGAGAAATGAAAGGTCTGATTCCAATCAAGTTTTGACTAATTTGAGGAACGTGTAGGCAATAAGTTAATGTTATAACTTCTCTTGGAGTTATTAAGTTAACAGATCTTTTTCCAAGACTATAGATAATTGACCCATTCCCAAGTTTGATTGGTCGGCAAAAACGGCAATAGGATTTGAAATGTGAACGTTGCTTAATCATGTGGACTGTAGCACCACTGTCGAAAATCAAATGTTTTGAGGCATATTTAGAGATATTTGCCTGAAAAATCTTGGCCGGACCACAACTGATATTAGCATGAGCTTCGCTGTCAGTTTTTGAAGTACTTGCAGCATTCCTGTTCTTTCGTTTTTCAGGATATAGTTGAAAGCAATCTTCTTCAGAATGTTTTGCTTTTGGATTATGTTTTCCGTCACGACAATATTCCCATTTCGGTCTTTGATTAGACTTAGTTTTATTTAATAGGGCAGAGTGGGAGGTGGAAGAATTTTCTGATTCAATTTCGGAAGACAATTGTGCCAATTGTGATAAGAGATTTGAAACTGATAAGTGAGTTTGTGTTACTTCGCAAGCATGTAAAATTAATGCTTTGTGAGTTGAGTAACAATCCGGGAGCTGTCTTAAGAGTCAATGAGCCTCATTCTCACTTTCGACTGAAACTCCTACTGATCCCAGTTCATTTATTCAAGTTCTGAGATCGTTAACAAAACCCATAAGATTGCCCTCTTGGCATTTAACGTCATGATAACGAGCAAAAATTGAGGCACGGTTTGAGGCGTCAGCGGCAGCATACTGATTTGTAAGCTTTGTCCAAATTTGCCAGGGTTTTTCCATATCATCGTCAGTAACAAAGGCAGCAATGTTAGCTGCATCAAGTTTTGATATAAGAATGTTTGTGGCTTTGTCAGCCCTCTTCTGAAATTCTAATTTGACATTTTGAGCAGCATCTTGTGACGGCGGTGATTCAAGCCAAAGACTAAGTTTTTGAGATCCTGATAGGTGAGGAGAGCTCTCATCCTAATTCTCCATTCGTGGAATTTATTCACACTAAGAACTGGAATGTTGCGGAGAGTATCACCCGAGGTTTCAGAAGTAGGATCCATTGCTAAAGGTGAATTGGGTCGGGCAGTATCAAAACTGGATGAAGAGTTTTCTGAAAGGTTCGACGGAGCTGGTGATGGGAAAGTAAATGAATTGCTGGATGACATTCACTTGGACACTGGGCCCATAACCTGAGAAAACCTTTGTAAATAATAAATTGAAGCAGTCGTTAATAAATGATCTGCCCTTATACTTGGTCTTTGCTGCTGTTACCTTTGTAAATAATAAATTGAAGCAGTCATTAATAAATGATCTGCCCTTATACTTGGTCTTTGCTGCTGTTACCTAAATAAGGAAAAATAAATAATATTGAGTGAGACACAAAAGACCGGCCAAAAGAGTAACAGCTAAATACAAAATCTAACCTTTGTAAATAATAAATTGAAGTAGTCATTAATAAATGATCTGCCCTTATACTTGGTCTTTGCTGCTGTTACCTACATACATTAGTTATAAAAGTTAAATGAATATTAATAAAGAAACATAAATAATAAATCAGTTAAACCTGACCTAAACAAGGAAAAATAAATAATATTGAGCGAGACACAAAAGACGGGCAAAAAGAACAAACAGAGCCCAGTATATAAGTGAACATCTCGCTCAACAGGAATAGATAAGATTGAGTAGCAAAGTAAAAGAACGCCATCAAAAGGCACATGTAACTATTGACACGTGTATAGCAACATCTAACTCTATAAATATACTAGTAGAAAATATAAAAAGAAAAATAGAAATACAATGAACAATCAGTCGTTCTTACAATTTGCATAGTTGGGAATATTCTATAGCTCAAAGTTGTCTTCTTCAACGCTCCTCACGGTTACTATCAACAAAAGGGTAGATGTGAGGGTAGGTGCCATGTGAAAGGATGGAAGTGAGAGAAGCTGAGGGGCCACAGTTAGCAGGTTGTGAGCCCAGGTGGCCAGCTAAGGGTGATTCCAATGAGTTGACTGGGATTGAAACTTTCAGTTTAACAGGGCTTTGCGGGGGAAGGTTGGGAGGTTTGTCTGACCAACAACCAGTGGCAGACGCCAGTGTTTTAGAGCTAGAGCTCATTCCAGCAATGAAGAGGGACTCAGAAAACAACAGAGATGGAGCTAGGAAAAATCACGTATCACAAAGGAAGTGATGGTTTGTGGAAGAAGAGTCCAAGTTTTCCGACTTGTTGCAGATGAGTGTTGAATGTAAACCATTTTTCAATTTGTGTCTGCACAAATACTCTCTTCAACCCATGGCTACACCAGCTAAGTCTTATCTCACTACTGTTACTCCTTCCCCCTCCATCTCCTTCCTTAAATCAATTTTAAAGACTGCTCAAAGTCTCTCATCCTTTCCCCACCGAATCCGGATGCTCTCAGAAAACTAAGAGGGAAGTTCAACCCAATCGACATGTTCAAATCTTTGTCGGGCCTCCCTAGGGCGCATGCCACTGCTTTTGTTCAATGTCAATCCGGTCACTCTCCCTTACGACATTACCTCTTTCGGTTTAGAGCATCTGACTAGCCCTTTTGCCCCCTTTGTCCCACTTTTAAAGATACTCCTGAACATCTTCTTTTTTGTTCATCTCTTACTATGCAGCGTCGCATCCGTTTAAAGGCTGCAAAATCACACAAACATAGTTTCAATACATCTTTTCTCCTCTCCCCCCCTCCTATTACTCCTCTAGTTGCTCAGTTTCTAGTTTCCTCTGGTAGATTTCCTAATAATGTGCCCCTCTCACAGTAGCCTCAATATGTTTCCTCTTATTGCACTTTTTTTTTGGCCCATTTCCATCTCTCATACATGTATATAGCATTTAAAGTGTCTCTTTTCCTTCATGCCCCTCGTCGGGTGAGATTGTAAGAAATTTAAAAAAAAAAAAAACTCTCTTGAAACTTGTAAAACCTACCTCTCAATTATCTTTGTAAGTTTTATCTGAAACTAGCTAAGAGCATGTACACTCATTTGTAGAATATGTATATATTAGTTCATTGTTGCCGCGAATCGAGGCTGTACTGAACACAATGCACCAAGTAAGATATCCCCGATGGGGATATACAGTGCAAGTTGAGAATATTTTAGGGAGTGACATAAGGTCAGAAAAATAAATGTAAGAAAATTAAGTGCAAGAAAAATAAGTGCAAGAAAAGTAAGTGTAAGAAAAATCATTTGCGACCATGAGAAATTTTTTTTTTCCAATAAATTGTAAAAAAAGAGAAAAAAATAAAAAATAAAATAAAAATCATTTTTTTGAGAAAAAAAATTAAAAAAAAAAAATTCCCATGGTTGCAAGATATTTTTCTTACACTTATTTTCCTCACATATTTTTTTTCGCACATATTTTCCTGACACATATTTATCTCGCACGTATTTTTCTTGCACATATTTTTCTATCCTTATGTCCCTCCCTAAATATCCCCAACTCGCGCTGGATATCACTACAGCACATGTTTGGTTCGTCATGAGGCGCAGCGATTGCGCAACAGTTACGAAACAATTGTTTTTTGCACTAAAGACTCGTTTAAGACCTTTAAGTGCCAAAAATAATTGTTACTTAACTGTTGCGTAATTTTTGCGCCATTGCTGCGCCCCAAGACGAAACGAACATTTATTGTAGTGATATCCCCATCAGGGATATCTTACTTGGTGCGCAGTGGAACTATCACTACAATAAATTTTCGTTTCGTCTTGGGACGCAACAACGGCGCAACGATTACGCAACAATTACATAACAATTATTTTTGGCACTTAAATGTCTTAGGTGGGTCTTAAGTGCAAAAAAAAATTGTTTCGTAATTGTTGCGTCATTGTTGCGCCCCATAGCGAAACAAACATGTGCTGTAGTGTAATATTTGCATATTTAACGAACGATTGTACTTGCTCTTAATTTGGTGCCTTTCCCCTGTGTGGAGTTCCTAACTCGTCTGGGTTTTACTCTACGGTGGCTTGATCGTAAAAAATGATGATCTTTCCGAACTTTTCAATTTTAAGTTGCTGCCTTTACGTTAATTTTCTTCTGTTTTGGCAAGGAAAAGCTTTACAGCATCTCCCATCTTCAGTATCTCGGAATTTGACTGCTGAATACAATTTTACAGAAAACATCAAAAATTCAGTTCCAACTGAAAAACAAACTTCTTCATATCCTAAAAACCGGAATGATGAAGTTTTCATTGGGAAATCTCATCAACACTTTGAATCGGAGTTCAGTAATAATAATAATAATCCATCCAAAACTGTCGGAAGAAAAAGAAAGATAGATCTAAGTAGGCATTTTTCTACTAAAAAATGAGTCAACCCTATAACTTCGCTTGTTTTTCTTGTTTTGATGTATTTTCTTTTTCTTTAAATAAAATCTCCTAGAGTTTGATATAAGACGTGGCGAAATCCCTATAAACTTTCTCATATCTATTATGCTTACATGTGAGTCTTGTAGCTACATAGACCAATATCATACAAGTTTGACGACACAAAAACTATAGCTTGCCCAGTTTTTGAATGGAAAACTCAGTTTTTAAAGGGTTGCATAATTCTCAATAAACTTGGATGGAAAGCAGAAGGTGAGTTTTGGCATCTTTGGGGGCATTATAAAGTGGTATGAAAGGTATTATTTTAGATTATCTTAGGTTCGTAGAAAGTTCTACTTACTGGTCTCGTGTTCAAATCATCCCACCTGTCCTCGATGCTTTGCTGTCTACAAACATCGATTGTTTTCAATATTTAAATAAACTCATCTTTGAAGAGTTAAACGAAATAACAAAAGATGTAATTATAAAAATACAAAACTATTATGATCAAAGCGCTACCTCAACAATTTGGAGTACTGTTCTGGTATTTGCGGGAATAGTTAACGTGAAAATATCTAAAATGAGTCGTGGTCAGTTTCTATCTCACCCCTGTTTTGAAAAAAAAAGTTAATATCGGATCTTCAGAGACAGCCATGAAGATCTTGTTTAATTTTTGTGCCAATTTAAACGCGGAAAAGGGCAATATTCAAAAAAATGACAACTTCAAAAAATATGAAAGAAAAGTTTTAAAAATGAGGGCCATGAATAACTATTTCAATGAAAGTCCCTCCCTTGATCCTGATCAATTTTTGCAAACCCTAATAAACGACTACCAGCAATGCATAAAAAAATACTCAGAAATACTCTTAAAGGCACTTGATGACTTTGAAAATCAAGTCCGAATTGAGTATAATAAAAGAAATCTAGAAAACATTGGCGGAATAGGTATGTTCCAATCATTGTTCAACTTTCCTATACTTTGGCCAATGTTGAAGCTTCTTTAGTTCAAGAAAATATTTTTTTGGGAGAGTTTTATCTTGTTTTACTTCTTCAAAAAGACATTATAGATTTTCTTCCCATTAGATTGATTCGAAGAACTCAAGCAGACATATATACAGTTCAATCTTGGACAAATAATTTCTCCAGTAGGAGGAGGCAATTTAATCTTCTCCAGAGTTGTCAGGATAAGTGGCTTCGGTTTAGAAAATATCCTTCAGCTTGTCAGATACGTAAACAACTTAATAGCTTTGCTATTCTGTCGAGAATTTGTACGTATGCGATAGACAGCTTTAGTAAGCAAGCTCCTTTGTGTCCTAAAGGTATACTTATGATAAAAGGCAAGAGAACCTCCTTGACAGCTTTTTTACTTAATAGGAACTAATAATATCAAATGTTTTTAAAATAATAAATGATCAAATCTAGATCCTAACTTTTTATCACCGAAGACTCTACGATTAAAGAATAACTTCCCGAAGTTTAATTATAAAATTCTAAAAAGTGTGGAGCACAGAGCAAGAGTGCTGCAGGAGAGACAGTGTTCGAATTTCTTTATTACTTTTTCTAAAGGTAAGTGATTTTTCCTTCATTTTAAGTTTTCTGAGACTTATTCCTTTAGTTTTATAGTCCCGGTTTTGATGCATGGCATTCTTAAATGTCTTTTTCTTCATGGGGATATCTTAAACAGTCTTCCTACCCACCAGAAAGGTAAAATTTAAATTTAAATTTCTTCAAAAATTAAAACAAAAAAAGTAACCATCGAAAAAAAACAATGATTCAATATTGCACTAGATCTGTTGTCTGCTACGCAAATCACATCCAATTATCAAATTAACAGGTTATTCAACTACAGCTCCAAACTATTTTATTCATACGTGGAAAATATACGAAAAATTATAAGTTCAATGAAGGAACTTACGGTGAAAGCAATATGTATAGTGAAGTTTTCAAGAAACGCTAGTTTTCAGGAAGGCCGTATATATCTGCCCACTTATAACATGGAAGTGACGCATTGTGAGTCTCTATGCGATGAAATCTGTTTCTTACTTGTGAAAGAAGCTTCATTTAAGTCTATCTACAGCTTTTTTTTTCCATAGTTGGTATTATTACTTTCTTGCTTCAAAAGATATCACAAAATGGGAATGGAATCTTGTGTTAGATCTGTGGTATCATAAAATTACAAAATATTCACCATTAAAAGGAGAAAGACAGCTTAAAGAATTCAGGCAACTGTACGAGATTCTTAGAGATGCATTAATGGTCTTTCAAAAATTTATTACGTCCATTTCAAAACAATTTTTAATTTTAAGTGTTCCCCAGAACGATCCATATGAAAAAGGTAAATTCAATTTATATTATCAGATGAGATAACTTAGGACTAAAAATCATTTTATTCTCGTCAATTAGACAAATTCATAGATTCATTTTTAAGTACGAAAGAAGAAATTGAGTCTAATACATATCAATTGGCTCAAAAATCTGGGTGTTATGAAAATTCACTTGAAAATTACTTTAAATATTCATGGTCGCCTCAAAATTTTGATTTTAAAATAAATAAATCAATTTGTAAGGTATAATTGTTTTTGACAAAAATTTCAAGTTCAAAGCAATCAATCCAGTTACATTTTTAATCATCAAAGTGTAAGAGAAAAAAGGGTATCTCATCCTGAGAAATAGCCATAAAAATTATACTTTGTAGTAAAATGTACAAATCGCTCAAAAAAAGACTAAGCACTGTCAGCCAGGCTATTCCAGGAGTCCAGTAAATGATATATAAATTATAAAACCTTAAAGAGTGGGTAAGAATTGTATTTAATGAATATAACTTAATATTTTATTGCATAATGAAATTATATAAGTATTTTATTATATACAAGTGTTACATTAAATTTATTGGTTATATATATTTTTATATACAGTTAAATTGAACATAATATAATATATTCTACAAATAATGGCGCATTTTTATGTATTTAATAATTATAAATTTATATTTAATTAATTGAAAAACATATATTATAATTATAAGTGTAAAATTGATTTATAATATATTTAAATTAATTACTTAAATTTATATATTAAATAATACCTCTCATATGATACTAAACAATAATTAATGACGCTTTTTTTGACCCTTAATTGTGTTAGAAAATACAAATAAATTAATTTGGACTAAATTGAGATTAATTGCATGTTTTGTTGCGTCAAATTATTTTTTGTTTCACTTAAAATGTCCTTTAATCAGACTGTACCATCTGTTTGGAATTATTTTTCTCATAGTTCCTATGTTCCAATCTTGTTTAGTTATTCACTATTTTCACTTACTGATTTGGGAATTAATGACGGGAAAATTGGATTCTTAATTGGGGTTTTAATTAATTGTTTCATGTTTTTCTCTATATTGTTATGTTTCATTTACTCTTTTGATATATTTGTTTTATTCCATTCTAATCATTGTATTTACAAAGATAGTAGCGCTTCAGAGGACCCATTGCCTATAAAAGGGCCTTGGATAATCCCCTGTAGCCTCATCACTTATTATACACTCCACAAATTAAATACTATTTTACTATGTTTATATTTTTTTATTAGTAATACAATTCTAATTAAAATTCTATATAACAAATTAAAGGTTGCTTTAAGTTTGATAGTAATTAAAAGTGTTTGCCGCGCAGAACCCTTACATTAAATAGTATTATTATTAATAAATTCTATGTTTTTGTCATCTCTCAAAGTTGCTCGCCGTTGTTTCCCTCTTAAATAAATTAAATATCTTTTTGTAATTTATTTCTTTTATTTTTCCCTTGTCCTCCTCCTTCTCTCCTCCTTTTCTCCTCTTTTTCTTACCTTCTTCTAGACGACTGACCGACAACTGGGGACCTTTCCAAACAACGATGACGATCGAGCCTGGTGACGAACAACAAAACGCACGGACCACCTAGCAAAAACAAAACTTTTGCAGCGACTGTGTTTCGAACTTGGGTTCGATATATTAGGTTTATATTATATTAATTTTTATATTATTTTGAAGTGATTTTTCGATCACTATAGTAAGTTCACCTTTGCGCCTCTCACTCATATTACTATATTTTTATTGCAATAACAGTGATTGTGGCTTAATTGCTGATTCACTGAGTGTAAGTTTTCAATTTTAAAAAATTTTTTTTTCCTAGTTGACCATTATAGAGTGTTAAATCCTCTTAGTACTAGAAGAATTGACAATTTTATTAATATAAATTGAATTATTAATTTAATTTTTTATTATTATTAATTATTGTTAATTTTGGTTGACTTAAAAGTACTTTGTGCTTAGTCCCATATATATTGCCATATTTAATATTGGTAATTAATTGGTTGAATTAACTTGATTGTTATTCCCAATTTAACCTTGCAATCCATTTTTTTTAAAAAAAATTAATTTTTTATAATTATTACTTTATATTGAAAATTTTTTTTTCTATAATTTAATTAATAAATTTTTTTTTATTTGGAGCAATTATTGACTAACTTTTATTATTTTTTTAATAAATAATAAGTAAATTAAAATCTTCCCACTAGTATGTCCAACAATTTGGCAGAAAAAATGGATAACATGCAAGTGGATGAAATAGAAATTGACTATGATGCTGACACTGTAAGTTCTTCTAAAGTTGGTCATAAAAAATCTTATACTAACACAAAGAATTCACATACTGCAGGATGTGGAAATGACAGGAAATGCAAACAAACCAAACCCCCTTCCCCCAGTACCACAGAAGGAAGTAAAGCCTCTAGTGCCTCAAGAAGGTCTTCCAAAAGGCTTCAAAATAAAAAAGCTTCATCTGCCACAACAAATCAGCAACCTATCCAGTCATATAAAAGAGTTGAAGACAGAAAATATGACGTACAAAGCAAAGGTAGACACATTGTGGGACCAGGTCCAAGAACTCAGGAACCAGATTCAGGCCCAGGCCCCTCCTCAGTTGCCTCCCAATCAGCCTCAGTTTCAGGCTCAACCTTCACAGCCACCCAGCTCAACCATCCAAAATCCAAATACTATGGAAGTAGAGCAATGGAAATGGGATTATCTAATGAGTCACTACCAACAGAATGTGCAACACCCTCCTCATCATCAGCCTGGCCCATCCAGAACACCCAATTTCCATCCACCTCCTCATCCCTACCAACAAGGCAGGAGAAAGAAGGCCCAAGCACAATCACAAACCCAGTCCCAGGGGAAGTTTCCTCCTCTGCCATGGTAAGTAATTTGGTTGATAGTCACTTGGGTATGTTTTCTAATAAATCTTCTTCTGCAGGTAATATTATTGAACATGGTGAAAGAACAGTTAAACCGGTTAAAAGACAGCTTCCTGTAACTAGTAGCCCTATTGATGTAATTAGCAAATTGTCATTTGATGAACCTTTACATTTAACTTCTACATCTTTAATTAATCCTTCTCTTGAAATTAAAAATGATTCTGTTCCCCTTGAAATCTATACCTTAATTGAAAAAACTTCTGAGGAAATATTGAAAGATACCCTTGATTTTAATATTGTGAAAGACAAACATGTGAGAGATGTGTTAATCCATGAAAATGATAGATTAAATAATTTACACTTGCAATGTAAAGTGAGTTCTTCTGTACAAGATACAGCTTATTTAAAAATCAAAGAAACCTTGAATATTGTTCTTAGTCAACAAAAACAAATAAGAAGTGACCATAGAGCTATCTCAGAAAGAAATATCAGTTTACATAAGACCTTGAGTGAATTGAAACCCCTTACTGAGGAAAATTATTCATTCAAAAATGAAATAAAATCTCTGCAAAATGAGTTTAAGAAGCTAAAAAATGATTTCCATGCACTAAGTACAAAACACTCAGTTTCTGAGGACAGAAATGTTCTATCTCTTGCAAAAGTAAATGACCAGATGTCTGAAATTCCAAGAATAAGAAACTATGTGTCTGACCTACAGGAAAAGTTCTCAACCTTAACCATCAATAATGAATTAAATGAGATTTCTGTAAATAAGCTGCATAAAAATAAAGGGAAAAAACCTGAGCAAAGTTCATCCTTTCTTCCTCATATTTCAACCATTAAACAAACTGACAATGAGTCTATAAAATCTTTTGCTACTAGCAAAAAATCTTGTGATGGTCATGCACCAGCTGTTTCTGTAAATAATGAAATTTCTGAACACCTGGCTAAACTTCAGGAATTATTACTAATGAATAATTCAAACCAAAAAGTGGACCATCCCAGTAGTCAGAAAAATTGGCCTAAGTTAGACCAATATCCTACCTTTGATGG
The DNA here is from genome assembly GCA_030280995.1 of Hemileia vastatrix. NCBI lineage: Eukaryota > Fungi > Basidiomycota > Pucciniomycetes > Pucciniales > Zaghouaniaceae > Hemileia > Hemileia vastatrix. Next base: position 21,695,939 of record JASXTE010000016.1, on the reverse strand, counting down.
TGATTCTTCCTCTGATTGGCAACACTTTATCCAAAGAATTGATAATTTAAAGAGATCTTATAAACTACCTGATGAGGAAATTGTTTCTAAGCTAATTTCTTTATTTTCCAATGTATCCTTGATGTGGTATGAATCTGTCCTCTTAGATAACAATCATTATACATGGAATGATTGGAAATCCTTGATTGAGAATCAGTTTGGTGGTTCAAAATTCAGGTTAGCTCAGCAGAGACTGTATGAGAATACTAGATATGTATCCTCCTCTGTTGAAAAGCCCATTGTTTTTCTGATGAAAATAACTAAAATCCTTAGAGCAATTGATCCAAAGATGGATTATGATATTTGGAGAGATAAAATCTTGTATAAATTACCAAATTCTCTTAGGGATTTGATTGTTGCTAGAACTGAGCATGTAAGGGAAAATTCTTCTTTCATTAATATCTGTAATGAAGTACTACTCAACCATAGATATGAACCAAAGAATTACCTTAGTAAATCTTATAATGATCAGAATAAACCTTCTATAAAGCTCCCAGAAAAATCTGGTAAACCCTCTGCCCCAGTTTCACCTAAAAAATATGCAGCAAATACTTGTTATAAATGTAACAAACTGTGGAAGAAGGGTCATGTTTGTGACAAGAAAATTCATCTTGTTGAACAAAATGAAGACACTGATGAAGTTGAACTGGATGTCAATAATTCTTCCAGTGACTGTGAAAATAATATCTCCTATGACAATGAATCTGTTAAAGATGTTTTAATGTTGGAACATGATGTCCATTATTTAAATAATATATCTGAAGATTGTGTATTGAATTTATCTTCAGTAGAAAATGCTGAGATAATTAAAGATATTACTAACAATTCTATTCCTATATCCCCTTTAAAGGCACCTGTTATCATTAATGGTAAAAGTGTTGATGTAGTTCTTGATTCTGGTGCTGGAGGAAGTGTAGTATCTGAAAAAGCTTTGGCTTCAGTGGATAAGGAATATTTGAGTAAATTATTGCCTATAACTTCTGAAAAATGGAGAGGGTATGGTTCTACCTTATTTCCTATTGGCAAATACAAAACCTCTGTATTCTTCAAATATAATGGTGGTTTTGTCAGAGCTATTTTTGAGTTTTTTGTCATGAAAAATGATAATTTGAGCAATTGGTTTATTATGGGAAATGATATTTTAACCATGTTTGGTGTGAAACTGGATCCAGCAAATAATTGCTTTACCTTAGGAATGAATGGGAAAAGAAAATTCAAAATTTCTTCTCCTAGACCTTCTGGGCATTTGTTGAAATCTTGTAACTCACTGACCCAATGTAAAGGTAGAACAACAACTGAAATGGATGATTTATTACATGAAATAAATACCGCTTCTTTTGGTGATCAGTTGACTAGTGAACAAAAGGATTCTATTGTTGCCTCTATTACCTCTTTCCCTATGGCTTTTGCTCATGGTTCTCATGTCTTGGGAATTGTTCAGGAAGAGATGAAAATTACCTTATCCTGTAATTTGAGTGATTTTCCTCCTTCCCTTAAGAAAAAACCATATCCTGCTTCTCCATCAAAAAGAAAAGATATTGAAGATAATATTGAAACATTATTGAAAATGAATATCATTGAGAAAGTGGATGTCACCCCCAAATATTGTGTCATCTCCCCAGTCTTGATTTCATATGAAAAAGATAAAGCTAGATTATGTGGAGATTACAGAGCTTTAAATACTTATACTGTTGATGATATTTATCCCTTACCCAGAATTAATTCAATACATGCTACCTTGCAAGGTGCAAAATTTATTAATTGTCTGGATGCTAATAAAGGTTATCATCAAGTTCCAGTTGAGAAAAATTCTCAAAATTTTTTGCTTATTGCTACTCATATGGGAATATATAAGTATGTTAGAATGCCATTTGGCCCTAAAAATGCTCCTTCAGTTTTCCAGAAAGTTATGGATAACACTTTCCATCAGGAAATTATTGAAGGTTGGATCATGTTTTATATTGATGATATTATTGTTTTTTCTAAAACTTTTGATGAACATATGATTCACTTGAATAGAGTTTTCCAAAAAATGGATGAAATCAATATGACCTTATCTTTAAAAAAGTGTAAATTTGTTTTTCAATCTTTGAAAGTCCTTGGCCATGTTGTGTCAGGCTTACAAATTTGTGTAGACCATAATAAAGTTGCTGCCATTCAAAATGTGAAAGCACCAACTTCTGTAAGAGAAATCCAAAGTTTTTTGGGTATGTGTGGCTATTATAGACAATATATTAAAAATTATCAGGTCATAGCCTTGCCTCTTACAAAACTAACCAGAAAAGATGTTGCTTTTCTCTGGAATAATGACTGTCAGAAAGCTTTTAATACATTGAAAAGTTGCTTAATGACAGCCCCTATATTGGCTCTTCCAGATTTTAACAAGCCATTTGTACTTTATACAGATGCTAGCTTTATTGGTCTGGGTGCTGCCCTTCACCAAAAGCAAATTATTAATGATAAATCCTCAGAGGTTGTAATTTGTTATATTTCAAGAACCTTAAGAAATAGTGAATTGAAATATGGTGCCACTCAATTGGAGTTCTTAGCAGTTGTTTGGGCTCTTGAGAAACTTCATTACTACTTGGATGACCAAAAATTTGAGTTGGTAACTGACTGTAGTGCTGTGAAATCTCTCTTAAACCTCAAAACACCTAACAGACATATGTTCAGGTGGCAACTTGCTGTTCAGGAATACAGAGGAAGGATGACTATTATCCATAGAGCTGGAAATGTTCACTCTAATGTTGATATGCTCTCCAGATTGCCTCTGCCAAATAATGACTCCAATCCTGCTTATGTACCTGAAGATGATACTGTTCATATACATGGTATATTTATAGTTGATATGGAAGAAGAGTTATTACAGTTAATACTCGATTCATATGATAAAGATTCTGATTTAAATAAGTTAGTTACTATTTTAAATGATCCTAAGAATGCTTCAATTCAAGCATTAATAAAAACTCTTCCTGCAAAGTACCAAAATGCTTTAAATAAAGGAAAGTTTTCTATTGAAGATGGTTACATATATTATAGAAGGAAGCTTACCAATGTAATTGTTATTCCTCCTTCAATGAAAGAAACTATCCTCAAACTTTGTCATGATGACATATTAGCTGGTCATTTTGATCTTGAAAAAACATTGATTAGAATCAAAAACACTGCATGGTGGGCTAATATGTCTGAAGACACAAAATTATATGTTGAATCTTGTGATTCCTGCCAAAAATCTAAAAGGTTAACAGGTAAGAGAGCAGGGTTATTACAACATATTGAAGCACCTAGTGCTCCCTGGCAAATTATTAATATGGATTTTGTCACTGGTCTTCCTGTTGCAGGTAAAGACAGCTTTAACTCTTGTTGGGTAATAGTTGATAGATTCACAAAAATGTGCAAATTTATTCCAACCCACAAAGATGTATCCACCAAAGAATTAGCTTTCTTATGGTGGTCTTACATGTTTAATATTATTGGTTTTCAAAAGCCATTATCTCTGATAGGGATCCAAAATTCACTTCTGAGTTTTGGACCTCTTTGATGGATATTTGTGGCTATGAGTTAAAATTGTCTACAGCTCACCATCCTCAGACTGATGGTCTAGCTGAGAGAATGATTCAAACTCTGGAAGATATGATTAGAAGGTATTGTGCCTTTGGTTTAGAATATAAAGACAATGACAGATTTACTCATGATTGGGTCACTCTTTTGCCTGGTCTTGAATTTGCATATAATAGCACTGTTCATTCTGTCACTGAGAAAAAGCCTTTTGAGCTTTGGTTAGGTTATGTCCCAAACACTCCTGCTCAGATTCTCAATAATAAATTACCTAAGTTGGAACTACACCCTGGTGTAATATCTTTTATGCAAATGCAACAGCTATGCAGAAAACATGCTCAGAGTTGTATTGATAAAGCATTTGAATATGAAAAGAAAAGATGGGATAAATCCCATAAAGAATACACATTTAACAAAGGTGATTAAGTGTTGATCTCTACTGTCCATTTCAATTTAGAAGGTAACCACAAATTAAAAGATCCTTTTGTAGGACCATTTGTTGTTAAAAGAATGGTTGGTGATAATGCAGTAGAAGTTGTATTGTATTCTCCATATGATAGGAAACATCCTGTCTTTCCCATTTCTTTGCTTAAACCTTATACTTCCAACAGTGACTTATTTCCAAAAAGAAGAGGAAGACCTAAGAAGAACCCTCAGGAAGTCACAGAAACAGCAGAAATTGATAAAATTCTCAATGATAGAATTATCACTTCTGAAAGAGGTACTGAATATTTATTGAGATATAAGAACAAATCATCTGAACATGATGCATGGATACCTGGCAAGGAAATTTCAAATCTGCCTGCTCTTTTGAAAAAATACAAAAAGAAAAAATCTTAGCATTTTTTTAATTGTTTTTTTAGAGTGAGGGAGTGTCAGCCAGGCTATTCCAGGAGTCCAGTAAATGATATATAAATTATAAAACCTTAAAGAGTGGGTAAGAATTGTATTTAATGAATATAACTTAATATTTTATTGCATAATGAAATTATATAAGTATTTTATTATATACAAGTGTTACATTAAATTTATTGGTTATATATATTTTTATATACAGTTAAATTGAACATAATATAATATATTCTACAAATAATGGCGCATTTTTATGTATTTAATAATTATAAATTTATATTTAATTAATTGAAAAACATATATTATAATTATAAGTGTAAAATTGATTTATAATATATTTAAATTAATTACTTAAATTTATATATTAAATAATACCTCTCATATGATACTAAACAATAATTAATGACGCTTTTTTTGACCCTTAATTGTGTTAGAAAATACAAATAAATTAATTTGGACTAAATTGAGATTAATTGCATGTTTTGTTGCGTCAAATTATTTTTTGTTTCACTTAAAATGTCCTTTAATCAGACTGTACCATCTGTTTGGAATTATTTTTCTCATAGTTCCTATGTTCCAATCTTGTTTAGTTATTCACTATTTTCACTTACTGATTTGGGAATTAATGACGGGAAAATTGGATTCTTAATTGGGGTTTTAATTAATTGTTTCATGTTTTTCTCTATATTGTTATGTTTCATTTACTCTTTTGATATATTTGTTTTATTCCATTCTAATCATTGTATTTACAAAGATAGTAGCGCTTCAGAGGACCCATTGCCTATAAAAGGGCCTTGGATAATCCCCTGTAGCCTCATCACTTATTATACACTCCACAAATTAAATACTATTTTACTATGTTTATATTTTTTTATTAGTAATACAATTCTAATTAAAATTCTATATAACAAATTAAAGGTTGCTTTAAGTTTGATAGTAATTAAAAGTGTTTGCCACGCAGAACCCTTACATTAAATAGTATTATTATTAATAAATTCTATGTTTTTGTCATCTCTCAAAGTTGCTCGCCGTTGTTTCCCTCTTAAATAAATTAAATATCTTTTTGTAATTTATTTCTTTTATTTTTCCCTTGTCCTCCTCCTTCTCTCCTCCTTTTCTCCTCTTTTTCTTACCTTCTTCTAGACGACTGACCGACAAGCACTGTGTGGTCCAAACATCAGAAAGGGCAACATTGGATATACACAAATTATTCTTGGTGAAGGATGCCATTCTATAATTTGTGCTTAAAACATACATTTACCCCATAGCTGTTGAAAATGGAAAAATATACTTTACCAAAAATTCTATAAATATTTACCAACCATCTTATTCAACCAAGAAATTCCTTAACCCATAATAAATAGCTGGCACCTGATAGCAGCTGCCTAAGCTTTAAATTCAGTTTAACCTCAAATTGAAAGCATAAAAAGCTCCATTTGTTGTTACCCTAAATCTTCAGGATCAAAATATGTTGTAAAAACTTTAAGATCTATTAAGTATAAGTGTAAAAAATGAAACACAAAGGTTAGGCAAAATAAAGTCAAGAATTAATTCCAGATAAAGTAATCACAGAGAAATCAAAAGAATTAAAGAATAATAATTTAATAAAAATTTAACATAAAGATAAAAAAACATCAATTTAACTTTGGTCAGAGTTCAAAGATGGAAAGGTGGATGCTATAAATTTAAATAGGGAAGTCATTTTTTATGTTGACATGAAAGGCTCATATTTTGCACCAGAAACAATGAAAGGGGGGATCTCCTTTCAAGTTAGCAGTTAATTTTTTCTTTTACAAGCATTCAAGCAGCATATGACCAGAATTCCACCAGTTACTGGAAAAAATTTGACCAGAACTCATTTGGTAACTTTTTCTTTATCTCCCAGTAACATTTTACTAATCTTGCACAGAGGAAAGAAAACCATGCACTAGATGTCTAGCAACAAACCTTATTAACCCTCTGTGGGCCCAGTGAGTAAGTTTGTTTGAGATCATTGATTTAACCTGCTTGAGATCAGGTATTAACCATGCTTGAGCCTAGGGAGTGACCTTTATTGTGCTCAGTTTCACTTTTTTTCAGTTGTTTGAATTTCTTACACTCACTGTTTTCAATGTTGTGTACAGCCATATTGGTAATTGTTGGTGCAGCCAGCCAACAAAAGGGCCACATGAGCACAGTAATTTTAGTGTCGTAGAACTGAAATATCTGGAACTAGTGACAGATACTGTGTGTTTGGGTAAAAATCTACATTGCACAAAAATCTATGATCCACCACCATGCTGACACCAGTCCATCCCCCCATCCAGATTTCCTCCCTCCCATCCACCTCATCCACCTGGATATCCTGTCCATTGCATCAGCTACTTCACACTGGAGGTCTCACCACTCCCATCCCTCTCTTCCACAACCACTGACCCCATTCTTCCACAAGTAAAGTTCTTTCTTTCTTTCTTACTTTTTCTTTTTTCTTTTTTCTTTTTTCTTTTTTCTTTTTTCTTTTTTCTTTTTTCTTTTTTCTTTTTTCTTTTTTCTTTTTTCTTTTTTCTTTTTTCTTTTTTCTTTTTTCTTTTTTCTTTTTTCTTTTTTCTTTTTTCTTTTTTCTTTTTTCTTTTTTCTTTTTTCTTTTTTCTTTTTTCTTTTTTCTTTTTTCTTTTTTCTTTTTTCTGCTATTTTATTTTTCTGATTTTTTTTCTCACTCAAATGTTTTAAGATGTATATTAAATATGACTCATTTTTTAAAGTGAAAGCTGTTATAGCATCATTGGATAGTGAGACTTTAAACCAGATTAACATGAAAATTTGGTCAATGATTCATCAAAACTGCTTACACCATTGGCTCCAGCTATATGAGAGCACAAAGATGTGATGACTGACCCTTCCACATATCTCAAACATAGACAGCCATTCAAAATTTAAGATTAAAACCAAGATTTTTTGAAGATTCTTAAATGGCCCTACAGAATATCAAGTTGAATTACAAATGTCTTTGCAAGACAAATATGACATACACATATCTCACACTACTATTCATGAAGAACTTGTGGACCAGCTTCACAAGAGAAAAAAGGTTTTACAAAAGTTAAATCCAAAACAGGATTATAACAAAATTATCATTTATATGTAATTGATTGGTTAGTATAGTCCTTCCTTCATTGAATTCATATGTAAGCATTTTTTTATTATGAAATATCTATCTTATCCTCATGATTATTATGCTCAATAGCAGACAAATCATGTGTTTCTATGGAAGATATTGGGTGTCAAGATGGGTGGAAAAATATTGGTGAGCAAAAAAAAGAGTTCCAGAGCCTTAGGGAAGGTTTAGATTCAACATAAGTCCAGCAGTCTCCCTAACTGGGTTAGTTGCTTCTACAATTAAAATAGAAATTTTTTGTAGAGTTCAATTTGAGCTCTATCTGAAAAATATTCTACTAAGTAAATGCCTTTGTTATTTTTTAAATGGACTGACTAAATTTTATTTTATTTTTTTCTTAAAAGCTACCAATGATATCTCCTCACACTGGACCCAACATCATTCTTGTTATGGACAATTCAGACTTCCATAATGGAGGCTGCATCACAGAAATTGTTGGACAGTCATCTAGAAGAAGGAGAAGGAGAAGAAGGAAAATAGAGAGGAGGAAGACAAGGTAATATAAAGGTGTAAAGAAATTAAATAGTATAAGTATTTTAAAAGGGAAGGCGATGAGGTTTCTTGGGGATTTGACACTATGGTATGGGTTTTTAAATTATAATATACTGATTTAACTAGCAATTATTTGCAATGCACGACAGACAACTATTATTATTATGAGACTTAAGGCAACCTTTAATTACTTATATACTTTTTAAATTAGATTAAGAATACTAATATAAAAGATAATAAATGTAATGAAATTTGTTTGAGTGTAAATAATGATACAGCTACAGGGGATAATCCAAAGCCTTTTATAGGAAAAGGACCCTCTGAAGCGTCACCATATAGTAATTACAAAAAGGAATAACATGAAACTAGACATTAAAAAGAATAGAACTAAAACATGGAGACTGAGAGAAAAAAATGAGACACTCAACTAAACCCCCGAGTAAGTAGCTAATTTTCCCACCATGATTTCCCAAAAAAATATAACTAAAATAATTAGTAACCAAGTAAGTTTGAAACATGAGAACAGTGAGTAAAATAATCCAAAACAGACATTATAGTGACATGTAAAGGGTTTAAGTAAAACAAATAGAATTATTTTCATGCCAAAAATTCATGTAATCAATTCAATCCAATTTAAAGCACTTTTAATTAATTGTTTTAACTATGTAATTAATTCAATAATTAGTTTAAATGAAACATATAATTAATTTAATGAAATTTGTAATTTAAAGTGGGGATTTTAATACTATGTTATTAAATAAGTTTTATAATTTATTTAATAATTTTTCTGACACAATTAAGGGTCAAAAAAAGCGCCCAATATTATTGTTTAATAATATATGAAAAGTTTTATTTAATATTTAAATTTAATTAATTAATTTAATTACATTATAAGTCAATTTTACACATATAATTATAATATATGTTTGTAAATAATTAATAATTAATTTATAATTATTAAATACATAAAAATGCGCCATTATTTGTAGAATATAAAATATATTATGCTTAATATAAATGTATAAATAATTTATATAACAATAAAATTAATATAACAGTTATATTTAATAAGATACTTATATAATTTTGTTATGCAATAAAATATTAATTTATATATATCAAATGCAATTCTTTGCCCTCTTTCAGGTCCAAGAAATCAACATATCATTTATTGGGCTCCTGCTATAGCCTGGCTGACACTCCCTCACTCTAAAAAAAACAATAAAAAAAATGCTAAGATTTTTTCTTTTTGTACTTATTTAACAGAGTAGGAAGATTTGAAATCTCCTTGCCAGGTATCCATGCATCATGTTCAGATGATTTGATCTTATATCTCAATAAATATTCAGTACCTCTTTCAGAAGTGATAATTCTATCATTGAGAATTTTATCAATTTCTGCAGTTTCTGTGACTCCATGAGGGTTTTCTTAAGTCTTCCCCTTCTTTTGGGAAATAAGTCACTGTTGGAAGTATAAGGCTTAAGCAAAGAAATGGGAAAACAGGATGTTTCCTATCATATGGAGAATACAATACAACTTCTACTGCATTATATCCAACCATTCTTTTAACAAAAAATGGTCCTACAAAAGGATTTTTTAATTTGTTGTCACCTTGTAAATTGAAATGGACAGTAGATATCAACACTTCATCACCCTTGTTAAATGTGTATTTTTTATGGGATTTATCCCATCTTTTCTTTTCATATTCAAATGCTTTATCAATACAGCTTTGAGCATGTTTTCTGCATAGCTGTTGCATTTGCATAAAATATTTTACACCAGGGTGTAGTTCCAACTTAGGTAATTTATTATTGAAAATCTGAGCAGGAGTGTTTGGGACATAACCTAACCAAAGCTCAAAAGTCTTTTTCTCAGTGACAGAATAAACAGTGCTATTATATGCAAATTCAAGACCAGGCAATAGAGTGACCCATTCATAAGTAAATCTGTCATTGTCTTTATATTCTAATCCAAAGGAACAATAACTTCTAATCATATCTTTCAGAGTTTGAATCATTTTTTCAGCTAGACCATCAGTCTGAGGATGGTGAGCTGTAGAAAACTTTAACTCACAGCCACAAATATCCATCAAAGAGGTCCAAAACTCAGAACTAAATTTTGGATCTCTATCAGAGATAATGGCTTTTGGAAAACCATTAATATTAAACATGTAAGACCACCATAAGAAAGCTAATTCTTTTTTGGATACATCTTTGTGGGTAGGAATAAATTTGCACATTTTTGTGAATCTATCTACTATTACCCAACAAGAGTTATAACTATATTTACCTGCTACAGGAAGACCATTGACAAAATGCATGTTAATGATTCGCCAAGGAGTATGAGGTTCTTCAATATGCTGTAACAATCCTGCTCTTTTACCTGTCAACCTTTTAGATTTCTTGCAGGAATCACAAGATTAAAAATATAATTTTGTATCTTCAGACATAATAGCCAACCAAGCAGTCTTTTTGATTCTAATCAATGTTTTTTCAAGATCAAAATGACCAGCTAATATGTCATCACGACAAAGTTTGAGGATAATTTCTTTCATAGAAGGAGTAATTACAATTACATTAGTAATCTTTCTTCTATAATATATATAACCATCATCAATAGAAAAATTTCCTTTAATCAAAGCATTTTGATACTTTGCAGGAAGAGTTTTAATAAATGCTTGAATTGAAGCATTCTTAGAATCATTTAAGATAGTAACTAATTTATGTAAATCAGAATCCTTATCATATGAATCCAGTATTAATTGTAATAACTCTTCTTCCATATCAACTATAAATATACCATGGATATGAACAGTATCATCCTCAGGTACATAAGCAGTATTGGAGTCATTATTTGGTAGAGGCAAACTGGATAGCATATCAACATTGCAGTGAACATTTCCAGCCCTATGGATAATTGTCATCAGTCCTCTGTAGTCTTGAACAGCAAGTTGCCACCTGAACATATGTCTATTAGGTGTTTTCAGGTTTAAGAGTGACTTCACAGCACTACAGTCAGTTACCAATTTAAACTTTTGGTCATCTAGATAGTAATGAAGCTTCTCAAGAGCCCAAAAAACTGCTAAGCACTCTAATTGAGTGGCACAATATTTCAATTCACTATTTCTCAAGGCTCTTGAAATATAACAAATTAAAACCTCTGAGGATTTATCATTAATAATTTTTTTCTGGTGGAGGGCAGCACCCAGACCAACAAAGCTAGCATCTGTATACAGGACAAATGGTTTGTTAAAATCTCGAAGAGCTAAGATAGGGGCTGTCATTAAGCAACATTTTAATGTATCAAAAGCTTTTTGACAGTCAATATTCCAGATGAATGCAAAATCTTTCCTAGTTAGTTTGGTAAGAGGCAAGGCTATGAACTGATAATTTTTAATATATTGTCTATAATAGCCACACATACCCAAAAAACTTTGGATTTCTCTTACAGAAGTTGGTGCTTTCACATTTTGAATTGCAGCAACTTTGTTGTGGTCTACACAAATTTGTAGGCCTGACACAACATGGCCAAGGACTTTCAAGAATTGAAAACAAAATTTACACTTTTTCAAGGACAAGGTCATATTAATTTCATCCATTTTTTGGAAAACTCTATTTAAGTGAATCATATTTTCATCAAAAGTTTTAGAAAAAACTATAATTTCATCAATATACACCATGAGCCATCCTTCAATTATTTCCTGATAGAAAGTGTTATAAATTACTTTCTGAAAACCTGAAGGTGAATTTTTAGGGCTAAATGGCATCCTAAAATACTTATATATTCCCATATGGGTAGCAATAAGCAAAAAGTTTTGAGAATTTTTCTCAACTGGAACTTGATGATTCCCTTTATTACCATCCAGACAACTAATAAATTTTGCACCTTGCAAGGTAGCATGTATTGAATTAATTCTGGGTAAAGGATAAATATCATCAACAGTACAAGTGTTTAATGCTCTGTAATCTCCACATAATCTAGCCTTATCTTTTTCATAAGAAATCAAGACTGGGGAGATGACACAATATTTGGGGGTGACATCCACTTTTTCAATGATATTCATTTTCAATAATGTGGCAATATTATCTTCAATATCCTTTCTTTTTGTTGGAGAAGCAGGATATGGTTTCTTCTTAAGACTAGGAGGAATATGACTCAAGTTACAGGACAAGGTAATTTACATTTCTTCCTGAACACTTCCTAAGACATGAGAACCATGTGCAAAATCCATAGGGAAGGAGGTAATTGAGGCAATTATAGAATCTTTTTGTTCACTAGTTAACTGATCACCAAAAGAAGCAGTATTTATTTCATTTAATAAATCATCCCTTTCAGTTTTTGGTCTGCCTTTACACTGGATCAGTGAGTTACAAGACTTTAACAGATGCCCAGAAGGTTTTCTAGGGGAAGAAATTTTGAATTTTCTTTTGCTATTCAATCCCAAGGTGAAGCAATTACTTGCTGGGTCTAATTTCACACCAAACATGGTTAAAATATCATTACCCATAATAAACCAATTGCTTAAATTATCATTTTTTATGACAACAAATTCACAAATAGCTCTGACAAAACCACCATTATATTTGAAGAAAACAGAGGTTTTGTATTTTCCAATGTGACACAAGGTAGAACCATACCCTCTCCATTTTTCAGAAGTCATAGGTAACAATTTCCCAAATAACCATTATCTACTGAAGCTAAGGCTCTTTCAGACACTACACTTCCTCCAGCACCAGAATCAAGAACTAAATCAACATTTTTACCATTAATGATAACAGGTGCCTTCAAAGGAGATATGGTTATAGAATTGTTAGTAATATCTTTAATTATTTCAGCATTTTCCACTGAAGATAAATCCAATACACATTCTTCAGATAAATTATCTAAATAATGGACATCCCGTTCCAACATTAAAACATCTTTAACAGATTCATTTTCATAGGAGATATTACTTTCACAGTCACTAGAAAAATTATTGATATCAATTTCAGCTTAATCATTGTCTTCATTTTGTTCAACAAGATTCATTCTCTTGTCACAAACATGACCCATTTGTCATGATTTTTCACATTTATAACAAGTATTTGCTGCATATTTTTTAGGTGCAACTGGGGAAGAGGGTTTACCAGGTTTTCTGGGGGCTTTGTAGAGGGTTTATTTTGATCATGATAAGATCTTCCAGGGTAATTCTTTGGTTCATATCTATGGTTAAGCAGTACTTCATTGCATATATTAATGAAAGAAGAATTTTCCCTTACATGCTCAGTTCTAGCTACAATTAAATCTCTAAGAGAATTTGGTAATTTATACAAGATTTTATCTCTCCAAATATCATAATCAATCATTGGATCAATCGCTCTCAGGATTTTTGTTACTTTCATAAGAAAAACAATGGGTTTTTCAACAGAGGAGGATACATATCTAGTATTCTCATACAGTCTTTGTTGAGCCAACCTGAATTTTGAACCACCAAACTGATTCTCAATCAAGGATTTCCAATCATTCCATGTATAATGATTGTTATCTAAAAGAAAAGATTCATACCACATCAAGGCTACATTGAAAAATAAAGAAATTGGATTAGAAACAATTTCCTCATCAGGTAGTCTATAAGATCTCTTTAAATTATCAATTCTTTGGATAAAGTGTTACCAATCAGATGAAGAATCACCATCAAAGGTTGGATATTGGTCCAATTTAGGCCAATTTTTCTGACTACTGGGATGGTCCATCCTTTGGTTTGAATTATTTATCATTAATAATTTCTGAAGTTTTGCCAGGTGCTCAGAAATTTCATTATTTACAGAAACAGCTGGTACATGACCATCACAAGATTTTTTGCTAGTAGCAATAGATTTTACAGACTCATTGTCAGTTTGTTTAATGGCTGAAATATGAGGAAGAAAAGAGGAACTCTTTTCAAGTTCTTTTATTTTATTTTTATGCAGCTTATGGGAAGCATTCTCATTTATACCATAATTATTGATGGTAAAGGTTGAAAATTTTTCCTGCAGGTCAGCCACATAGTTTCTTATCCTTGGAATTTCAGACATCTGGTCATTTAATTTCGCAAGAGATAAAACATTTCTGTCCTCAGAAACTGTTTGTTTGGCATCCAGTGCATGGAAATCATTTTTTAGCTTTTCAAACTCATTTTGTAGAGATTTAATTTCACTTTTTAATGAATAATTTTCCTCAATAAGTGGTTTCAATTCACTCAAGGTTATATGTAGATTGATATTACTATCTGAGGTAGATCTATGGTCACTCCTTGTTTGTTTTTGTTGGCTAAGAACAATGTTCAAGGTTTCTTTAATTTTAAAATAAGCTGTATTTTGTACAGAAGAACTTACTTTACAATGCAAGTGCAAATTATTTAATCTATCACTCTCATGTATTAACACACTTCTCAAATGTTTGTCTTTCACAACATTAAAATCAAGGGTATCTTTCAATATTTCTTCAGAAGTTTTCTCAATTAAAGTATAGACTTCAGGGAAACAGAATCATTCTTAATTGCAAGAGAAGGATTAATTAAAGAAGTATAAGTCAAATGTAAAGGTTCATCAAATGATAATTTGCTAGTTAAATCATTGGGGCTACTCATTAAAGGAAGTTGTCTTTTTAAGGGTGTAACTGCTCTTTCACCAGGATCCAAAATATTACCTGAAGATGATTTGTTATTATACATACCGACATGTTTATCAAACAAATTACTTACCATGGCAAGGGAATAAACTTCCCTTGTGCCTTCTTTCTTCTGCCTCCCTGATAAGGATGGGGCTGAGGAGATGGATGGTAGGTTGGTGTCCTGTATGGGCCAGGGTGTTGAGCTGTTGGTTGCTGAACATTCTGTCGGTAATGGCTCATCAAGTAATCCCATTTCCACTGCTCCACCTGCAGAGTGCTTTGATTTTGTGTGAAGGAGCTGGGTACCTGATTAGGCTGAGGTTGAGGCTGAGGATGGGAGGCTGGGAAATGAGGAGGTTGAGCCTGTTTGGGATTTAATAACTCCTGCATCTGCTGCCAGAGTGTGTCTACCCTTGCCTTGTACTTCATGCTTTCTGCCTTCAGTTCTTTGATGTGGCTGGACAGATTGTTTACTTGTTGGGTTAGAGGTATCTTTTTTATTTTTATACCTTTGAGTGGATTGTCCTGATTTATTAGAGATTTTGCTTCTTTCAGAGGTGTTTGGTGAGGGGGGTTCTCCACTTCTCCTGCCATTTCCATGTCCTGAAGATTTTTTGTCAGCTGAATAATTCTTGTAAGTTAATTTAGAAGAACCTACATATTTAGTGTCAACATCCACTTCAATCTCATCCACATGTAAGTAATCCATGCTGTTAGCCAAACTACTGGACATTTAACCTGTGAAAAGAGAATCAAAATTATTTAATGATTCAAATTTTTATTTCAAAATAAAATATAATTTATTGAATTTTTAACAAAACAAAAAAATTTAAATTTTATCAAAAATCAATTAAAGAAAATTAATACAAATAAATGTAATTACAATTGTTTATTAAGAACTAACAATAATTAAAATGGGACCAACCAACAAAGGTTTTATAAGTCAACCAAAATAATTAATACCAAAAATTAATATAATGGTAATATTTGGACTAAGTACTGAATACTATTATGGTCAACAAATAAACAAAAAAGAATTAATAGAATTAATTAAATAATTTATTAAAAATTTATTGTCTTCTAGGACTAAGAGTGTTACTCTATTATGGTCAACTAGGAAAAACAATAAAAAAAAATTTAATATAAAGAAAACTTACACTCAGTGAATCAGCAATTAAGCCACAAACACTGTTATTGCAGTAAAAATATGATAATAGGAGTAAGAGGTGCAAAGGTGAAATATCTATAGTGATTGTAAAATCACTTCAAAATAATATATAATTTAATTTATTATAAACCAAATCGATCGAACCCAAGTTTAAAACACGGTGTAGACAATCCTATAGTACTAGCTATAGGCCTTGACCAAGGGAGTTGGAGAAAAACCAGAAAGAATAACCCCTTTCCCTTTAGAAAAATAAGTGAGATTGACCTGTTTCAGTAAATTGGAGATCTGTTTGCTAGACCCTCTAATTAAACACACTTGACCCCTTTAAAAGTGAAGATAATAGTCCCAGACAGACTACCAAAAAGAGTTGAAATGAACAGTAATATATGCCAACAAAACACAAGCCAATGAGACAGTGAGGAACTGAGAGGCGATGAGTAAAGAGATAAGATGATTCCCCTAAAAATCTTCCCACACACGCATCATACAGCCAGTGCACAGACCACCCTGACCAATTCCCCACCCAAAATCCAGCTTTCCCAGCCTTTTTCATGCATAAAAGTGCATTTTAGCGCCTCCCCAGCACCCAGGCGGGCAGGCCGCTTGGAGGTGGCTCCGCTTAGGAGCGGGCGGGCCGCTTCTAGGCCCTAAAACACCCATACAACCAATAAAAACCCATAATTTCACTAATAAACAAGATAACCACACATAAGACATACCAAAATGAAAGGAAAATGAAGGAAAATAAGCTGAGACATAATAAGTGACTCTAGCTTAAGCCTACATAAGCACCACTAAGTAATAAACATCCAATAAATACCAATAACAACACCATAACTACCCTATAAACCAATGAAGAGAAAAGAAAGGACATTAATCTGAGACATAATATGTGACTCTAGCTTAAGCCTCCATAAACACTACTAAATATCACCTAAAGATGAAAAAAACCACTAATAACACCATAGCCCCAATAAAACCCTACATACCGAAAACCCCCAAATATGCACTCCAAAGGCCTACCCAGGTTTGGATCACCACAACGGTTGCAGAAAAATTTCTCTTTTTTTTTGTCTGGGTGGTCCGTGCGCTATGTCATTTGTCGCAAGTATCGCAGTCGTTGTTGTCATTCGGAAAGGCTCTCAATTGTTGGCCAGTCATCTAGAAGAAGGAGAAGGAGAAGAAGGAAAATAGAGAGGAGGAAGACAAGGTAATATAAAGGTGTAAAGAAATTAAATAGTATAAGTATTTTAAAAGGGAAGGCAACGAGGTTGCTTGGGGATTTGACACTATGGTATGGGTTTTTAAATTATAATATACTTATTTAACTAGAAATTATTTTCAATGCGCGAAAGACAACTATTATTATTATGAGATTTAAGGCAACCTTTAATTACTTATATACTTTTTAAATTAGATTAAGAATACTAATATAAAAGATAATACATGTAATTAAATTAATAATGAAATTTGTTTGAGTGTAAATAGTGATGCAGCTACAGGGGATAATCCAAAGCCTTTTATAGGCAAAGGACCCTCTGAAGTGTCACCATATAGTTATTACAAAAAGGAATAACATGAAACTAGACATTAAAAATAATAGAACTAAAACATGGAGACTGAGAGAAAAACATGAGACATTCAACTAAACCTGTGAGTAAGTAACTAATTTTCCCACCATAATTTCCCAAAAACACTTAATTAAAATAATTAGTAACCGAGTAAGTTTGAAACATGAGAACAGTGAGTAAAATAATCCAAAACAGACATTATAGTGACATGTAAAGGGTTTAAGTAAAACAAATAGAATTATTTTCATGCCAAAAATTCATGTAATCAATTCAATCCAGTTTAAAGCAATTTTAATTAATTGTTTTAACTATGTAAATAATTAAATAATTAGTTTAAATGAAACATATAATTAATTTAATGATGTTTGTCATTTATAGTGTGGATTTTAATACTATGTTATTAAGTAAGTGTTATAATTTATTTAATAACTTTTCTGACACAATTAAAGGTCAAAAAAGCGCACAATATTATTGTTTAATAATATATGAAAAGTTTTATTTAATATTTAAATTTAATTAATTAATTTAATTACATTATAAGTCAATTTTACACATATAATTATAATATATGTTTGTAATTAATTAATTATTAATTTATAATTATTAAATATATAAAAATGCGCCATTATTTGTAGAATATAAAATATATTATGCTTAAGTTAAATGTATAAATAATTTATATAACATTAAAATTAATATAACACTTATATTTAATAAGATACTTATATAATTTTATTAGGCAATAAAATATTATTTTATATACATCAAATGCAATTCTGACGCCCTCTTTCCAGTCCAAGAAATCAAAATATCATTTACTGGGCTCCTGGTATAGCCTGGCTGACAGAAATAATTGAGAAATATAAATTCCAAGTTATTTACCTACCTGCCTATTCTCCAGATCTAAAACTTATTTAAAAGGCCTTCTAAGTTTTGAAATATAATTTGTGAAATTATGCACAGCTATCTGAAAGGAAATATGATAAAAATATCATTAGAATTTTTATTGAGATATTTTTTACAAAAGAATTAATGTGTGTAATTTTTGAAGGTAGTAGTTGTATTGATTAAGTGACTCACAATTGTTATTTAAGATTGATAAAATTTTACAAGATGAGCAGAAATTTAATGGAAATAATTTTTAAAATCTCTACCTCAATATTATTTGTAACTCACAACTCAAACTTAAAAATAAGTGATTAAAATCAATATTTCATTTCTTGTATTCTCAGATGATAAAGCAAATAAAATTTGCTTGTATTCTCAGACAAAAAATCAAATATATATTTTGACTTTATTCTCAGACAACAAAAAAAATTTAAATTTTAGGATTATAATGTGCAAAATTTAAATAAAACCTTATAATCAATATAATTTTTGTCAACTCACTAACCTTTTCCATAGTTCTTTCTCTTCTGAAGCTCCTTAAAATGAGAGCTATACTTTTTTGAGATTCAGACACATTCTCTTGCTAGCGCATCAGGAAATCTAACTTCAATCAACTCTTGAGGTGTGTTATATTGGAAATATGATCAGTTCCCTGTGGTACACATCTCACAGTAACACAACAATTAGGGGGTATCAAAATCAGTGGATAAGCAATTAAATTAATTGCTGATAAAAAACTTATACCCCAATTTTTTTCACAAGTTTTTTAATAATAATTAAGTTATTAGAGATCTTATGTGTCTGGATGTGCCAGCCTCCCTACCTTGATGTGCACTCCCATCTTGTCTACTCATTTCCGTTCAAAACCCCTCCCCATATCATCTGTTTTTTTCTTCTCCTTTTAATCTTCAAATATCTCAACATGCCCTGTTGTAGTACGCGCCTTGCAGGTAGCTTGATTTTGGACAAATCAGCTCACAAAGTCCAGGAAGAACAAAGGGGATTCATAGTGCAGTAGGTAGTGCTAAAATATATTATGTATTTGTGTGCTTTGAAGAACAAAGGGAAATAGAAGTGTGGAAGAGGATTCAGGGTCTGTGCGCTCGGATTTTGCAGCAGGATGCGCCCACAAAGGGGAATTATGGGTTATCAATTTAGGACTTCAAGCACTGAACAATATGGATTTAGATTTTCCAATAATTGTTTGTTATAAATTAAGGAAGGAATTATGGCTCAAGGAAGAACTCAAGTGCATGGTATACTGCACTACGGCTAGTGTGGTAACTTACTGAAACAGGTAATGTAGGAGGTTAACTAGTTAAGTGAGTTGTCAGAACTATGGACTTGATAATGAAGTAAGGAGAGCGGGGACTCAATCACAAAGCTACCCAAGAGTCAAGGAGACTAGGATCAGCATTAGAAGGAGTCAAACTTGGAAGTAGTGCTGAAACAAAACAAAGGTACAGTCAGGAGCGTGCATGTGGAGTATGAGTGAAACAAGTTAATACTAGTGTTAGTAAGCATAGGGTATGTTTTAGGTGCTTTAGTTGTTACAAGTGGTGTACATAGTTTACTAATAGATTAGTTATTGTTTTACTAATGTGGCGCTAGAGTCAGCGCTGGAGATCCACTAGGGAACTGTTTTTTGAGCGCTGGAAAAATATAAAAAGGGAACATATGAGTAGTTAATAATTGTGGAGTCAAGTATAAGATATTAGATTTTCTGTGATTAATTGATTGAGAATATATAGATTCAGTAGGATTGACTATTATTAGAGTTATTTTATTGCTATAATAAGGCATATTCAAAGAGAGTGCTTCAAGAGGGAGTAGCTGTTGATATTAGCGCTTGTTAAGAATAGAAATACCCAGATGGTAATACTTGTTTTTTTTCTGATCTTTAAAACTCATCTCTCAACATATAAACTTTCTAATCAAATAATAGTGTTACACATTATTGCGCTGTCTTTAAAAATAAGAGTGGCAGGAACTTCTTTTTAGAAATTGAAAAGAAGAACCAACCCATCTTGCATTGTTTCTACTGCTTAGTACTTTAGAACTCTCTACAATTGGTGTCCCAACAGTGGCATAATTGTAAATAGTGTTATGATTAGATTGTTTGGTTTTCAGGGTTTTGTCAAGAGGACGTGATCAAGCCAGCGCTTCAGCAAAAGAGTTGTAGGGTCTACAACAAGTGGATCAATAGCCATTATCAGAGGATAGCATAGGGCTGTATTGTGAATATAGTCAGGTTTAATTACCAAGTGTGTGTTTATTATTTTTATGATCTCTGTTTCAATTTTATATTTTGGAAATGGATCCTACTGCGACTAAATCTAAGGGATTTCAGGAGAAGGCTAAATTGCCTAATTCAACAGCATTGTTGCCACAGACGGTAACCATGATAATTAGATGTAAAGATGAAAGTTTTTTTTTTGCGGGTATTAATACCAAGAAGTTCTTACGAAGATTTGAACAAGCAGAAGAAGTGCAAGGAGTAAACAAGTATGATATGGTGCTTCAAGTGCTTTTCTTTGTCTCTAATGAGTTCAAAGACAATTTATAGGATTTAAAGGGGCATGAAGAGCGTAATTGGTCAGTGCTAAAAGAACAGATTCTCAAGAGATGGCCAAAGGTTACTGAGGAAACTAAGTATATGATAAAGGATCTGGATGTCTTGGTAAAGAGCGTAAAAGCTAAAGGGGGTGTTTGAGACCCTAAGTAATTTAAAAGTTTTAGAGAAGATTTTGATCAAATAGTTGAATATTTAGTCAGTAACAAAGATTTTAGCAATGCTTATGCGTCTTTACCTTGGTTTTGTGAAGTGTTAGCACCAGAAGTTGAAGACTGGGTGAAGAGGCGCTTGGATAACAAAGGAAAGCTGGTTAAGAAGAGGGACATTAATTATAAGTACCCTGGATTAGAAGAAGTAGAAACGGCAGTGGAAGCTGAAATGAAGTTGCATCAAGTTGAGCGTTGCGCAGCTAGAGCTGCTTTGGATAACAAGGAGATGGACGAAGATGCGTCTGGCGTGCAATTGCCTCCTCAGATGTTGTCTCCTAAAATTAAAGTTTTCACTAACCAGGAGGTGGATTCAGTTTTGGCAAGGATTGACGAGTTGGAGAAGAAAATAATTGAAGCAGAAAAGGTGAAAGAATTGTTTAGGCCCAAGAGTTCCCCACAACCATTGTGTTTTGATTCTATTGTATGTTACTATTGTAATAAGGAGGGACATACTAGGATGAGGCTAATGCGCTTCAAAAGGATAAAGAGGAGAGGTTAGTTTACAAGGATGGAACTACACTTATGTTGGAAGATGGGACTAAGCTTGTCAAAGATAAGGATTGAGGGATGCGAGCCATGGTCATCAATCATATTAATAAAAAGTCTATGGAGGGCAGGTCAAGCAAGGGCAAGGAGCCTGAAGCTAAAGAGAAAGGCAAGGATGAGAAGTCAGTCAATTTTGCAGTTACTTGCGCAGTGTTGGATTTTAAAGTAAAAGAAGGAGCAGTTGCAGCACCAATTACTGCAGCGCATTTGGAGATGTTTGCAGCAAAGCACAAGAAAATGACCCCAACTACAATTAGTAGGCCGAGAAGAGCTGGTGCTAGGTATGCAAATCCAGAGGATATGGAGGAAGTAGGGTATACTACTAGAGAGAATACACCTGCTCCTATCAAGGATGTTGAAATGGATGGTATTGAACCAGGTGGTTATGGTGTGGATCATCAGGTAGAAGATCAAACAGCAATGATAGAGGAGTAAGAGGTAGTGCAGCAAAGAGCGGTACCTGCTGAAGGAATGTCAGGAGAGAGGCACAATACTCCAAAGAATCCACCTGGAAGAGAAAAGGCTGGTGTGAAGGCAACTCAACCTAAATGGAGGATGCAGCACCTGGTTCACTCTGATTTTCCTAAGGCAGCTGAGGATTTAGTTGCGCAATGTTTGAAGACTACAGTTTCTGTTCCATTGGGGGTGCTGACAGCAGTAGCTCCGGATGTAGCAAAGGGAATTTTGGATAAGTGCAGGAAGAAAAGGGTTGCTAATTGCGCTCATTTTGATGTTGGAGAGCAGTCAATTCAGCCAGTTGTTGGATTACCTAGGGTGCCACATTATTCAGGACCCTTAGGGTATTCAATGATTACTGTAAATGGTAAGCAAATTAGAGCGTTAGTAGATACAGGTTCACAAATCAACGTGGTGTCAGTACATGATGCTGTGGAGTTAGGTCTTCCTGTTAAAGATTATGAGGCTACTGTCGCAGGAATCGGTGGAGGTAGGTTGCCTGTTATAGGTGTAGCAGAGTATTTACGCACTAGAGTTGCGGGAGCAACAACGGATATACACTTTTATGTTCCAATGGGTGTAGTTAAACCAGTTTTAGGCACGCTATTCATAATGGATTATTCTGCAACTATTGATTATTGTTTGAATAAGACTATTGGAATAAGGATTTTGGGTGATGATGGTGTTCCAGTAGCAGCAGTCTTAGTAGCGCCTAAGGATGGTGGCTGGGAAACTAAGTACTCTGAAGCTGCACAATTAGAGAGAAAAAGAGAGTTTCATGAGGAAGTCTCAGATGATGAGATAGGGAGACAGCCAGGAAGGCGCCAACATTTTCATTAGGGACTGGCATTTTAGGTGTTACTATCTCCCAGGATGAGAGGAACCCGGATAGTGACCAGTCAGTCCAACAAGATGGGATACATGAAGTGGTACTTCATAGGTGTCTTGGGAATACTACAGTAGAATGTATTATACCTAAGCTTTTTAATTTCTTTAATTATGGATTTTGTTATACTTATATTAAAAAGAGAAGACAAAAACAGGATTTAGGTGTAACCTGTAGTTATATTAGAAAGGGTTTGATTTTAAGTAATGAAGGGAGCAGAAAGCCCTGTTTAGCATCTAAGTATAAACCAGAGGCTGTCAAGGTTAAACCAGTAAATGTACCAATTCCTGATTTGAATCCTCCTTTTCAGAGGCCGGCACTGTCTACGAATCCTTATGATACTCCTTTAACAAGGTTTCCACCTGAATTTGGGCCTACTAGTAAAATCTTGATGGAGAGGCTTCAGATGGTTAATTTTGGACCAGAGGATTGGTTGTCATAGAAAGAAAAGAAGTTGTTGTTACATTTTATGGTTCTTAGAGAAAAGGCTTTTGCGTTTTCTGAAGAGGAAAGGGGTTTGTTAAAACACTCTTATGGTAAACCTTATATTGTTCCAGTTATACCTCATGCGCTGTGGCAAAGGTAGGCTTTTCCAATACCAGCCGCTATAAGAGAAGAGTATACGGATTTAATTAGGGGAAGGTTAAGGTCTGGCTTTTACAAACAGTCTATGTCTAGTTATTCAAGTCCAGTGTTTTTTGTTGTTAAAAATAATGGTAAATTAAGGGTTGTTCTTGATCTTAGGGAGATGAACAAGGTTACTAAAAGGATGCAGGAATGCCACCAATGTCAGAGGAATTTGTGGATTCTTTTGTGGGACGTGCATGTTATGGATTAGGTGATATTATGGGAGGATATGATGAGCGCAAATTGGATGAATCATCCAGACCCATGAAAATGTTTGAAACCCCACTGGGGCGCTTCAGGTTGATATGGTTACCGCAAGGTGAAAAAAATTCTGTGGTGGTATATCAAGCACAGATGATGTGGATATTTCAGGATGAAGTTCCAGAAAATGTGGGAATTTTTATTGATGATGGCGGTATAAAAGGAACAGCCAGTGATTATGATGGGGAGGTGTTAGAGGAGAATCCGTTGTGGTAGCCTAAAGTTTAGTGTGGCACCTAAGTACGTAAATGGAGTTATTACAGCGTGAAAGATTGGCGTTATTATTTTTATATATATATAAAAGGGTTTTATTTAATTTATTTGAGTTTTAAATATGAAGAAATTGGTCAAGAGCGAATGCCTATGCGAAAACAATTTATTTTACGGAGAAAAATTATTTTTACGGTCTGAAGAATTTATAAGTATCAAGTTGAGTCACTCAAGAACCTTGCGAAATTTTCCCAGAATTTTTACTATTTTTCTTATATTTTTTTAAATGGATTTTAAAGTTTTATAGAAATACTTATGTTTTTAGAAATTACTTAACTTTGATGAATTTTCACGGGGTGATTAGAGCTGCGCAGACTACGAAAAATAGTTTGGAATGTAAAGGGGAAGTGGCTTTATTATGTGTAATTTTTCTAGATTTTTTATTATAGTTTTAAAGGTTCTAATTGAGTCCGGACGGACTCCGCTTCGACTCCGTTTGGACTCCGTACGGACTCCGTTCGGACTCCGCTTCGACTCCGTACGGACTCCGTACGGGCTCCGGATTGACTCTGGGTGAGCTCTGGAGGGGAAAACTTAGGCACGTGACTAGGTATACTTAAGAGCCTCTCAAACTCGAAATTGAGGGGGGGATACAACATACAGCTTAATCATTAACCACCACGGTCTCATTTTTTATTACTCAACAAATTAAATAATTTGTAATACCCTTATAACTTTATATTTTATATATAACATTTTAGAAATACTACTCAACAATTTAAATCACACTTCATACAGGGTATCTTTAGAAAGGTCTTCCTCACTGGGACTTGATTATTGCTGTCTCATAAAAATTTAAATTATTATAAAAACATAAAAGTCAATCTTTTCAGATCTTTCACTGGTACACCTTAATTGTTGTTATCAGTATTTCTTTTCTCAACAGCCACGATCATTTAATCTCAATAAGCGTTAAATACTTTAGAGTTTCATTATTTTTAACAATCAGATCCAAGTAGACTGGTTAGCTTAGTGATTTAGAATTCCCATTTTGTTATTTTATTGGAAGGACGGGGTTTTCAGCTAAATCCACATATCTCCTCCGGATTCTGCTTACAGCAAGGCGACTGTAAGAGTTTACCTTACCATAGTTGGCGCCCAACATGGGGTTCAATTTCTCTAGCTTTCTTTAAAGACTTACTTGGATCAAGAACGTTCTTAGCCTGCAAGAGGCTTATTTTCTGGAACTCTAATTGGATTTTTGTTATTGGCCTGCAAGAGGCTTGTTATTTTATCGATTGTTAACGCTTTTCATTAATTATTGGGATGTCTTCTTCTGCTGTTGCTTCTGGATCTTCTAACCCTCTTACTCCCTCAGTTAGAATTGTTTCTTGGGATGGCCCAAAGTTTGATGGGGAGGAGGTTAAATGGTTCATTAGCAGGTATGAAGCTGCTGCTGCTGTTGATGGTGCTTCTCATGTGGATATGGTGAAGCAAGTTAGGTTTTTTATTGCTGATAGGGAGGTGGAAAAAGAGGTTATTGCTATGCAGGCATTTAAGGACAAGGATTGGGTTAAGCTTTCCAAAGCTATGGTTGATAGATGGGGTGTTAGGTTTACTATGATGGACCTCAATAAAATTGTTGGAGACTGGCAAGCAAAAGGTGGTGTTTCTTCTATGGCTGACTTCAAAAAGCTCTGTGTTCAGTTTGATGAAGTGGTGGAATATCTCATACTGGTGGATGAGTTAGTGCATGAGAACCAGGCAAAAGATTTGTTTTGGACAGCATGCAGTAGGGATATTCAAATGGACGTCTTGAAGGATCTTTCAAGAAAAGATTTGATGAAGGAACTGCCTAATGGTGAGAAGAAACTGCTGGCTCTGGAGGTTATCAAGGACAACATTCAAGCCCATCTAAAGTTATTGGCGTTGGACAAATATCAAGAGTCATGCACTCAATATGTTAGCAAGGTTAGCGAAGTTTTGGCCGAAAACAACGATATTATGGTCAAAGCCCAGGAGGCCAAGAAGGCTCAAATGGGATTACCTGCTGCTAAAGTTGAGGGTAATGTAGATAATAAGATGGTCAATCATTTGGCCGATTTAACGAAACAATTAAAAATATTTGTTCAAGAAACCCAGAAGGCCAATAAGGCCCCAATCGCTTCTTTGTCAACGTCAACTTCTTATCAGTCCAGAGGTTATGAACGTCGAAATTATAATGGCAATAATAATGGTAACCGCTTCCCAGGTAATGGGAGAAATGGTGGGAATGGTGGTAGTAATTATAGAGGTGGCTATGATGAGCCAAAGGTGTGCTCCTATTGTAATAGGGGGGGGGGCACAGAGCAACAGTTTGTTTTGCTCTTGATAAGGATATGGATGCTGGGCAAGTTTTATTTGATGGTAAAGTTTATAAATTTCCTGATGGTTCGTTCATCAAGCCCAGTGATGGACAGTCTCCTTCTGATTTGGTCAGAAGAAGTTTAACGGCTGAAAGGAGAGCCAGATTTGAAGAGGTGACGGATGAAGATGTTAATGCCAAGAGTGGCAAAAATGGTAATGGTAATGGTGGTAAAGCTGACAAGGGCAAGGAGAAAGAGGTCAGTAAAGCCACATTTTCTACTTCTTTTGGTGGTTTAGAGCTGGCGACGGTTGCCCAGGTGGAGGGTAGCTGTATGGCCGGCGAATACGATGTTAATGCTGCTAGAAGAGCAGCTTCTACTAAGGCGAAAAGTAGCATTCAGAGCCAATTGAGGGCTAATCCTGGCAAGGCCAATAACAAAGTGAACCCTTACTCTAAGGACAAGAATTCTAGTGCTCAAACTGCCGCCAACAAATTGAACCCTTACTCTAAGGACAAATTATATAAAATGCAGAAGGGGATTGCTGATATGGGGCCCCCTAGTTATGGCAAGTTTGATTTAAATGGTGAGCCTATGCCAGATGATGATTCAGATTCTGAGGAGGACGTACCGTTGGCATCTCTACCCAGACCAAGTTTTAGCGGTCCCATCCCAATGGAGGGAGTAAGAAGGACTAGCGATGGATCAGGATTAGTGCAAGAAGCTGGTGACGGAGTTAGGGTTATAGAAAGTGAAGATGTTATAATGGGGGGTGAAGATGGCTCGGTTGGACCTCAAGAGGTACCCAGGGCCAAGGTTGTAAAATCAAAGGTCCAGTATGAGCGGCCAGTAGTTTCTGGTCAAGCTAATGCGATGGACGCAGTTTTGAATAGGGTGAATCAACTGCCGATTCCCTTATCTTTGGGGGAGTTATTTACGATTAGTCCGGCGCTTGCTGAAAAGAAAAAGAAGCATTTGACGAGGCATCGGGTTTCCACTGGAGAGGTGGAATATATTTGTGAAAATGCTGAAAAGTTTGGGAAAGATGTAGATACGCATTTTTCCGCTCCCCTGGGTTACCTGGTGGTAACTCTTAACGGTAAAGAAGTTAAGGCCTTGGTCGATTCAGGGTCTCAAATTAATTTAATTTCATTGCAGCAAGCAACGAGTATAGGCTTGCCAATTAAAAGTGGAACTGGGGGAAACCTCAGAGGCATTGGAGGGCATGCAACAGGGCTGATGGGCACAGCTGAGCATGTCAGGTTAGGCATTGGTGGATCTGTTGGTAAGGTTCACTTTTATGTGGCCAGAGGAGCAGTCAAAAATGTTCTTGGTGGTCCTTTTTTGATGGATTTTGAGGCCAGGATAGGGTATCAAGCTAGCATGGGGATTAGTTTGGAAATCACTGGTGAAGATATGCGGAGGTTACATATGCGGTTAGCGCCTCTTGGAGATGAAGGTTGGGAAACACGGCCAGGGATTACTACTCTGTGCCAGTGTTGTGTTTGCACCAAGAAGCGGCATATTAAACGGACGGCTTCTGGTGAATTATGTTTGTTGGAAAGGGATGGAAGCCCTCATTTTTTGGGGTAGCAGGGGCTGATCACTCTAATGTTGTAATCTCTCCTCAGGATGAGATCCCGGATTGCAATAGGTCAGCTCACTTGGAGATAATTCAAGTGGATTCTCAATTATTTTCTGTTAATATTACTTTGGAGTGAAAATACGTTTTGGACTTTTCTATATGTTTATTGGATTTACCCGGTTTTTCTATTAAATTTAAAAACGGTGAAAAAGGCAAAATGGGCCAAATTAGGTTGGATAAAAATTGGAAGGGTATGTTTGATTACCTCCAGCAAGAGGTTAAACTGCAATTATCTTCTTCTATTCTGGACCTCCAGCAAGAGGGTAAAATGCGAAAATCTTATCAAAACCCGATTAAAAATCTCAGTATAATTAAAACACAAAAAAATAATTTTTGTGAAAATTCATTTCTGGACCTCCAGCAAGAGGTTAAACTACAATTATCTCCTTCTATTATGGACCTCCAGCAAGAGGGTAAACTGCAAAAATCTTATCAAAACCAAATTAAAAATCTCAGTATAATTAAAACTCAAAAAAATAATTTTTGTGAAAATGTTATTCCGGACCTCCAGCAAGAGGCTAAACTGCAAGTATCTCCTTCTATTATGGACCTCCAGCAAGAGGGTAAACTGCAATTATCTCATCAAAATCCAATTAAAAATCTCAGTATAATTAAAACACAAAAAAAAAATTTTTGTGAAAATTCAATTCCGGTCCTCCAGCAAGAGGTTAAACTGCCAACTTTCTTTACGGGTGATTTACTGCTGGATAAGGGAAGCAAAGGTGTTGGAAAATCTGTTTATAAATTAGACAAGGGAAAGGAGAAAAGGGTAAAATTTAAAAATGAAATAAAATATTTTTCTAATTTTTCTTATTCCGATTCTGGCGATGAAGAAGATTCATTTGATGAAATTTTTAATGGCGATACAAAAGAAAATGTTTTACCTCAAGTTTATTTAGATGTGGACGCAGCCAAATATAAGAAGGTAGCAAATAAAGTTCGACCTATTAATGAACCGCTACCTGCTGAATTAAATCCACCTTTGAGAAGACCAAGGTTATCAAGAAATCCTTATGAAAGTCCCTTGGTAAAGAATCCGCCTGAATTTTCTGAGACGCCAAGAATCACTTTTGAGAAACTGGGTGTTGTTAATTTTGGACCTGATAGTTGGTTGTCTGGAGAAGAGAAGAAGTTGTTGTTGGATGTGATGGTCAAGCGAGAGAAGGCCATTGCTTTTGTAGAAGAGGAGAGGGGTGTGTTGAAGCATTCCTATGGGGAGCCTTACAAGATTCCTGTGGTATGTCATGAACCGTGGCAGCAGAAACAGATTCCTATTCCGGCTGCATTAAAAGAAGCCTATATTGAAGTTGTCAGAGAACGGATACGCACTGGACTGTATGAGCAATCAACATCAAGTTATTCTAGTCCGGTATTTTGTATCAAGAAACCGAATGGCAAGCTTAGAGTTGTTCATGATCTAAGGGAATTAAATAGGGTTACAATAAAGGATGCTGGGATACCGCCTAGTGCTGAGGAGTTTGTTGAAGCGTTTGCAGGGAGAGTGTGTTATGGTTTGGGAGATATCATGGGTGGATATGATGAGAGAGAGTTACATCCGGACTCAAGGCCTCTCACTACATTCGATACGCCACTTGGACGTTTACAGTTAACAAGATTACCTCAAGGAGCAACAAATTTGGTTGCAGTTTATCAAGCTCAGATGGCTTGGATCCTTCAAGATGAAATTCCACAATATGCTGGAATCTTTATAGATGATGGAGGAATTAAGGGACCAACAACCAACTATGATAACGAGGTGTTGGAAGAGAATCCAGGGATACGCAAATTCATTTGGGAGTTTGCAATTACTTTAGAAAGAATCTTTTTTCGAATTGAAGAGGCTGGTTTAACTATTTCAGGTTCAAAATTTTCATGTTGTGTGCCAGCCTTAGAAATATTAGGTCATGTGGTATGTAGAGAGGGTAGGATTATGTCCAAGAAGAAAGTTAACAAAATTCAGTCCTGGCCAAGACCCAAGAATACAACCGAAGTCAGAGGGTTTTTAGGCGTTTGCGTATATGTTAGAATGTTTATCAAGGACTTTTCTTCTTTGGCAGCTCCATTGAGACGGTTAACAAGAAAGGATGCAGACTGGGAGTGGGATGAAGAGTGTGAGAAGGCGTTTGTGAAGTTGAAGGAGGTTGTGGGGAAGGATTTAGTCCTGCACAAGTTGGATTATGGAAAAGAAGCTGGCAGAATTTATTTAGCAGTTGATTCAAGTCAGATTGCAGCTGGGGCGGTTTTGTCTCAGATGGATAAAGCTGGTTACATCAGGCCAGTTAGGTATGAATCTGTAGTATTTACTGAGGTCGAATCAAGATATTCTCAACCAAAATTGGAATTATGTGGTGTGGCAAAAATACTGAAGAAACTTCAGCATATTTTGTGGGGGCAACATTTTGAGTTGCAAGTGGATGCGAAATCGTTAATCCAGATGATTAATTACCCAAGTTTACCGAACGCACCCATGACGAGATGGGTAGCTTTTATTCAACATTTTTCGTTCGATTTAGTTCATAAGCCTGGCAAAACTTTTACTATGCCAGATGGTTTATCAAGAAGACCACCCACTGAAGAAGATTCAGACTCAGAAGAGTTCGATGAAGATATACCTATTATCAAAGCCAGCACTAAAGGAGCTGAAGACTTTCCATACCTCCCCCATGAGGTTAAACTGGCAGGACTATTGTGTTTAGATTATGGTGTTGATGACCTCCACCAAGAGGATAAGCTGGAAAATAGTTTTTATGTTAATAAAGGTGTTGGAAAAGGTGTAGATAAATTCGGTAGAAAGGAGGTAGAGGAAGATGTGGTGTATGTAGAGGAAGATGGATTGGTAGTGTGGGATAGTAGTAAATTAAGGAATGGTGTATATGTTGGAGAATTAGAGAATTTAAATAAAAAGGTGGATAAAGAGAAAGAGTTATTTTCGAATACGGTTTACGAAGGATCCAAAGGTGCAGAAGAAAAACGTCAACATAGCTTGATTAAAGATTTATTTAGGGGTCAACAATTATTGGCTCATTCATGTGAAGGTGATATTGGTGATAGAGAAGTCCCTATTGATGTTATATTAATCAATTTTCAAGATGAAGTCTGGGGTCAGACTGGTTTTTATTTTTTGTTAGTCAAATATTTGTTGACTTTAGAGAGGCCAGAAGATTGTGAAGACAATGAATGGGTGGCTATCAAGAGGAAGTCATCTACGTTTTACCTATCTGGTCGACGTTTAATGAGAAGAAGGTATCCAAATCCTCAAGTAGTTATAACTCAAGAGAAGGGGCAAGAATTAGTTTTGAAATCACTGCATGAAGATCTTGGGCATAGAGGCGTTGGAGAAACGTTTAGAAGAATTTCTGATCGATTTTGGTGGCCTGGCATGAAGATGGCTGTTAAACAGTGGGTTCAGTCATGCAAAGAATGTCAAAGACGAAGTTATTTAAGGCCAAAAGAACCTGGACGCGCGACCGGTGAATATACGCTCTTTGGGAGAGTTAGTTTAGATGCCGTTCATATAAAAGAGGGACGGTATAAATATTTAATAGTGGCCAGAGATGATTTATCTGGTTGGGTAGAGGCAGCGCCTCTTATTAATTTAACTGCCAAAAATGTGGCAGAATTTTTTTTGAATAATTGGGTATATAGGTATGGGGTGATGAAGTTGGTAACGGTAGATGGAGGTCCTGAATTTGGGAAAGAGTTTAAAGAGGCCGTATTAAAAGTTGGATCAAAGGTTAGGGTAGCAACCCCATATTATCCTGAAGCTGAAGGCATGGTTGAAAGAGGGCATCAAGTTATTAAGGATGCTTTAGTTAAAATGTGTGGGATAAGTGCCGAAAAGTGGAGGCACTATTTACCTTTAGTTTTATTTGCTGATCGAATCACTGCCAAAAGGACAACCGGATTCTCACCTTATGAACTTGTTTTTGGACAGAAAGCAGTTTTACCGGTTGATTTAGAAGCTGAATCATATCTTGGAGTTGACTGGGACACGGTCAAAACTACTGAAGAATTATTGTGTGCAAGAATGATGCAGCTTGAAAAGAAAGAAGAATATTTAGAAAAGGCATATTCGCGGATGATGAAGATCCGAAATCAATCAGTTAGATATTGGGATGAGCGGTTGGCACATCGATTAAGGAAACCTTTGAATCCAGGAGATATGGTCTTGGTGTATAATAGGAGTTTGGAAAGTCAGTGGGGAAAGATGTTTGCAGATAGGTGGAATGGACCGTATAAAATCAAGGAGCAAGTTTCCGGCGGTTCATATGTGTTAGAAGAGTTGCATGGAGTAGTATTGAAGAAGAGGGTAGCGGCCGATCAAGTGAAACAGTTCTATCCTAGAGGCACCAGGAGTGCTGAAGTCTTCCTCCGCAATGAGGATAAACTATGACATTTATCAAATTTTATGGATACCTCTGCAATGAGGATAAACTATGAAATTGATGAAAATTTATGGATACCTCCGCAATGAGGATAAACTATGATATTTTAAATAAAAAAAAAAAAAATCTTATCAACCTCCGCAATGAGGATAAACTATGAAATTTCTTAAATTTTATCAACCTCCACAATGAGGATAAACTATGATATCGACAAAATTTTATGATGACCTCCGCAACGAGGATAAACTATCTTTTTTTTATCAAAAATACTTTACTATCGTTACACTGTATATGGTCGACGAAACTATGATGAAACTTAACGAAATTCAAGAAGACCTTCTTTGAAATTTTCAAAAACTTAAAATTCTTAAAATATGGGAGAAGATAGTGTTGGAAAATTTTAAAAAATTTATTGGAAGAAGTGTTCACAGGGGAACCTTCTTAATTTAATATTGGCAAGTGTGGGGGTAATTGATGGGCTGGCTGCTCTATACACAATTACCCCATAATGTTCGTTTCCAAAATTTTCCCTGTTTCTAGTTGAATCCTGGCTTTGTCTTTTAATTTTAGGAAGTCCACTAAGACTATAAACTGGAACGAATCAAGAGACACCGCTCTTAACGCCGGATTCAAGATTCTTTTTTTTATTTTGTTTTTGAATTTTTTTATGTTAGATTGTGATTTCTTTTCTTTAATATATATTATGAATTATTGTAAAGGTGATGCTCACTGGTGGTCTCTAATCATTTCTATAAATTGGAGGGAGCCCACCCAGTGATCATCATTATAAAAATTATCTTTTAAAAACTTTCATTTATTTTCTTTTCTTTTCAATTTCTCAAAATTGTGTAACCACATCAAGTTGCATTTGGATGTGGGTATGATGTCGAGGGTACGGCTCATCAAATGGCCAGGGGGCATCTTTTAAAAATTTTATTTTGAAATTTTTTTTTTATTATTACTTTTTTTATCTTTCTTTTCACATTTGTTTAACTTTCTTTAATAATTAAATTTTAACTTTTATTTCAAAACTATCTTTTCTAAAATCTTTTATTTTAAATTTAAAAATAAAAAAAAATAAAAAATAAATAAATAAATAAATAAATAAATAAATAAAATAAAATAAAATAATTATAAAAATAAAATAAAAATAAAATAATAAAATAAAAAAATTAATTAATTAAATAAAAATTATTATATTTCTTAGTTTTATTTTTCAGTCACTATTCTTTTTAGTTTATTCATATAGTTTAGACAGGAAACAGGGTCTAGGGGAACTCAATACTTATGGGATTTTACTTCAAGATATCTGTTAGTCCTCCAAGACTTTAAACTGGCTACTGTTCAAGACTTTCCTTAAGGTTTTTTTTATACGAATTTTGGAGCTGTTAGTCCTCCAAGACTTTAAACTGGCTAATTTTCAAGACTTTCATTAAAGATTTTATATTGGAGCTGTTAGTCCTTCAAGACTTTAAACTGAATTTCAAGGATGTTCAAGATTTTATGGATATTTTTGGAGACGGATTTTTTTTATTTTTTTTTATCAATCAAATGTTAGGTCCACCAAGACCTTAAACTGGAGTGTTATCAAATGTTAGGTCCACCAAGACCTTAAACTGGACTATTATCAAGCTGTTGGGTCCACCATGACCTTAAACTGGATTTCTTATCGATTAAATGTTTGGTCCACCATGACTTTAAACTGGTAGTTCATTCATTGTTTAGTCCACTATGACTTTAAACTGGAAAATTAATATCTGCAGGATAATTCAACATTCATTGGTCCACTATGGCCTTATACTGGATTACTTGTCGATCAAATGTTTGGTCCACTATGACATTAAACAGGATTATCAAATTTAATCAATCTTTGGTCAAGCCTAGGCCTTATTTAGGAATTTATCAAGTTATTTATGCACCTAAACGATCTTTGGTCCACCAAGACCATAAACTGGCAATCAATTATATGTTTGGTTCACCAAGACTTTAAACTGGAATGTCAATCTTGTTTGGATAACTCAATTCAATCTTTTAATTTATCACTGTCCACTATGACTCTAAACTGGTTATTCAATTATTTCTGGAATTGAGTGCTGATAAGCTTTAGGAGGTTAAAATTTTAGGTGGTGATGATGCTAATGAAAGCATAATGGTTAATTAGGTGAAATTTGTGGCGCTTTAACATGGTCTAAAGTTAATATTATTATTGGAAGCCTGGCAAAAGTATTTTATGGGTTTGCTGTATAGCAAAGTTTGCAAATTGTGATGAAGGAATCAGAAGTTAGGATGGTAGTTGGATTTTAGGGAATTATTTTTTTTAGTGCCTCAGTGTTAGGCCATTTTTTTTTGGTGTGAAGCTTGGAGGACCTTATGGCGAGATTGGAATCATAGAATTCGGCTCAGTGGGGGCCCTATGAGGTTGGAATCAGGAGTATTTGGCTCATAGGAAGATCCACTCTCTCAATGCTGTGACAAGAAGGAAGACTGGTATATGGGAGTCTGAAGGGATTCGAACCTTGCTCTCAGTAGTGGAATCATCACAAGATTTATATTATTTTATTTTATGTTATATTGAGCCAGAGAAGAAGAAACAACGTTTTTATTATAAAGAATTAAAAGAAGACCAGCTAAAACAAATTTATCAAATTATTTTATTAGAAAAGATAATTCTTTTGGAATTGCTCAACCACTTATGCAAAGTTATAAGAATGGGGACATTCTCAATTGGAGGGAGGATGTGGTAGCCTAAAGTTTAGTGTGGCACCTAAGTACGTAAATGGAGCTATTACGGCATGCAAGATTGGCGTTATTATTTTTTTATATATATAAAAGGGTTTTATTTAATTTATTTGAGTTTTAAATATGAAGAAATTGGTCAAGAGCGAATGCCTACGCGAAAACAATTTATTTTACGGAGAAAACTTATTTTTACGGTCTGAAGAATTTATAAGTATCAAGTCTAGTCACTCAAGAACCTTGGGAAATTTTCCCAGAATTTTTACTATTTTTCTTATATTTTTTTAAATGAATTTTACAGTTTTATAGAAATACTTACGTTTTTAGAAATTACTTAACTTTGATGAATTTTCACGGGGTTATTAGAGCTGCGCAGACTACGAAAAATAGTTTGGAATGTAAAAGGGAAGTGGCTCTATTATGTGTAATTTTTCTAGATTTTTTATTATAGTTTTAAAGGTTCTAATTGAGTCTGGACGGACTCCGCTTCGACTCCGTTTGGACTCCGTACGGACTCCGTTTGGACTCCGCTTCGACTCCGTACAGACTCCGTATGGGCTCCGGATTGACTCTGGGTGAGCTCTGGAGGGGAAAACTTAGGCACGTGACTAGGTATACTTAAGAGCCTCTCAAACTCGAAATTGAGGGGGGGATACAACATACAGCTTAATCATTAACCACCACGGTCTCATTTTTTATTACTCAACAAATTAAATAATTTGTAATACCCTTATAACTTTATATTTTATATATAAAATTTTGGAAATACTACTCAACAATTTAAATCACACTTCATACAGGGTATCTTTAGAAAGGTCTTCCTCACTGGGACTTGATTATTGCTGTCTCATAAAAATTTAAATTATTATAAAAACATAAAAGTCAATCTTTTCAGATCTTTCACTGGTACACCTTAATTGTTGTTATCAGTATTTCTTTTCTCAAAAGCCACGATCATTTAATCTCAATAAGCGTTAAATACTTTAGAGTTTCATTATTTTTAACAATCAGATCCAAGTAGACTGGTTAGCTTAGTGATTTAGAATTCCCATTTTGTTATTTTATTGGAAGGACGGGGTTTTCAGCTAAATCCACATATCTCCTCCGGATTCTGCTTACAGCAAGGCGACTGTAAGAGTTTACCTTACCATACCGTATATTAGAAGGTTTGTTTGGGAATATTCAATTACCCTGGAAAGTGTGCTATTCAGGATAGAGGAGGAAGAATTAACAATCTCTGGATCCAAGTTTTCTTGTTGTGTTCCAGAGCTAGATATAGTGGGACATGTGGTATGCAAGGAAGGGAGGATCATTGCGGAAAAGTAGAAGAATAAGGTGCTTACATGGCTGAGGCCAAGAAATACTACAGAAGTTAGAGGGTTTTAAGGCATTTGTACATATTTAAGAATTTTTACTTGAGATTTTGCTTTGTTGTCTTCACCTTTAAGGCACTTAATGAGAAAAGATGTTGTATGGGATTGGAAAGAGGAATGAGATGAGTCATTCAAGTTGTTGAAAAGGATTGTAGGAAAAGATATTCTTTTGAAGAGATTGGAGTATGGACCAGGCACTGGGAAAATTAATCTAGCGGTGGATTCTAGTGTGTCCGCAGTGGGTGCAGTTTTGATGCAGGAGGATGAGGAAAGTAATAATAGACCTGTCCTTTATGAATCTAAGACTTTTACTAGGGTAGAGTCTAGGTACTCTCAGTCTAAGCTGGAGTTATGAGGAGTAGCAAATATTCTTAAGAAGCTACAATGGATGCTTTGGGGGCAACATTTTGAGTTGCAGGTTGATGTGCTATCGTTGGTGTAAATGATTAGTAGCCCAAGTTTACCGGATGGGCCCATGGCAAGGTGGGTGGCCCAGATTGATTTTTTTTCTTTTGATTTAGTCCATAAGCCGAGAAAGTCATTCACTATGCCAGATTCATTATATAGAAGACCGTTGTGTGAAGAAGACTCAGAAGCCGAAGAATTTGAAGAAGATAAGAGATGGGTAAATGGGATAGATTATTGTTATGAAAGATTTGACAAGGTCTTCCGCAATGACAATAAACTAGCAGGCAAGGTCCTCCATGATGACAATAAACTAGTAGCTTGGAATGTCCATAAAGGCATAAAACTAGATGTTGATGATGTGAAGGATGTTTGTAGCAAAGTTATTCTGCAACTGGATTTAGGGAATGCTGAAGCTAACACAGCGACAAGGAGTGCGTTAGACAAGGCAGTGGAGGAGTCAGATGACAAAGATGATTCAAGGGGAAGTAGAGATAGTAGTACTCATCCCAAAGAGGGGGAGTATTCTGAAGACAATGCATCTACTGATGAGGGAGTAGAGCTGTTAAGGTTATATCTGGAAGGTAGTAGTTGACCAGATTTTTGCCATAAAAAGGTTTGGTTCAATATTGAGAAGCATTCTAAAGGCTATTTTATTAAAGATGGGAAGTTATGGAAGGATCAAGCTTTGTTTCCTCAGTTAGTTGCTCAAATTAGGGAAAGGAAGGAGAAGATACTCAGGGAGTTACATGAGAAATTAGGACATAGAGGTCAAGACAAGAAGTATTTCAGAGTTAGGGAAAGATTCTGGTGGCCCAATATGAAGAATGAAGTAAGATATTGGGTTAAATCTTGTCCTGAATGTCAGCGTAGGAGTTACAGAAAGCCAAAATAGAAAGGTAGAGTGACGGGCAAAGATACTTTTTTTGGTAGGGTCAGCTTAGATACAGTTCATATAAAAGAAGGATGCTTTAAATACTTGGTAGTAGCCAGGGATGATCTATCAGGATGGGTTGAAGCAGCGCTGTTGGTAAATCTTAAGGCGAGTAATGTATCTGAATTCTTGAAGAAAGAATGGGTTTATAGGTATAGGGTAATGAGGATGGTGACTGTAGATGGTGGCGCTGAATTTGATGGAGAATTCCAAGAGGTAGTCAAAAGTATTGGTACAAGGTTACGGGTTGCAACACCATATTATCCTGAAGCAGAGGGGATGGTAGAAAGAGGGCATCAAGTTATAAAGGATGCGCTAGTTAAATTATGTGGGAATAATGGGGCGAAGTGGAAGAACTACTTGCCATTAGTTTTGTTTGCAGACAGAATTTCAGTTAAAAAGACAACAGGTTTTTCACCATATGAACTTACGTTTGTTCAAAGGGCGGTATTACCTATTGATCTGGAGGCTGGATCTTTTATAGGATGTGACTGGGATCAAGTGCGCTTGACTGAAGATTTGACTCTAGCAAGAGTAGCGCAGCTTGAAAGGAAAGACAAGTTTTTGGAGAAGGCATATGGTAGAATGATGCAGATCCGGGACAAGTTGGTTAAATATTGGGATGAGCGTTTAGTGCACAGTTTAAGGAAGCCATTGAACCCACGAAGTTTGGTCTTGGTTTATAATAGAAGTTTAGAAAGCCAATGGGGGAAGATGTTGTCTGACAGATGGAACGGACCTTATAGGATAAGAAAGCAGAAAGCTGGGGGGTCTTACTTACTGGAGGAACTGGATGGTACTGAATGGAAATAATGTGTGGATGCAGATCAGATCAAAAGATTCTACACAAGGGGTGTTCCAGTGATACAAGATAACCTGCAGAATGAGGAAAAACTACCAGAATGACCTCCGGGAAGAGGCTAAACTATCAATGTTCTTTTATGGTTTTTTTATGATATTTTATGTTACCTCCAGGAAGAGGTTAAACTAACAAGTTATGTTAAGCTTTGTTTTTCTAAGAAGACTCAAAGGAGGCTTTGACACAGTTTTGACAGATAGAGGGTGCTAACTGGAAGTTAGGTGGACTCTAGCTGAACAGGCAACTGGAATAAGCGCTCAGATGAGGGCATAGAGGAAAATGAAATCTTATATTTTCATTGTTTGAGGAGATATGACAAGATAGGCAATTGGATTAAAGGAGATTCATACCATGTAAATGCAAAAGACACTGCGAATTTAGCTAATGAGTTAACTTACCAGGAGTGGAATAACAATTTATAGATGGAGCGCTCTACAGTTCAATTCTTATTACATTGCGTATTTTTTATTGCAGTAAAGGTGGTGAAGTTTTATGATTTAAAGTTTATTTATGAATTTTTTATAGGGTTTACAGTCTTTTAAAGAAAGTAGAGGGAGTGAAGTTAGGCACTCTAAATTTAGAAGACAAGTAGTATGGAAGACAGGTGTAGAAGAATAGCGCCGTGTCTAAAATGATTATTTAAAGGCATAGAAAAAAAAGAGATGAAGACTATGTACAGGGATAATGGACAGAGAAGGCTCATATGGAGAGCGCTAGTGGAATATTCAGTATCTTGGTTAAATCTATTAGGATATCCTTTCCAGTCTTCAGGAATGACAAAATGACAAGGATCGGGGGGGAATCCAAGAATAGTTGATAAGGTAATTTCATTCATTAGTTGACCTATCATTTCTATATGGGTGTAGCAAGCTTCAAGTTCAGCGTCAGAAAAATCTGGTGCGTTATAATAGGATAGAGACATAGTGTCTTATATAAGAAGAAGTCTGGAAAACATTTGCATGGAATGAAAAAAGGGTAAAGGAATAGGAACCCATCCCAGGGAGATGGATTCATTGAAGCCTGACAAGGAGTCAGTGGGCAAGGAGAACGTAATTATAATGAAGGATACTTGCTAATAAGTTTTGTAGGCGCGCTGATGGAAAAGTAATGGTAACCGTGTCAGGAGAAGCTGTAGTGGAGCCTGAGCCCATAGAAGCATTAGAGCTCAGAGTGGAAGAAGGTGTAGCGCTGGGCTGTATAGATATTTCGCGCCTGGGAAAACTAGGAAGCGATGGTGATTCATAAGGAACATTATTATTAGAAATAGTGGGACTAGTGGTTGTAATTATGGGAGCGCTACTAGTAGAGATAGGTGGAAAGCAAATATAACCAGTAGGCTGAGGAGTATTCTGGTTTAGAGAGATATTGCAAGTTTTGTGGTATCTAAAGCAATTGTCACAGGCAGGTCTAAAGGAGGCATACCCCCAAGGTTTAGAAAATGTACAATGAAAGTTGCGGCGTTTACAAAACAAGCACACTTGATCTTTGGAGACCGTACGGTATTGAGTCATGATATTTGGATGAAGGAGATCTAGGTTATTAGATGGGCTATTTATAAGATAACAATGGCATTATAGAGGAGTCATCATTTGCACCATGTCTGACTTGAGCGCTGGATGTTTTCTAAGAAGGATATAAAGGATTCTCATCAAAAAAAATGAGGGACCTAAGGAAAGGCAAATCTTTCATGGTCAAGGGAAAGTCATATATTGCAAAGATCTGAAGATTTCAAGAGAACACATGCATATATGACGCAGGGGATTTTTTTGCTGCTATAGGGAGTAGCACCGATCTCAAATTTATTTTGTGTTTCATCTTTCATAGGCACTTAGTAGTAAGGTGTGCTGTCTGGAAAAAGGATGATATTTTTTGGGGCAACTCATATCGCAGATGTTGGGTTCTCACAAGGAACTTGGGGTCAAGCAGAGTTAAAAAAAATAAAAATAAAAATATTATTGTGTTTTTTTACAAGCCTATGTACAATTTATAAGGAATATATACAAGGAAGATTTTTAGTATTCTGTGTCATCATAGATTGGGACACAGAAGGCCCAGTTGTTAACAGCCTCTTGCATGTTTTGTTGCAAGGTGGTTATTAGCTGTTTGCGTTTATTAAACTCGGAGCAAGTATAAACCGGGACTGACTCGAGAAATTCCTTGACAGCACCTATCATGTTGTTCATACAACACATGGTTGCATTGTATGGGGTGCAGGCAATGTGCTCTGAAAATTCCCAGTTTTGAGCCATGGTGGGCTCTTCCTCATCAATGTTAGGAGAAATATTGGTTGGCCAATCATCCGGGATGATGTTTTTGCCAACTGGCTGCATAACAGTCCAGTCAGGAGTTGGCATACAAGGAGTACACTCCAGAATAGGTTTTGTATCCCAGACGGGATCTTCTTCCAAGGCTGGAAGGAATAAAGGAACTACAGGAGGCAGAGGCGTTTCAGCGTAAGGTGTATCTGGCGCATTCTAAAAGAGGAAAAAGAGAATGTTAGTGTTAGATCAGAAGAGGGAGAAGAAGAAAAGAGGACTTACTGAACTCTCCTCTGAAAAGGGAGATTTAGGGATAAAAGCAAAACTACTGGGTGTAGGTGCGCGGTAACCAACTTTAACTTGTTTGTTGTCAGGTGGGGTCGAAGGAGTAGGTGAAGGGTGCTTGATGGTCATCTGACTCATCATATCTGTAGTGGAAGCTTTGGGGTCCAGGCACGCAACAGTGGGAGGCCCTTCGTAACTACACTTCTTTTTGCATTTTTTACAGTAATCGCATGACTAGGAATGAAAGAAATAGAAGTTAGTAATAGGAAGAAAGGAAGGAAGTGAAGTGAAGAAAATTTACACTAAAGAAATTATTGCCATGGCAGGCTTTTGAGAAGTGGCAGGGATTTATGCCATTCTTGATGCAGCGGGTGCATCTTGTCTCACCCATCAGCATAGTTGCTGGTGTCGTAGGTAGAGCAGCAGTGGGCTGTGTGCGCACAAACTGTCAGATTGCGTCCACAACGTTGGCGGTATTTTTGGTTTTAATGGAAGTTTTTCTAGTATTCATTGAAGGATATAAATTTAAGAAGGAAAATAGATATCTGGTAGCAGTAGAAGAAGAGGGAGAAGGTAAAGATGATGATTTTTAGTGAATGAGGGAAGAAGTTGGAAGATGGAGGAAGAAAACTCTACAAGATGCAGGGTATTTATAGGCTCCTGGGGACAGTTGCAAGTAGAGGGAGGATTTGGTACATGCCTGGCAGGTAGCTTGATTTTGGACCAATCAGCTTGCATAGTCCAGGAAGAACAAAGGGGATTCATAGCGCAGTAGGTAGTGCTAAAATATATTACGTATTTGTGTGTTTCAAAGAACAAAGGGAAATAGAAGTGCAGAAGAGGATTCAGGGTCTGTGTGCTCAGATTTTGCAGCATGATGCACTGCACAAAGGGGAATTGTGTGTTATCAATTTAGGACTGCAAGCGCTGAACAATATGGATTTAGATTTTCCAATAATTGTGTGTTATAAATTAAGGAAGGAATTATGGCTCAAGGAAGGACTCAAGTGCATAGTATACTGCACCACGGCTAGTGTGGTAACTTACTGAAACAGGTAATGTAGGAGGTTAACTAGTTAAGTGAGTTGTCAGAACTATGGACTTAGTAATAAAGTAAGGAGAGAGGGGACTCAATCACAAAACTACCCAAGAGTCAAAACGACCAGGATCAGCGTTAGAAGGAGTCAAACTTAGAAGTAGCGCTGAAACAAAACAAAGGTACAGTCAGGAGCGTGCATGTGGAGTATGAGTGAAACAAGTTAATACTAGTGTTAGTAAGCATAGGGTAGGTTTTAGGCGCCGTAGTTGTTACAAGCGGTGTACGTAGTTTACTAATAGATTTGTTATTGTTTTACTAATGTGGCACTAGAGTAAGCGCTGGAGATCCACTAGGGAACTGTGTTTTGAGTTCTGGAAAAATATAAAAAGGGAACATACAAGTAGTTAATAATTGTGGATTCAAGTATAAGATATTAGATTTTCTGAAATCAATTGATTGAGAATATATAGATTCAGTAGGATTGACTATTATTAGAGTTATTTTATTGCTATAATAAGGCATATTCAAAGAGAGCACTTCAAGAGGGAGTAGCTGTGGATATTAGCGCTTGTTAAGAATAGAAATACCCAGATAGTAATACTTATTTTCTTCCTGATCTTTAAAACTCATCTCTCAACTTATAAAATTTCTAATCAAATATTAGTGTTACACATTATTGCGCTGTCTTTAAAAATAAGAGTGGCAGGTACTTCTTTTTAGAAATTGAAAATAAGAACCAACCCATCTTGCATTGTGTCTACTGCTTAGTACTTTAGAACTCTCTACACCGTCATCACATATTTTCTCAAAGGCAGCCTTCACCAAGTTGTTCTTCAAATTTAATAACTTGCTCTTTCCCTCAATCAGCTAAAAAATTAAAGACACTTCAACTAAAAAAAGATGATCACCTCACACTTATCAACTGTCTAAAAACTAAAACTTATTATGATTCTTGTTTTGGTACTGAGAATGTAACTAAAGTAGGAGAGCCCCCTGAATCAAACTTCAATGGCTATCTTCTAATGGCCAACAAATTAAGAAATAAGAAAAAGGGAAGGATAAATCTTTTTTCAAAACTAATTTCTGAGAACTTCAATCACTATCAGAAAAAAAAATGTAGGCAAAGACTCTTCCATCTTCCACTAGTTTTGGTATTAATGACCATGATATCAGCAAGGGCATAAAATCTATAGATGATAATCTTGATTCTTTATGTCCTTACTATAAAGAGATGGATTCTATTTTTGGATAGAAAGCTTATTTTAATCATTAAACATGTTGGATAGGGAAGATTCTATCCCCAAATATGATATCAAGATAAATATTTTTGAAGCATATTCTTCCACTCAAGCCTCACTACTTTTTAATTCAACTAATCAAGATATCTTTTCTATAGATCCTCATAGTTACATAAGCCAACCCAATCAAACTCCAGTGATTTATTTTCTTGTATCTAGTCAATTTTTTTGCTTACTCCTTTTTTTTCTTATTTCTATAAAGGCCAATGAACAAATCCAGGAGCCACAATCAAGAAACTCTGAAGCTAGCAACAATGATGACGATGACAAAAATATACTAAATTCCTTTAAGAAAAACCCAAAGACCTTCAAATAATCTAAATTTCAGAAGCCAAAGAGAACAAAAAATGTATAGTACTTCTTAAAAACATATTTATTCTATCAAAGAGTTTTTTAGAAAAAAGTGATACTGGTAAGTGATGGGATTCCTCTTGAGTGATTATCCTCTTTTTGTTTTGTTTTTTGTTAATTTTTTATAAAAAATTAGGTAAACTAAAAGTTGCATGTGAGACTCTTAGCTTTCAAAAGTAACAATATGAACTCTCCTTATGGAGGGATGATAGGGCACAAGACTTGGAGGAGAAGAAACTTGAGCTAACTCTAAGTATTGAAAAAAACAAAGAAACAGGAGAAAACTATTTAGTAAAATTTCCTATTGGATCAGATGAAACTCAAGTATCAACTGGAAGGTGATTCCAAAAAGAATTTTTTCATGATAGAATGTGTTAAGGCTAATAAATCTATTGAGGAAATTTAAAACTTAATTAAAATGTTTGATAAATTACTAGTTTTTTAGTTCTATTTCCCACATTTGTTTATAATTTT
Source organism: Hemileia vastatrix (assembly GCA_030280995.1). Taxonomy (NCBI): domain Eukaryota; kingdom Fungi; phylum Basidiomycota; class Pucciniomycetes; order Pucciniales; family Zaghouaniaceae; genus Hemileia; species Hemileia vastatrix. Next base: position 21,651,430 of record JASXTE010000016.1, on the reverse strand, counting down.
TTGGACATAAAATTATTTCATAACTTCCCATATTTTTTCACACTTTCCATCATCAGTCAAGTAATATATCAAGAAATTTAAAAAATTCATTATAAATGGTCCCATTGGAAAAATTTGATGCACTATTTATTACCTCTTTCAGTTTTCAAATCAAATTTATCAACTTTAAAATAAAGTCAATAAGCTTGCCTTTCTAAATATAGCCAAGTCAACGAAATTCTATATCTGTTTTGAATATTTGCAAATACCCCCCCTTGCATCTTATTGAAGCAAGGGGTCTGTATCACCAAAAAACTTTCAAGTCATCAAATTTGCATGTCAGGATTGAAAATTTGGTAATACCCTCCCCTGAATTTTTTTGAATTAAGGGGTGCAAGTCAACAAAATTTATTATAATTACAAAAATAAATAAATAAGATAAGTCAAATTTACTAGTTTTAAGTTAATGACAATTGATCATTCCAAAATGCAGATAAAGTCTATAAATTAAGTTTAAGACCTTCCACAGGAGTAAGTTAGAGGAACAACATGAAAAAAATTAATGTTGTCATGATTACCTGTTATACATCACAAGGACATTGTTGCATTAATTTAGTTTATTAAATTGAAATTTCAGATTTATTTATTACAAATTTATGAAGTAATAATAAATATTTGTTGACTCTAAAAACCTCATACTTTTTTTTTCTACCTAAATTTTTATTAAATTATTACTTTTACCTTCTTTTTTGATTTTTTGATTCATTGGATTAACTTTTGACTGATCTGATATGAGCACCCAAAATGTGTGAATTCTTGAAAAGACTTAAAACCTGGGGGTGCTTTTTTTGTTTGGTGATTATTGTGAGAATAGTTACAAGAAGATTAAATGATTCCATTTCCTAAACCAAAATCATTTTTTTAAAAAAAAAACTGGTTATTTTTCAAAAATAAAAATATAAAAAATGAACCCATATAAATTAAAATATGTGACCATAAAAATTTGCCACAAAAAATTAATAAGAATAATTATTACTTCAATTGAAACTGAGGAAATTTTTTCTAAAATTCTGCAAAAAAAAAAAAACAAAAAAAAATTATTAAATTTTCTAATAAATAACTGTCAATTTTTTTATGGCTTCTTCATTTCCCCTCTTCCCCCCTTGTTGGTGTCCTTAATACCCCCTAACAACACCCTAAAAACACCTCTCTTTAATACCCAATAAACTTCCTCCAAAAACCCTCAATAAATCTTCCAAAAACCCATAAAAACTCCCTAAAACCCTCATTAAACATGTCCTTGACATCATTTATCTCACTCCTACCCCCTCCATTCTTTCCCAGATCCCCTATCCTCTTTTATTAAATAATAAATTCATTAAAAAATTAGTAAGTTAAAGAATAATTGTTAAAAAGCAGTCATTAACTTAAAAAAAAATTAACAATTTAATTACTTAATGTGTTATTGTTAATGAGTTAGGGGAGGGGGTGGGCCTGTTTAAAGGTAGGCAGAAGGGGGATAGGTAGAGATAAAGAATGCCAAAGAGGGGTTATAGGGGGGCTAGTGGGGGGTTTGAGGAGGTTTTTAGGGGAGTATTTAAGACAAAAATGATGGAGGAAAGGGTGATTAAAGGTATCCAAGGAGGGGAGAATTTGGAAGCCAAAAATGAGGGAGAAATCCTCTCCTAATGGATTTGTACAATCCCCCCCTGATGATGTGTCTAGCACTTCTACTATACTAGCTAGTCCTAATAGCGCTACTCACCCTCATATTGAGTCTTTACCTGTTTAAAGTGAATCTCTTCCTTCTTATACTCAAAAATAGATCTCTACTATGCCTAAAGCTAAATGACCTACTTCATTTGAAAAATATTTTTCCATGAAAACATTTTCCACTTATGTACCAAATGTGGCAAGAGTACTTTCTCCTTCTCACAAGGGAAAAAAATAGAACTGGTATGCAAGTCATTTTTTTTTACTTCTGAGTAACCTTGTTGTAACCTGGTTATAATTCTGGGTAGGCTGAAACTCACCTTTTTTACAAATTTTAGTGCTATATACAGTTCTGATTCATAATATAAGTAAAGAAATTTATCATAGTTCTTCAAGATAGTCCAAGATTAAATTTTTTAATTTAATTTCTTAAAAAATTTTCTGATAAATTGTTTTATTAATTTTTATCTAATTTTTGGCCAGTTCAGAACATTTTTATGTTGATTATTATAGACTTCTAAAGTTCCAAAAAATATTTAGATTTTTTCATCTCTTTTTCTTACACATATGATCTGGTTCAAATTTTCATACTATATGTACTTCAATACACTTCCACATAATGAAATATTGAAATATGTAGAAAATAACACATAACTAGTACACAGTAAAAATTATTGCTCAAAATTTATGAAAAAAATATTTATTTTTTATCTAAATTTTATATCCATCATTCATGAATAATGAAAGTAAATATTGGCCAGATCCCATAAGCATATTAAAAAAATCTTTTAAATGCATGTCATTTTTAATATAAATTTCCATCAAGAGTGGATGATTTCTTTCCCATTCTTTGACACCCATTTTTTATTTTTTGACCTGAGGTAGATTAATCACTGAAAATTTACCCCCCTGCATTATAAAATCTTCCTTCACCCACTCTTTGTCCCTCACTTACCATTAAAACAAAAAATCTTTGAAAGCATTCATTTTATCCTACTCTGTAATTTTATATAACCCCCACTCTATACATTTAACCATTATCCCTCAGTGTGTTCTCTCCCAGTTCTCCAAATCCCACACATTTTTTTTGCAAAGATCACATGTCCCCAATTTTTCACTGCCTTAAATTCCACATTCTACCCCCCAAGTCCAATATTTTCTTCTTGAATTACCCCCTACTTCTTTAAAATCCCTCAATTACCACCTAAAAGGTTGTCCTTCTCACCCCCAGGACCCCTTTGCACCTCTACATTTTTTATTTTTTCCCATCAGCCATTCCCAATTTCCTCCCCACTTCCATCCTTCTGCTCACCAACTTACACCCTTAAACCCCCACATTTCATGGGAAAAGTACTTCTGAAATGCTTTTTTTCATGGGGCCTCATGTCTTATATAACCCCTCTAAATTTTCTCTAACTTACTCATTTTCAGCCCCAAGTCACATGCTGCAAAGTGTTGCAGCAACACTTTTTGGCACATGATCTCAATACTTTCATTCCCCTTCAATCATAAAACTGACTGGGTGCCTTGAAATACCAAGTCACGTGCAGTAAAGTGTCACAGCAACACTTCCTTGCACATGTCCTCAGTATTTTCATTGCACTTTCTTCTACTCTTTCACTTATTCTCTTGGAAAACTGAATAACATATAATTTAGTGTTCATGAAGTTTTTTTCCATTCCAATTAAGTATTTAAGGAACTAAGTAAGAGATTAGGGAGAAGGAAAAGGTATTGGGTGGATGAAGGGGCTAGCTGATACAATGAGTAGTCTCAGAGAAAGAAAGAGACAATGAGTATGGGTAAAAAGATTAAAACAAGAGGGCTTGTAGAAGAAAAAAAATAAAACTGTGTAAGAAAGAGGGGGCTCAAGAGGTGAAACAAAGTGTGTATGTAAAAGATATTCAACACCCCAGTGAGTAACTCAAGCTCCGTAAGGGGTGTTCCTGCAGGGGTGAAAGCGGGGATTCAAAAGGGAAAAAAGTAGGATAAAGAGGAGCTGTTAATGGAATTATAAAGGTGATTTCTTCCACTTCAATTTTAAGTGAAATATTAAAGCCATTAGCTACCAATTTTAACTGCAGACCATCTAATACAAAAATTAATTTTTAATTTTTAATTTTGCCTTAAAAATAAAGTGTTTTCCAAGTATATATGTAAAGAAAAGCCTATCATTAAATCAAAAGTTCAATTAGCTGAATAAATTATTTTTTAAAAAATATGGACTTCACTTTCTATGATTCATCACCTCATATCCCATTTTTTTCCATCATTCAAAAATTAAAATAAATTGAGGTGATGAATTATCTCCAGTAACTTGGAAAAAACTTAAGTAATGTAAATATTTGATTGGAACCAAAAAGAATGTGATACATCAACCACACCAAAAGGTCTTAACAGATGATTCATGTAGAAGTAATAGTAGAACTTGTGAATTATGATGAGGAAATATTATTAAGTAAAGTAAAATTGAGTTGAAAAAGAGAATTAAGGGAAAAAAAGAAAATAAATATGGCAAAAAATTGGTGATTACCATCTCAAGAACTCCAAATTATGGGCAAAAAATTTTGAATAAATCAATTTTTAACAATTTAATTCTAAAAATCACTTGTAATATTAACTTCACACAAGATATTTGTATCCAAAGCATGTCTCATACGGAAGTTTATTAAAGAATTAAAGATTTGATATGACAAAAGGAGAAAAAAAAATCAATAAAAAAAGGTTTAAATGGCTAATGATATCTGTCAGCCTAGGTATCCCCAGGACTGAGTAATTATTATGTTTAAAATAAGATGAACTTAATTATATTAGGCTTATAAGTTAAGATTAAGGTTATAATACCTATATATATGGTTATAATACATATATATATAGTTATTACACTATTATATGACTTAAAGTAGCTCAAGTAGCTTATCCATAGCCTTAAAATACTTATTAAAGCTTTAATGGAGTCATAATATACTTATCTTTAGTGATATTAAGTAATTATAGACATAAATAAGCTTATATGTATACATAAACTTCATATTCAATGAGATATGTGCTTATATTAGGGGGTAACAAAGTTAGAAATTTGTAATTATTTCAAAGGCAATACACAACACAAAAAGAAAGAGAAAAACTTGACATTAACTCTCAATAATAAGGTTTTTTGGGGGCACAATATTTCATATTTTAAAAAATAGTCATGGTTCATTTGGTGGAAAAAAGAGGTATTTTGAAATTGAATATTTCTAACTTTGATACCCCTATTATGTATATTTAGGTCTATAAGTGGGTTTTAGCCTCTAAATAGCCTATAAATTTTATTTTTTTGTTATTTTAGGTATTATTGGCGTATTCAGTGGACTCACAATGCCTTCATAAGTATATAAACCTTTTTCAGGTGCATATATCCAGATTGGACAACTTAATCTGCTTCCTTTGATGCATTTTCACAGATTCATGGGTTGGGATATGAATACAGGATTAATATGGATGATTGAGGATGTTATTGGGGGCTTTTAGAGCTTATTTAGTTCCTTTATATGCTTTTCATTTCATTATATACTCTATAGATGAGTTATTTTACCTGTTTCTTTATGGTATCTGCTTTTATCTGTATATTCTCTTTATGGTATGGGTCTGAGATATCAATAATTGTGATGGAGGGTTTTTACTGGAGGTCTTGGTGTTGAAACATCTTGAAGTGGATTCCATGGGGAGGTGATGGGTCCTCACAGTGCTGTTATTTCCGGGAATAGCAGTGACATCATCTGGATTGAAGGTCTGTGCACTCCAGTGAATTTTGGTATAAGTAAGGGAGAATTTGACGGGTTATTGGACATCACTTACGTACTACAATTTAAATAAACCCTATAACACATTTATTATCATATATAAATATATTAAAAAGCATTTATAAATTGATTTTATCTTTATATGATCTATAACTATATTTAATTTATTTATTTTCCACCACTAGCACACATAAAAATCTAAGTATTGTGAGTTTATATTGAGGATAAATATTTTATTAGTCTTCCTCTGGGGTTTAATAACTAAATAATTTATCATTAAGTAGTAGTACCATTAATATTTTCTATTAAATCATACTTAGATACTAGCATACACTGTCAATATCTATTAAATTAGAAAAATCTTCTTAAAATATTCCATGAAATTTAAAGAATCCAATGTGCTATTAGATTGGAGTTTTTTCCTCTGTTATTTTTCAGAATAATTTGAAAAGAAAAACCTTTTCTGAATTATCTAGGGGCTAAGTAAGTTTATTTTCCTCATTTTTCAAAAATTAACAACTAATATGGTTCTTCTGAAAAAAAATGATATTTCAGGTCATGTGAATTTCTTTTTGTGTAATTTGACTTAGAATAGATATAAAATCATGAAGAAAAACTATAGTTTTTATAAAAAAATTATATTTTGGGAATATCAAAGCTTTCTTTTTTGCCTATCTCTGCAATATCAGATATAGCTGGAGTATAGTTGCAGAAAATATATGAATATATATTTATAAATTGAAAGCTCATTATCCAAACTTTAATTATTTTTCACAGCTCCTCATGTGCTCAATAAATACATATTCAATAATTAATTTAAAGTATAATCAATTTGCATCATAAATAGATTTTGAATACACATGATAAATAATTATTGTTTATGAAATATACATCCAGATTTAATATTTATTTTAAATATATATTGAATATTCTTGAGCATGCATGATTTATATGCAGTATACCTGAATTTTGATTATTTCATATTTTGTATGGAACATATAGTATCTCTTTTTAAAATGTACAATATGATTCAAAATTGAGAAAACAATAAATTATTTTTCTTTATTCTTGATGTCATGATTTCAAGGCAGGAAAAAAGAGAGGAACTCCACAAGATTTTTCAAAAAATTTACTTGAAAATTTTTCACTAATTCCTGCCCCTACAAAATTACTCCACAGATTACTCCAGGAAACCTGAAAAACAACTTTCCCTCCAGTCCACTTTTTTCCCCCTGTGTCTGTGTTCCCCAAAAATCTTCTTGAAAGTAAGTACTTCATTCTAACTTTAAATACCTGTCCTTGATTTTTTTTCTTTGAAAGAATTAAAAAATTTATTTACTTAGGATGGGTTCCCAAACCATTTACATTTGATCATCTTATGTGAATTTTCTTGTGCCTTTTCCTTATCTATGATTTCATGTCATCAACCCTTAATTGCACTCCTGGCTTCTCAGAAGAAAATTAAACTCCTGCTACATTCATATAAAAATGACAATTCAACTAATCAAAAAAAATAGCTCTAGTTCAATCCCTGGTTTTCCTGCAGATCCCAAAAATGTTATCATGCCCAACAAATGGAAAGAATTTCACACAATATTTGATGGAGACTCTGATTAGATAAATGTTTTCATTTTATTCTTCCTGACTAGCTCTATTCCCTAGGAATTTTTACATAGCCTCCTTTTGACTAATTTTGCCTTCAATATAATCTTCATAAAATCATAATATCCATAAAAAATGGGAGAAAAGCATATAGCGCCTTGTGAAACACTTGAATCATAAATTCACACAAAACAATTTAAGTGAGAACTTGAAGGTGCATCTCCATCTAATTTCTTTAAATAATATTTGACCTCTTAAATAAAATAATTATTAGCATTGAAATTCTTCATAAATACAGATGCATAAATTGGGTGCTCTATCTACTAACCTTTTTTAGCACAAGTTACTTGACTTCTGCTAAGTACACTTTAGTCTTTATATTCATCCAAATAGCTTTTCCACTATCCAGCTCAACTGCCTCTTCATATATCCTCAAATGACAATAATTTTTAATTCCACAGGATCTCTTTTGAGTGAAAATTCCAACTACTTATTCAGCCATATTTGTTTTTACATTGATAGTGACCTATTCTTCACAGCTGAGTCATACCTCTTATGAGTCCCACTAAAAAACCCTTCAAGCAGAATATCTAATCATAGTTTATCCTCATCCTTGATGTTACCATAAAAATCTTTGTTGATGATAACTTATACTCTTCCCAGAGTACAAAATAATAAAAAATGGTATTTTAGAATCAATCTGGAGTCTATTTTCCTGCTACTGGAACTCCTATAAGATAGAATATTTTAACCTGATATTGTCATACTTTCCACTTCAATTCAGTGCCATCCAATATTTCCAGCAAGTAATATCACCCAGTTATTAGTTTTCTTATCATATTAAGACCATTCCATCTATCTGAAAACTTTTAATCCCATTCAATTTCTATGCTTCTGTTATAAAACAACACTAAGTCTTCTGGTTTCAATTGGTTTTGTAATCTATGTACTCAGTACTCATCCCAATACCACAATGATTTATTCCGGATATGCATCATTCTTTCATATTCTTTCTCCATGAATTCACTCTTCTTTTCCAGCTGCACTATTCTTGTCAGAATTTAGTCCCATGTAGAGTGCACATTATCCCAATAACATTTTAAAAATCACCCTTTTTCAAGGTCAATAGAAAGAATGACCCTCTGACAAAAAATTAATTCATAAAGGGATAATCATGTTGTTCTCTTACTTGAAATCTTTTCTTCAAACAATTCTAAGTGTAAATTGCTCTTCTACTTATCTTCATTAGTTCAACATAGAATAGAAAGTGCATCTTTAATAACTTGATGATCTTTATGAGTCATTCCTTCTGCTTCTAGATAATATAAAGTAAAAATTTGGATTTTAGTTCCAATTCCCTTAACAACTTCTTAGAATTCTCCATAATACTCAGTGCCTCAGTCCAAAGTTACCATTTTCATCACCCCATATCTTTATACCCACTCCTTCTTCAAAAACACAGCTACATTATTTACCTTAAGATTAACTAAGGGCACCACTTCTATCCATCCTGATAAATCATCCCTGGCTACCACCATATACTTAACATTTCACTCTTTTATATGGACTCCATCTAAGCTGATTCTGCTAAAAATGGTATCTTTGCCAGTTACACTTCTTTTTTCTTTTTGCTTTCTGTAACTCTTGCACTGATATTCTGGACAATATTTAACCCAATTTTCAACCTCAGATTTTATATTAGGTCACCAGAATCCTGCCTTGACTTTTCAATAAGTTTTATATTTTTCCATATTTCCTAAATTTTCATATAATTTCTTGAGAATCTTCCCCTTTTTTCCCCTACTTACTATAGATAGCTACAGCATAAAAGACTGATCTATTTATACCTTCCCATTTTTAATGTAATAGCTTCTGGCCTGCTTCTATACTCTTTTCCATGTATCTTTGTTACACTCTTCTGGAAAACTATTCTATTAAAGATAAAACATTCACTATTACACCTCTTTAATTTCTTCATCAAGCAAATCTCTGTTTCCTAATGACATATCACTTTCTAGACTTAATATAGATTCATCATTCTCCTAAAATCTACCAGGATCATTTATATTTGGATTCCTTGTTACTACACTAGATTGAACATCTAGAACTGATATTCTCTCTTCTAAATACACCCCTAAACTATTTTATTCATCAAACTTAGCACCAAATATAGCACATTGAAAATCTCCGGATGATAATTTAACTTTCTTCCTTTTAATATCTTTATAGAAATTAGACCTAAGTTTTTTCATAAAATATACTTGGATTCGACTAAACTATGCCATAAACAAATTTTAAAAATTATAATTTTATTCATGATATATACTATAATACCTTGTGCTATTTACATTCTTTTAACTACATTTAAAAAAATGATTCCAGTAGAATGTAATTTTTTTCAAGAATTTTCTGGATGAGTTAAATATCTTCTTGATTTTTATGTGTAATTTTGATTTTTTTATGAAATTCTACTAGATAATAAAATATTATGATATAATATATTTTATCATAATCTACTATATAATGAAATATTGCAATATTATGTTTTAACTTATTCAAATTAATTATTTTTATATTAGGGGGTATCAATGTTGACCGATCCGCAATTAAATTAATTGCGGAAAATAATCTGCATACCCCAATTATCTTCCGCAATTATTTTTGCTAATAATTGGGTTATTAGACACTTTACGTGTCAATGTTCACCTCTTATCTGACATTTTTATCCTCAATATTTGATAACCACATCTTGGACAACTTTCTGGATATCCCAGCCTTCTACCTTGCTGCGCACTTCCATTCTCATCCCATCCTGTTCATTCTATCCGCTCAGAATTTCTCCCCATTTCATCTATTTGATTCTTCTCCTTTTCATCTCGCTATCTCATCTGCTTGTTTCTGCTCCTTTTCATCTTCATTTATAATAACATGCCTCGTCATCCTAGATCTTCTCAAAGGCAGCCATCACCCAGTTGTTCTTCAATTCCCACTACTTCCTCTTTCCCCCGCTCAGCTGAGAAATCAAAGCCCGTTCAATTAAAAAAAGATGAACATCTCATTCTTATCAACTGGCTGAAAACCAAATCTAACTATGATTCTTGTTTTGGTACTGAGTATGCCACTAAAGTAGGACGGCCCCCCGCATCAAAAGTTAATGGCTATCTTCTAATGGCAAATGAATTACACAATAAGACCAAGGGAAGGATTGATCTTTTGCCTAAACAGATTTCTGAACGCTTCAAGAATTACCGAGCAAAATACAAGAAGGCAAAGGCTCTTTCATCTTCCACTGGTTTTGGGATTACCGACAATGATATAACTAAGGGCATAAAATCCATAGACGATAAACTTGATTCTTTATGTCCTTAATTTAAAGAGATGGATGAAATTTTTGGAGAGCGAGCTGATGTTAATCCTGTAAACATGTTGGATGGAGAAGATCCTAGCTCCAAACATGATGTCAAAGCAAATCTTTTCCCATCCTCTTCCTCCACTCAAGCCTCCCCTCATTTGAATGAGACATATCTAGATAGCTTTTCTGTAGATCCTATAGTTGATTTAACCCAACCAAATCTAACTCAGGTCTGTTTCTTTTTTCTTTTATCTTATCAATTCTATTTTTTATTTACTTATCTTTTTCTTATTTCTTAAAAGGCTGATGAACAAACCCAGGATCCTCAATCAACTGAGTCTGAAGCTAGTGACAATGATGAGGATGAAAATGCTACGTTGAACAAAAATAGAAGGGCTTCAAGTAGTCTAAATTTCCTCTCCCAAAAAAGACGAAAAAGTGATACTTCATCACAAACACCTTTTTCTTTGATGGAACAGTTTTTAGAGAAACGTGATGCTGGTAAGTGATATCATACCTCTTATTACTTTACTCTGCTTTTCTTCTACTTTATGTTAATTTTTATTCTCACTCTAGAACAAGTGGAAATTGCTAAAGAGACTCTAAGCTTTGAAAAGAAGAAATACGAGCTCTCTTTAAGGAGGGATGACAGAGTACAAGATTTGGAAGAGAGGAAGTACGAGCTCTCCTTACAGAAGGATGATCGGATCCAAGATTTGGAGGAGAAGAAGTTCGAGTTAACTCTTAGTATTGAAAAATCCAAAAAAGAGGAAAAAACACTCGAGCATCAAAACTTGATGGAACAGATAAAGTATAAGCATGATCTTCAAGAAAGTTCTAAAAAGAAAGATTTCTTGATCGAATGCATTAAAGCAAAAAAATCTGTTGAAGAAATAGAACAATTAATGAAATTTTTTGTTGACTAGTTTCTTTTATTTCTATCACACTTCATGTGTTCATATTTATTTGTACATAAATTTTACAATTATTTTCTGTATTTCTTGAAATATTGTATTTTAATGTTAAATATTCTTTTTTTAAATAAAATTTTCAAGTCTCCTTTGAAAATTTGACAATCCCCCACCCCTGGATTTTTTTGAAGTAAGGGGTGGGTATCACAAAAATTCTTTCATGTCATGAATCTTGAAAGTTTTACATGAAAATTTGGCTTTACTACCCCCTGCATTTTACCGGTATCCCAAAAATTCTTACATGTCAAGAATTTCAGAAGTCTTATAAGAAATTTTGGCAAAACCCCCCATGGATTTTATTGAAGTAAGGAACGGGTATCACAAAAATATTTACAAGTCAAAAAAATTCTATATCTGTTTAAAAAAATTAGCAATACTCTCCCCTGCATTTTATTGAAGCAAGGGGTGGGTATCACCAAAATTTTTCTAAGTCATCAATTTCACATGTCAGATTTGAAAATTTGGCAATACCCCCCCCTGCATTTTATTGAAGTAAGGGGTGGAAGTCATCTAAATTTAATATAATTACATAAATTATTAAATAAATATCTAATATATATCAATTTCCCTAGTTTAAAGTAGTGACAATTCCTCAAGCCAAAATGCAGACCAAGTCAAGAAACAAAAGTTTGGGACTTTCCACAGGTATAGGCAAGAGGAACCCCATGAAACAAATAAATGTTATCATGATTACCTGTTATACAACACAAGGTCGTTGGCCCATTACTTTAGTTGAGGAAATTGATACATAAAAAATATTTACTAAAAATTTATGAAAAAATATAAAATTTTCGATGACAACTCTAATCCCCATACTTTTTGGATCTAAATAAAGTTTTTTTAAATCGATTAACTTTACCTTCTTTCTTTACCTTATTGATTCTATGAATCAACTTATGACTGATTTGAAATGAGCAACCAAAATGTGTTAAATCTTGACAGGATTCCAAACCAGGAGGAGCTTTGGTCGTTTGATGATTATCCTTAGAAGAATTCCAAATAGTTTCGATGATACCATTTCCCAAACCAAAATCAATGATGCACCGGTGGTCTGGAAAATATAAACCATGTCCTTTGATTTTAGCTGGAGATGGTATTGGTTGCCCAGTAATCAGTTTGATATATGAGAATATACCAAAAGTAATAAAATTGGCATCATTCCTATCGATATGAATCCTATTGTGGAATCCAGAATGAGTGATAATAACATTAGAGAATAAAAGATATTTGTGGCTGATATCTTCCCATTCCGAGTCACACCAATTCGGTATTCCAACTTTGGTTGCAAGTTCATGATTTTCTTCAAATGCTTTATTACAGAGCTTTTTGAGTCGAAAAGCAAGAAAAGAGTTAAAGGAAGGTAGAGTGTCCCATAAGCGAAAATCTTCATCTTTTTGAGCTTTAGTGATATTCTTGAGCAACAAATACATGCCTAGATAATAATCATATAAGAGTTTCAGAATCCTTATCCTCTAAATATGCAATATAAAAATGTGAAATAAGACAAGTGAAATTTGGAAAAAAGGCTCAACTTCAAAGGTCAAAATCTCAGCAACCACTGAACCTAATTCAAACCTGTTTGAGGGAAATGAAAGATATGCTTTAGTAGAATCTTCAGTTAAAGGACATGTGATTTAAATAAACCTAACCCTAATCTGTTACATAAAAAAATGAAATAAAAATTTAAATTGGGAAAAGAAAGGCTCAACTTTAACAGTCAATATCTCAGCAACCACAGAATCAAATTCAAATTTGTTTGTAGGAAATGAAAGGTAGCCTTCAGGAGAATCTTCAGTAAAAAGAACATTAGATTTGAATAAACCAAACCCTAATTCCGAGTCTGATTTTCAAAATTTTACAAAAACTTGAAAAGTGGTAATGAAGATGAGATCAAAAGGAGTTTTATAAGTTCACTGTTATCCAGATAAGAGTCATACATATATTTAAGTATGAACTTTTCATAAAAGGAATGAGATATCATATAGGCATGAAAAAAAGGAGATGAAACTTACCTTGATTGAAAAGTAGGAAAAATAGAGTGAGAAAGATTGATGTTGGAATTGTGGGGAAATTGAATATGGAGTAAGTGAAATGCATAAAGAATGTGCAATGTATGTGTTTCAATGAAATGGAGCCAAAAAAAAGTGAAATAAGGGAAAGGGGTGATAATGACCATGCCAAGGAGGGATGAAGAGTAGGGTGATGGAGCTAAAAAAGAAAGTAAAGAGGGAGAGAAAAAAAAGGTTAATTATACCATTGAAATCCAAAATAACCACTTACAAAAAAATTTTTGATAAAAAAACTAAAATAAACAGAAAAAAACAAAAAAAAATATAATTAGTAATCAAAAAATCAAAAAAAATGAATAAAATGACTTACCTGGAGAGATGAGATGACAAAATGAATGAAACCAAATTGTTTAAGGGATGTTGGAGGAGAATAGGAAAAGGATATGAGGGATGAATGAAAAAAAAAATCACTGACAAAATATGCAATTTCAGAAAATATGTGATTTCATGTTGAGCTGGTGAAAGAAAACCAATGAGCCATCCAAAAAAATAATATTCACCGTAAATTCAAAAAAAAAAATGAATATGCAACAAACCAAAATACAAAACCAAGTGAATAAAGTACACAAAGATGACATTTGGAAAGTATGAAAACATAAAAATTAAAAATTAAAAGCATTGCAAAGTGAAATGTTGAAGAGTAATTCGCATTATAATGGAGCGTATGCCAGTTGATTGAATGATTTTTGAATCAAGGGAGGGGAGTGCCGGTGGTGGTTCAGGATCCTCTTCTTCATAAAGATCATTCCACTCATCCTTTAAATCAGCTAGAATATTGTGGAGTATTACGCAAGTCAAGATCCAATGATTTTCAGTTTTGATCTCCAATTTTTTTTGAAATTGGATTCTGAGCTCCCGAAGACTAGAGAATCGTCCCTTTAAAATACCTATAGCATGTTCAATTCGTACTCTTGATTGTGCAAGGTGATAATTAAAGGCAGTTTTGGGGTCATTTTCTGAAGTTGCACCACGGAAAGGAGGTATAATGTACTTTCCACTTGCATATGCTGAGTCTGCAAGGAGGTACTGAGATTCGTCAAAGTATGATTCAGGGGATTGAGAAATCCTCATTCTTTGGAAGACGGAAGATTCATGAAATGATCCAGGGCAGCCACTGTGAAAAGCAATAAATTTTTTGTTGACATCGCATACAAGTTGAACGGCAATAGAGTATCTAGAAAGAAGATAAAAAGTTAGATTGTGAAAGATGAGAACTTGGAGAAGATTTTGAAGAAACCTTTTTTGCGATCAAAATAATGGTTGCCATCATGAGCAGGCTTTTGACTCAAGGGATGGTTGTGCCATCAACAAAACCTATACAGCCAGGGAAACCTTCAGCTTGCATTACTTGAGAGGATTCAAGTCGCTGTTCTGGAGTTGGCCAAGCAAGAGTTTGAGACTTGAGGGAAAGGATAGCAATCATACAGCGCTTGGTGTATAATATCACGGTACCATATCCTATGTTAAAGAGATTATCCAAACGTCTTATGGCAGCACCATTTCCATTTGAGCAAAAGCAACATAATGCAACAGCAAGTTGGATGGCAGGATTACGCTGTTTGTTATGAGAATTGTTATGGAAGATAGGATGATTGGAGATGAGTTGATAAAGTTTGAAGAAAGAATCAGGAGAAGTTCTAAAAAGTTGTGTGAAGTTTAAATGAGGAATGTTGAGAATGGAGGCCAGATCATATCGGGGATCATGATAAAGATTTGGCCCCCTGGTGATGATGTAATGCTTTTTGGAAAGAAAACACATATAAGCTAAAGCATCTTCCAAATCAGAGTCAGATTTATAGTAGAGAACTAAAAGTAAAGTGATGGCATTAATAGTGGAGTGCTAGTAGAGAGGTGTTTTATTGTTGCCGGTGGAAGGGTTATGTGATGAGGGAAGTGGGATTTCACTTCCAAATGTGCAGTTGGGGTGTGTAGATAGAAAAAAAACTTAAGTGTTCGCCACCAAAATTAAGTAGCATAGAGTGAGGAAAGACTTAAGGATGGCATCAGCAATTATGAGTCATGTGACTTTCTTGCAAATCCATCATGGATGAGATGAGTTTGGGATCAGGAATTAGGAATGGAAATTGGGGTATAAGAGGCGGGATAATGCATTATCGTGGATTCCTTATCCACTAGCCCCGGGGCTAGTGGATAAGAATCTTCCGCAATTAATAATGTCTGATCCCGGAAAAAAAAATTCCTGATCCCTAATTGCGGATCCCTGAACATTGATACCCCCTATTTTTATATTTTATTAAATATATTTCAACATATTACATTTCACTTTATTTTACTATATTCACTCATTTTTTATTATTTAGTTTTATATGGAAATAAACGTGCTCTAATTTTTAAAAATAGCTGTTCAATGCTGATGTGTTGATATAAAACGTAATTCAATAGAAAGTTTTGAGTGCATGAACTCTTATGTAAAAATTTTCATCAGATTTCACAGATCAACTCTATGCATGTGAATTCTCATTTATAGCCTTAAATCAGAGTTAAACATCCAATTTTTAAAATTTGAAATCTGATATATGGCTGTAAATAAGTGCTTACAAGCCAATTTTATATATGTGAATTCTGATGAACAGCTGTATGTCAAAGTTCACAATCAAATTTTATGCATTTGAATTTTGATATACAGCCATACATCTGAGCTCACCAGCCAATTTTCGGAACCTGAATTCTTTTGTATGGCTGTACCACCTCATCCATAAATATAAAATAAATTATGACTCAATAGAATATAATGTAACATAATGAAAATAACTAAATAAAAAATGATTATATGAAAAAAGCTACTTAAAGATAAAGACATGTGAGATAATATGAGATAAAATAAAGTAAGATTAAGTAGGATGTTATAAAAATGAATTAAATAAAGTGTAGTAAAATAAATTAAATTTAAATACAATAATATAATACAATATAATATAATATAATATAATATAATATAATATAATATAATATAATATAATATAATATAATATAATATAATATAATATAATATAATATAATATAATATAATATAATATAATATAATATAATATAACACATAATCAAAAAAATATAATATAATACAATAAAGGATAATTTAGTATAATTTAATGTATCTTAATGTGATGAAGTATATAAAATAAGTGTAATCAAATATGATAAAATTAATAAAAATACAATATTATATAATACAATGAAGAAAACTAAATCAATATTAAACAAATCAAATCAAATCAAACATATTTCATAATATAACATCAAAAAAATAATACTGAAAAATAATTTTAATAATTTTATTCAATAAAGACTTCAATACACATCTTCAGGAAAAATTTGAAGATGTATATGAAATTTGATACTTCATATGTGCATTTCAAGAAATTTTGCATATGAATGTGTAGTACAATTTTCTATATGGATATTTAAAATGATTTTGTATATTAATTGTAACATGAATTTGCATGTATACATTTTCATAAGCATATTAAATATGAATTTGAATTTGAATAATCATTTTTTGTATGGATATTTAATATAACTTTCAATATATAAATATAGATCATTAATTGAACTTTACATACTATTTTCCACCTTTAATTGAATGTTCAATTAAACTTTCCCTAAATTAAATTTTTTTTGAATAATTATAAAACATTAAATTTTTTATCTATAAGCCCATCAATTTATCTTAATTTTCTAAAAATAATTAACTGAAAAAGTTGATTAAAATCCTTCATGCAATATAAAAAATTAATTATGGCTTTTTATATGTTTTAATTAATTTTACAAGAATAAAAACTTTCAATAAAATAAATACTTGAAAAATAAACAATTTCAAATGGTTTTTCAGCCCCATCTTGAATTGTAGTTTATAAACCAAGTAAAATATATGGCCTCAAAATGTACAGTGTTTGGAATAATTTCTAAAATTCATGTCATTCAAATGCTAGAATTTTTCAATTTCACTTTCAGTATGATACCAGAAAATATTCAATTATATTTCCATAAGAGTTCAAGCTGATTTTCATTCACAGTTCAGTCTGAGTTCCATCTGAGTTCCATCTGACTTCAAGTTGAGGACTTTCTAGAAAGTCCCTCTCAAATATTATATGGTGTTTGTATCAAAATTCTTCTCCTCACCAAATATTCAGTATTATTAGTAGGAGTTTCCTGATAATAAGTTAAAATTTTACTCTTCAAATAATCACAAAAATAAAGATATAGATATCTATGAAACTTAAGATAATGATTAATGTAATCATTATGCACCTGGACAAAGTCATCTGTATTGGTGATTTCAATAGAATAGGATTTGGAAGAGATAGTAGTTGTATTTGGAATTAGTAGGAGATTTATAAAAATTAAAATAAAGGACTAAATTTTTGAGCCAGGAAATAAATTTTAAGAAAAACTGAATTTAGAAACTGGAATAGTAGGATGAGGATCTTGTGATGGAGAAGAAAGCTCAGGATTATGATTTTTAAAAGAAGAAGCTGTTTTGGCCTTTATATTTTGAAAGAAGGTGGGAATTTTCAATAGTTTCTTTTTGGGAATATTTGGATAAGGAAGTGCGTCTGGTCCAGTATAGATGTTAGTTCTGGAAAGAATGATTAGATAAATACACCTGACTGTCTTAAGCCTGAAAATATCACAGGCAGTTGTTCCAGGAATACCAGGGTTAGAAATCAGACAAGGAACCTATTATTTGGCGCAAAGCTTACATGGGACAGAAAGGTCTTTTGATGAAATATTGATGATTATATTGATTATAAAATGAAGTTAAAATGTACAGGTCTAGTTAAGGTAGATGGTTTAGGAGGATGAGGAGAAGATGAATATGTTTTCAATCAATTATGCAAATTTAAATATGGGGACATTGTTCATTGGAGGGAGAATGTGGCAGTCTAAAGATTAGCATGACACTAAATTTCATAAAAAAGACGATTTTTGGAGTTTATTTTTAAGATTGGAAAATCCAATATATTTTATAATGGTGAATATTTAAAAGGATTGAGTATATAAAAGGGTTAAAAAGGTAATTTTCTGAGCTATTATTAAACAAATAATTAATGGTCAGGAAGTGCAAGTTATTGGAGGAAGCGGTTGACTGAGTTACTACACTACAGATTGAGTGGCTATATTCTGTCATCTTCTACATTTGCTTAGCACGTTGATTAATTCGTTTCTGTGTAGAAATATATACTTATTTTGTGATCAAGATGTAAGGGTGAATAATGATAATATGAGTACTTATATATTGGATAGTTTTTTATTCTTTTGCTATCAAATCTCTATTTCTCATTACTCAACTAAATACTGATTGATTGCAATTTTCTTTTCTTATCTCTTTATATTACATTATTATTTATCGTTAACATATAAATCGATTTGCTGTCCACTCATCAATCACTGGGGACAGGTGATTGACAATACTTGATAACAGCAAGGGGCTTTTACTAATTATTGATAACTAATAATATAACATAAAGTTTTAATAGATTAAAAGTCTGAACGGTTTATGAGCTCTCCCAGTGACAATATTCCAGATTCACCTACAGCAGGCTCTGATACAAGTTCTTCTACATCTACATATTGACCAGCTACTGAATCTCAGTCTCAATCGTACTCATCTCACCCCTATATCCCAACGTCAATGGCAGAACAATCCAATGACAAATTACTTAGAGTACAGGTTCTCACCACTGTAAATGTTTCTTTGTGGAAATCCATGATAGAATTCTATTGTGATTCTCAGGATTTATCTCATCATCTTACATGCTCCAGTAAACCAGAAGATGTTGATCCGAATGATTGGTGAAAAGGCGAATCCAAATCTCGACTCATTCTCATCAATGCTGTCAGTCCTAGAGATTCATAATTAATTTCTAAGGGAAAATCAACATATCTAGCCTATCAAAAAATTCTAACCGATTATGGAGAAGGAAATGCATTAACAGTTTCTGATCTCTTAGATCAACTTGTATATCTTAAGTGGGATGGAGTTTCTTCTCTCAGGGAACATCTAGGAAAATTTGAGGAACTAGATAACTTACTCATAAACAGTGTGTCTACTGATCCCTCACTAGTTGTTTCTTCAAAAATTATTGCGATGATTCTTGTCAAAAGTGTTCAACATGAATCAATGTTGGGAATCACTCAAAATATCTTCCAGAACTTCAAGAATCTTACACTTGAGCAAGTTTACAATAGTCTAAAATCAGAAGCAAATCGTCGAATACGTGAATTTAGCACAACAGACGGCGCTAACACTGTGAAAACTCAGTCAAAAAAGAAGAAATCACAACGTACATCTTCTCCCGACAAAAATGATAGAAAAAATCTAAAATGTCGCCTTGGTCACACAGGTCATAACAATGATAACTATATTACTCAGTTACGAGATGAATTAAGAAAATTAAAAACTTCTTCTCATCCCAAAAATGACAAGGCCAAAATCGCTGATGATAATAATGAATCTGCCTCACTAGTTACTGTTCATGAACATGAGGAATCACCCTATTTAACTGGCAATCATGATTTGTCAACATGTTTTGTCCTTGATTCAGGAGCAACCTCTCATATGGTGAAAGATTAACGGATTTTATCGAATATTAAAAAATTACCTTCAATTATTAATATTGATAGCGCTGGATCTCAAATTTTGACTGCCGAACTCTCTGGTGATTTGAGGATTAACTCTCAACTGACTCTCAACAATGTTCTTGTCGTCGATAAAATCTCATCAAATCTAATCTCAGTCAACAAACTGAATCGTTTGGGTTATAGTGTTAATTTTGAACCAGATGAAACAAAAGTATCTTATATAAATGGACAAGTAATCGCATTGCTACCTCGAAAAAATCAGAAACACAACTTGTGGTATGTCAATACTAAAGCTCTCTTTGTGTCCTCAAATCTTGTAACACTATTCCAATGGCATCAAAAACTAGGTCATTTAAACATTAGATCAACTAGAAGTTTCCTTGAATCAAAGGGTATTGATTTCATTGATAAAAAATTTAGTTGTGTTTCCTGCTCAAAAGGAAAATTAACAAAACTACCATTTTTATCCACTTTTCCTGTTTCAACTGCTCCATTATTTCGTGTTCATTCAGATGTACTTGGGCCAATCAGTCCACCTTCAATTGGAGGACATAGATATATAGTTGCATTTATTGATGATTGTACTTGGTGCTCTACTATTTTTCTTATGAAATGCAAATCTGATGTTTTCTCTAATTTTCTTAAGTATCAAGCTGATATGGAGAACAAACTAGAAAAAAAAGATCAAGTTTCTTAAATGTGATAGAGGAGGTGAATATGGTGGAAAAGATTTCATTGAAAATTTAGAAAAGAATGGTATTACTCGAGAACAAGCGCCTTCCAAAACTCCAAAACACAATTCTGTTGCCGAGAGATTTAATAAAACTCTGATTGACAAAATATGCACAGTTATGATTGACTCTTCCTCTCCAGCAGAGCTCTGGGGAGAATGCCCAACAAATTATAATTATACTCTCAATCTACTTCCTCATTCAAAACTAAAGTCGAAATCACCTCATGAAGTTCTCACAAATTTCTTGCCCTGCAAAGGTGGTCATACACCTGACTACACCTTTCTTCGACGATTTGGATCACTTGCAATCCAATATATAGATAAGGAGAATTGAACACACAAGTTTCAACCCAGAGGGGTGGAATTTGCCTTTGTGGGGTATGAACCAAACTCAAAAGATACCGGCTTTATGATCAAAAAATTAAGAAAATCATCATATCTAGAAATGTTAAAATTTTTGAATCAAAAAATTATTTCAATAATAAAAACATTACTTTGAACATTCCCAACTATGTCCTTCTTCCATCTGATATACATGTGTCACCCTCTGAAAACTTACCATTGGTACAGTCATCACAAACTGCTCTTTTGCCTTTGTCAAGTACTCTTACTACAAAACAGACCTCTGTCCCAGGTACTGATTTGGAGTTGGAAATTCTCAATGACAAAAAAGTTTCTTCTAATAAATCACAACGTCTAAAAATAATTATGCAAAGAAAAACTCCTGATCCAGTTACATCTAATACTCTTGATGATAACCAAGAAGAAACTACTGATGATGATGTAAGTCCCTCTGAAAATCTATCTCATCATGGTAGGCCTGTAAGAAACTGTGTTTCACCTTCATATTATGGGTATGTCTCTGTACATTCCCCCAAAAATCCAACTTATAAAAAAGCCTTAAACAGTCCTGAAGCTGAGCTATGGAAGGAAGCTATGGACAAGGAATTTGAGTCGTTATGTGATCATCAAGTAGGTGATTTAGTAACTAAATCTAACGATATGAAAGTTATAGGTGAAATTTGGGTTCTTACCAAAAAGAAAGATGAACTTGGAAGGTTAATTAAATATAAGGCACGGTGGGTAGCATTGGGTAATCTTCAAAAGGAGGGTATTGATTATGGTGAAACATATGCTTCTGTTGGACGCACTGAAACTTTCAGATTACTAATGGGTCTTGCCGCATCAAATAATTGGCTGATATCTCAGTTTGATATCTCAACGGCTTTTCTTCATGGAGTCATGAATGATGATGTTTTTGTAACTCAAGTAAAGGGTTATGAGATTGGTGGAAAAGAAAAAGTCTGGAAATTACGCAAGTCTTTATATGGTACCCGTCAAGCTCCAAGGCAATGGAAAGAGAAATTTACTGAGGTGATGACTCAATTACATTTTTCGGAGGCTGAAGGAGACAAATCCCTATTTATTTTTCAGAAAGACAGTAATTTCATTTTCATACATCTTCATGTAGATGATGGATTAGTTTTTTCAAATAATAAATCTCTAATTAACCAATTTCATGCTGATCTCTCAAAACATTTTAAAGTGAAATGGACAGATAATCCTACCTATCATCTAGGAATTAAGATAACTTATTTTGATGACTATCTCACTCTCACTCAAGAATCTTATATTGATGAAATAGCTAAACGATTCAATATGGAGGACTGTAGATTTGTCTCAACACCCCTTCCAGTTGGATGTATCTTACTTCCGCCTTCATCAGAAGAGTCTGAAGAAGGAAAATCTGATCCTTTCCAAGAACTTATTGGATCACTAAACTATCTTTTGATATCTACAAGACCTGATATAAGTCAAGCACTCAATGCTCTTTCAAAATTCAATGCGAATCATTCACCTCTCCATTGGAAACTAGCAGTAAAACTATTACAATATGTCATTTCAAATAAAACAATTGGTCTCCGTTATCCTAGAAATACAAAATAAATAGACTTCACATCCTATAGTGATGCTGATTATGCTAACTGCAAGACTACTAGATGCTCAATAACAGGTTATGTAATCTTACTTAATGGTACTCCTATCTCTTGGCGTAGTCGTAGACAAAAAGTGGTAATGCTCTCCGTAACTGAAGCAGAATACATTTCAATGTGTGAATGTGCAAAAATGCTAATTTGGATCTCAAAACTTTTCTTTTCATTAAACATTCAAATGTCCACTCCTCAGATCATGAGCAATATTAATGTTCCTGAACTTTTCTGCGATAACAGTGGTGCAATATTTTTTTCAAAGGAAGCTCAAATTAATGAAAGGTCAAAACATATTGATGTTCGCTACCATTGGTTGAGACAGAAAGTCAGGCGGAATGAAATTCAAATTCTCTATTGTCCCACTCTTGAAATGCTAGCAGATATGTTTACCAAGCAACAACCTCGAATTTGTTTTGTAACCGATAGAAAACGTTTGAATCTAATCACGTCTGAAGCAAGGGGTGTATTGGAGGAAGCGGTTGACTGAGTTACTACTCTACAGATTGAGTGGCTTTATTCTGTCATCTTCTACATCTGCTTAGCACATTGATTAATTCGTTTCTGTGTAGAAATATATACTTATTTTGTGATCAAGATGTAAGGGTGAATAATGATAATATGAGTACTTATATAGTGGATAGTTTTTTATTCTTTCGCTATCAAATCTCTATTTCTCATTACTCAACTAAATACTGATTGATTTCAATTTTCTATTCTTATCTCTTTATATTACATTATTATTTATCGTTAACGTATAAATTGATTTGCTGTCCACTCATCAATCACTGGGGACAGGTGATTGACAATACTTGATAACAGCAAGGGGCTTTTACTAACCATTGATAACTAATAATATAACATAAAGTTTTAATACAAATATAGGTCTAAAGGCAGGTGGAGATTAAATCTAGGAGTTTCAAGAATAATTGGAAATTTTCATGGAATTTACACTATTTTTCTACTATTTTTAATAATTTTATAATGTGCTTTTGATTATTTTTAGTTTTTAATGATTTATTTAACTTCAATGATTCTTTACTAGATAAATTGGGCTGCACATACTAAAAATATTTTGGGAGTATAATGGAGAAGTATATCTATCATCTGTAATTTTTCAAGAATTTTTAGTGGTATTTTAATATTCTAATTGAGTATTCAATCATTTAAATAAATTTTCTAAATACAGCTTCACTGTTGTATTTCTTACCCTCATTATAAAGAGCACTAATTCAACATCTCAACACCATTAATAAAAAATATTTTGATTTTCATTTTATATCAAGTAAATGTTTTATCTTGGCTATTTGTAAAATCTTTATTTACTTAAAGATTCAGGGTTTTCTTTTGTTTATCCAACTCTCTTGGATTCTGCTTACAGCAAGGCAACTGTAAGAGTCTTTCTACAAAGGCCAAATCTACTGAAGAATTATTATGTGCCAGAATGGTTCAGTTTAAAAAGAATGATAAAACTTTAGAGAAGGCATTTACTAGAATGATGAACATTCAAAATCAGTCAGTAAGATATTGGGATAATTGGTTGGCTCATAGTTTCAGAAAACCTTTGTAAGCTACAGATATGGTTTTAGTTTTTAATAAGAGTTTGGAAATTTAATGGGGGAAGATGTTTTCTGATAGGTGAAATGGATGGTATGTAGTCAAGGAACAAGATTCTGGTAGTTCATATATTTTTAATGAGTTGGATGGTGTGGAGTTGAAGAAGAGGATAGCTGCTGACCAATTCAAGAAGTTTTATCCTTTGGGCACCAGAAGTTCTTAAATTTAACTCAAAAATTAGGATAAACTATCAACTATTGTTTATTAAGACTTAATCCACAAAGAGTATAATTTAACAACTATACTTATAAAAGAAATAGGATCATTAAATTCAAATGTCAAAAGTTTTATGGTGAAGTTTTTGTGTTGGGAATTAATTATTTTTTGTAGATGTTTTCACAGGGAAACCTTCTAAATTAAATATTGGCAAGTTTGAGGGTATTTGATGGGCTGGATGCTATATAAAAAATTACTCCACAATTTTTATTACCATTGTTTCCCTTTTTCTATCTGAATCCTGGCTTTGTTTTTATTATATAGGTAGTTTTCTAAGACTATCAACTGGAATAACACAAAGTTAACCAATTAAACTCATTCCAATTCCAGATTTAAGATTTTATCTTATTTCTAGTTCTGCTTTTTTTATTTTTGAATTATTATTTTATTTTTTTATTAAAATTTAATTTTTTGATGGGTAGTACTTGCTGGTGGTCTTGTATCACTTTTACAAATTGGAGGGAGCCCAATCAGTAATTGTTTATATATTTTGCTAATTATTTTTAAAGAAAAATTTCAAAATTACTTATGTTTTATTTTTAATTTCTTTCCTGTGTATCCCATATTAAGGTGCACTTAAATGTGGGTATGAGGTCAGGGGATGGCTCATCAAATTTCTGGGGGGAATGCTTATATATTTTATTATAAATTAATTAAAATAATAATAATAATAAAATAAATAAATTATTAGATTTATATGATTTAATATAGTTTTTTTGTTTCTTTTGATTTTTTAAGTCATCCAGAAGAACTATGGAAGTTTTTCTCTTGACAAAGTAGGCACAGTAAAAAATTCATGAGATGATCTAGTGAATTTTTTTGTTTCTTCAATTTGAAAATATTGTTGGTGCTCCAAAAAAGTGACCATCTTAAAGTGACATTTCAAGACTTTCTCCCTGGAGCATAATTCTTCTTGATCGTTAGGTAAATAATATTTATAATGGGCCAGATAAATGTTAAAAGTTGAAGATAATTGTTAAGAAACTTAGTTGCATTTAACAGTTTCAGAAGACTTTTCTGGATCTGGGATATAATAAATGGATGGAGAATAAAAAGATCCAGAATAATCTGTATTAGGACAAGAGTAAAACATCAAAGATTTTTAATATAAAAGAAGATAGAAGATTTTTTTACTTAGTAGAATCAACTGTTTCAAATCAAAGTTCAATGGCAGGCTTGGTAAAAAAATTTTTTCAATAAGGGATGAATAGGGGTTTTGGATGTTGTGATAAGCAGAAGGCCTCAGAAAGGTTATGAATTTTTAAGTTTGAGTAGGAATAGATGGACCTTTGACTATTGGACTATTCTGTTTCTTGCAGCATTAAACTGGAGGACTAGGAGATCCGGGGTTTTTTGAAGAAGTAAAAGAAGAGTGACAATGGGGGCTTCTAAATTTAGTTTGAAGAGGTATAGGCTCTCTTTTAGATTGTGGAGAGATAGTAGATTGATAAGTAGAAACATCAAGAACAGGTTTAGATGGATATAGACTTAGCATAGTTTTAGGAGTGGTAGGAGTTCTAGGGAGGTCAGAAGAGTGCCTTGATTGAAGAGATTGAGAAGCAAAAAGAGCAGATGGAGGAGGACCTAGGGACTCAGATTCAAAAGGAATGTTTAAGAAGTCAGAAGGTGAAAAAGGAGTAAGATTTTTGGAGGTAGAGGAATTAGGAGATGGAGTAGAAGGATGACAGTGTGAAGGAAAGCTGGTGGCTGGAAATGGGAATGAGCCGTAGTTGAGGCCAGAACATTTTCTCTTCTTTTCAAAACAGTTGGAACAGGCCCTGTTGTAGGTGTAGATACACTCTTGATGGATAAAGGAGAAGTAGTCACAGGATTTATATTTAGAAGCAGTGAAGTTGGAAGAAGTTATCTTAAAAAGTTGATAATTAGGATGGAAAAAATAACCTGGATAGGGGGATAGAAAATGAAGAAAAAAAATATTTGAAAAATTAGTGCGCAAGGACACCAGTATGGAGTTGTAACTGATAAAATGTTAGGTCCACTATGACTTTAAACTAGAAATTTCTTCCTCTTTGGTCCTCTAAGACCATAAACTGGAATATTATGTAACTAGTCCTCCATGAACTTAAACTGGCAAGTCATCAATCTTTGGTCAACTATGACCTTAAACTGGAAATTTCACCACTTAATATTTGGGGGGGACTTACTATCAAGTGCTTAACTTGAACTTAGATGGAACTCATATGGAAGTCAGACTGAACTTAAAATGAACTGATACTTAACTTTAATTTGAACTCATCTTGAGCTATTAACCAATAATGGATGAGTCTGTGCTGGAATAATCACTACGCAATATAGGGGGTGGACTTGCTAGCAAATCCTCAACCTGAACTCAGATGGAACTCAGATGAAACTCAGAATGAACTCATACTGAACCCATACTGAACCCATACTGAACTCTAGTTTAACAACCACCTAAAACTGTTCTGATGAGTGGTGTTCATCCCTGATTTTATGGTTCCTTTATCAATAGCTCAATGTGTGTTCAATCTGTGGTGAGTTTGGGTCTAAGGTTGTGGACTTGCTAGCAAGTCTGCCCCCCATATTGTGTGGTGAATAGTGAAATTTTAATGAATAATTTATAAAAATAATAACAAGGGAAGATTAAGAATCTTATCCATTCACAGAATTTTTTTCATAAAACACAATTGAATTTTCATTTTGAATCTCACTTGATCATTAAAAAGACTGAAATTTATACTATTTATTTAAAAAGCATCAATTTTAACCTCTCTAATTATTTTATTGTTTTTTTTGAAAAAATATATAATAAGATGAGTCATTTTTTTTATTTATAACTCCTTTCAACCAAGAATTTGAAGATTTCATTTTTTAATATAAAAAATCACCAGAAAAAAAATGTGGGTAACTGATTGTAGGTGCCAATCCCAATCTTTAATTTGATTCAGTTCTGAATCATCTATAATTCTTCTGGAAAGACTGCGCACTGAACACTGAGAATTCTAGCTTGTGTGGAATCAAATCTGAGTTATTCTTTTGTCACAAATGGATTGAGGGATTGGCACCTGCTAGCAGGTCTCAGGTGTCTCTTTTTGGTGAATATTACCGGTTTTTTTTCTATTTTTATTACTTATGATTATGAAATATAATTATTTTCAGTTCAATGGATTTATTTATCAAAAATATTGAACCATCAAAATTCTCAAGTATTTGAATCTAGAATACTGTGAAAAGATTCATAATTAAAAGAATAAAAGATTAAAATATGTTTTCCTGATTTCTGTTTCAATAAGATCTTCTCATAGCTTCTTAACACTAAGCACTAGTTATTAATAAATTGTTTAATTATATGTTTAGAAAGAAGTATAGTTCTTATACAAGTGGATTTTAATCAATTTTTTTTAACATTTTTATATGCAAGAAGATGATTAAAATTAAAAGGAAATATTTTTTTTCTTTTTTTTGTTCTATTTAATATTCAACTACTAAGAATTTTGGAAATATAAATTTATTCAATGCAATACATATATGATATTCTGGAACTTTTCATGATGTATTTCATCAAAATTTAATGTAAATATGGTTATTTGGTAGAGTAATCTCATGAGTTGAAATAATTACTCACTGCTCAGTATATTTTCCATATGAATAACTGAAATTCAAGCCAGATTTAAAAATTTAAATATAATGAAAAGAAAGTTGTTAAATTTATTAAAACTTTAATTTTAGTGTTTGATTTTTCTTCAATGCTGTATTGTGGGATAATTTCAGTGTCAACTTGGGAATAAGCACCATATATTGGACAAAGTGTTTGCATGTTAAAAAAATGTGCTTCAGGTAAAAAAATTTATTTTATTATTTTTCAAGAACTGAATTATATAGGTAGATGTGGTAATTTTTCATAATTCTATCAGTTTCAAATTGAAAAATTATAATATGATACTTATTTTGTAAAAAAGACACAATAGGTACTTTAGATTATGTTCATGCAGAAAAGCAGCTGTAAATGCAATCATAGTTTGATTAAATATAATATTATTCCGTATTTAAAATTTATAGAAAAAATATTTCAATTCTATAGTTTTGAAAAGTAAATTAAGTGAAATGTTGCAGGTACAATGTTTTAGTCTTTAGAATAAAAGTTTCAATAGAATTAATTCACAACTGAACACTTACACACAATTCTAAAATTAAATATATGGGTTCAGGATCTATCAATAATTTATTGGAATAATGATATTCATGCTGATTGGTAGATCTTATATAATTTTTCTATTCAATCTCTAAGTGTATGAAAACAAATCCCTTTGATATTTTATTTAAACAGAAGAATTTATAAATCTCCTTGAAATTGGCCTTATCACAAAGAAATACTGGAATGAGTATATTTTTATAAAATTAATTTAAATAGCATTATTTCAAATCTTCATTTAATATTTAAAACAGAAAATAAATATTAAAAATTGAATCATCATAAAAATATATATTGATTTAAAACATGTTTACTTATTTTTTTCACAAAACCAACAATTTTATCCTGTGAGGCTTCCTTTCACTTACAAATAAAAGTCTAAAAAATTAATATAATTCTCTGAAGACTCTTTATGATGTGTACCTAAAGCAAAAAAATAATTCTAGAAGTACTTCAAATCTAAGCAAAAGAGCTGATACCTTTTTTATATGATGTAGTTGTATAAAATTGATTTTTAGTTAATTTCTTAATTTGTCATATAGAAAAAGCTCATATCATAATAATATATAATCAAATCAAAAAAAATTTTAATATGATATTTTATCAAAATGATTCTTATTTTGAACTTATTTTTACAACTTCAAAATATTTAATAAAAATATGATTATTTTTATATTTAAACATACTTAATAGGGGGTATCAATGTTCAGGGATCTGAAATTAGGGATCAGGAATTTTTTTTCTGTGATCAGACATTATTAATTGCGGAAGATTCTTATCTACTAGCCCCAGGGCTAGTGGATAAGGAATCCACGATAATGCATTATCCCGCCTCTTATACCCCAATTTCCATTCCTAATTCCTGATCCCAAACTCATCTCATCCATGATGGATTTTCAAGAAAGTCACATGACTAATAATTGCTGATGCCATCCTTAAGTCTTCCCTCACTCTATGCTACTTAATTTTGGTGGCAAACACTTAAGTTTTTTTTCTATCTACAAACCCCAACTGCACATTTGGAAGTGAAATCCCACTTCCCTCATCACATAACCCTTCCACAGGCAACAATGGAACACCTCTCTACTAGGAAGCTACTTCACTCAACAATGAATGCTATTACTTTTCTTTTAGTTCTTTACTATAAATCTGACTCTGATATGGAAGATGCTTTAGCTTATATGTGTTTTCTTTCCAAAAAGTGTTACATCATCACCAGGGGGCCAAATCTTAATCATGATCCCCAATATGATCTGGCCTCCATTCTCAACATTCCTCATTTGAACTTAAGCAAACTTTTTAGAACTTCTCCCGATTCTTTCTTCAAACTTTATCAACTCATCTCCAATCATCCTATCTTTCATAAAAATTCCCATAACAAACAGCATAATCCTGCCATCCAACTTTCTGTTGCACTATGTTGCTTTGGCTCAAATGGAAATGGTGCTGCTGTAAAAAGTTTGGATAATCTCTTTAACATAGGATATGGTAGTGTGATATTATACACCAAGCGCTGTATGATTGCTATCCTTTCCCTAAAGTCTCAAACATTTGCTTGGCCAGCTCCAGAAAAGCAACTTGAATCCTCTCACTTAATGCAATCTGAAGGTTTCCCTGGCTGTGTAGGATTTGTTGATGGAACAACTATACCTTTGACTCAAAAGCCTGCTCATGATGGCAACCATTATTTTGATTGCAAAAAAAGGTTTCTTCAAAATCTTCTCCAATTTCTCATCCTTCATAAACTGAATTTTTATCTTCTTTCTATATACTCTATTGCTGTTCAACTTGTATGTGATGTCAATAAAAAATTTATTGCTTTTCATAGTGGCTGCCCTGGCTCATGTCATGACTCTTCTGTCTTCCAAACAATGAGGATTTCTTTAACCCCTGACTCATACTTTGACGAATCTCAGAACCTCCTTTCAGACTCAGCATATGCAAGTGGAAAGTACATTATACCTGCTTTCTATGGTGTAAGTTTAGAAAGTGACCCCAAAACTGCCTTTAATTATCACCTTGCCCAATCAAGAGTACAAATTGAACACGCTATAGGTATTTTAAAGGGATGATTTTCTAGTCTTCAGGAGCTCAGAATCCAATTTCAAAAAAAATTGAAGATCAAAACTGAAAATCATTTATTCATGACTTACATTATACTCCACAATATCCTAGCTGATTTAAAGGATGAGTGGAATGATCTTTATGAAGAAGAGGATCCTGAACCAGCACTGGCTCTCCCCTCCCTTGAATCACAAAACATTCATTCAACTGGCATATGCTCTGTCATTATGCTTATTACTCTCCAACATTTCTCTTCACTACCCTTTTAAATTATTCTTTTGTACTCTCCAAATTTCCTCTTTGTGTACTTTATTCACTTGTTTTGGTATTTTGGTTTGTTGCATATTCATTTTTTTTTAGAATTTACGGTGAATATCTTTTTTTTGGATGGCTCATTGGTTTTCTTTCACCAGCTCAACATGAAATTGCATATTTTGTCAGTGATTTGTTTTTTTATTCATCACTCATATCCTTTCATCCTCTCCTCAAACATCACTCAAATATTTTTGTTACTTTTATTTTCTAAACTCATCTCACCAGGTAAGTCTTTTTTTTTCTTTTTTATTGTTTTTTATTTGCTAATCATGAATTTTTTTATTTTGCTTTTTTTTGTTTTTTTTTTGTTGTTTTTTTATTTTATTTATTTATTTTTTTTTGTTTTTTTTGTAAGTCCTTTTTTTTATTTTCAAGGTTAGACTAATTTTTTTTTCTCTTTTTCATCTTTTTTTTTCTTTTTTTTTCTCTCCTTCACCCTCTTTAGCTGCCTCATTTCACCCCTTTCCTTCTCTCTTTACCTGCCTCAAGTCAATCCTTCTCCCCTCTCTTTACCTTCCTCAAGTCCCCCTTATTTCACCCTCTTTACCTGTCCCAAATCCCCCCTTTCCCCCCTCTTTAGGTGCCTCATGACCCCCCTTTCCCCTCTCTTTAGGCGCCTCATGACCCCCCTTTCCCTCTCTTTAGGTGCCTCAACACTACCCCCTTCTCCTCTCTTTAACTGCCTCAAAACCCCCCTTCCCCCCTTTTAGGTCCCCTCCCCCCCCTTCCACTTCCATTAAGCCACCTCTACCCCCCCTACTTCTTAACAAACAATTGCTAACAATTGTTTGTTAAGAAGGATAAGGGGCTAGAGGAGGCTTAAGGGGAGTGGAAGAGGGGGAGGGGACCCAAATGGTAGGGTGTTTGAAGCGGCTAAAGAGGGGGGGGTTGGGACATCTAAAGAGGGGTGAAGGGTGAATTTTGGAGGGTATTTAGGCAATTAAGGAGGTTATTTGAGGGTGGTTTTGAGGCAAGGAGGGAGGGATTTTATAGGGGATTTCATAGGAATAAAGGGGCGGAAAGGGGAATTTTATGGGAGTTAAAGAGGGGTTACCTACTTTCTAAAAAACATACTAAAAATTTGTTTTTTGAAATTTTTTTTTTTTTTGGCAGAATTTTAGGGAAAAAAAATCTTTTACTTTCTGTTAAGGTCTTTCCCTGTAAAATACAAAACAAAAAAGGTTTAGATTTTAATTTTTAATTTTTCTTCCAAATAATTTCACTGAATTTAATTTTTTTTTAATTTATTTGTTTTGATTTTTCTTTTACTGATTTTTTTTTATTTTTTAAATTATTTTTTTGAGATTTTCTGTGAAGGTTTTTTATAACCAAAGTTCAGGTTTTCTTTTGTATTTTATTTTTTTTTGAAATAATTTCTACTGAAAATTATCATATTTTTTTTTTGTTTTAAAATTTTTTTTAATTTTTTTTAAAAAGGATTTTGCTTTAAATTTTATTTTAAAAGATATTATTATGTGAGTTTTTTTTCAAAAAAATATGTGTTGAGTTTTCTTTTTACATTTAAATTTTTTTCAGATCAAAAAAATGTCTTCTTCTTCAGATTCACCCCTTACTTCTCTATCATCTTCATCTTTATCCTCTTTATCATCTTCATCTTTATCATCTATATCATCTTCTTCAAAATCAACTTCAATTCAATCATCTTCTAAATCATCAAAAAAAATTAATGATAATCAGTCTCATCAGAATAAAAGGTATCTGAAAAAAATATTCTTCTTCTAAATCATCAAAAAACATTAAAGATAATCAGTCTCATCAGAAGAAAAGATATCTGAAAAAAAAAATTCATCATCTAAATCATCAAAAAAAAATTAAAGATAATCAGTCTCATCAGAAGAAAAGATATCTGAAAAAATAAATTCTCTGTGAAAGTTTTTTTTGTCATATCCCAAACATTTTTTTTTATAAAACTAAAGTAGATAAAAAAAATCAATATCCGAAAAAATTACCAGAAGATATCAAATATCTAACCAAATTTGGAGATGATTGAGTTGTTGCAGCTATCAGTAATACTTATAAGGCTCAATTCATTTTTGAAATTCATTCATTTGATGGTGTAAAAGATGAAACTTTTAATGAACTATCGGATCTTATCATAACTCTTTATCAAATGGCTTTGGTTTGGTTACCTATAAGGAATAAGAATTTGTTGGGTGGTATCATGATTGGATTTGGTTGGAGACCTGGTTTTGTTAAAGGGTATTCTCTTGGTATATTTAATAATTTTTTTCCATTCTTAATATCATTTCACTTATTTCATTTATATAGGCATATATTCATTACTCAAGAATATCACTAAAGCTCAAAAAGATTAAGATTTTTGCTTATGGGACACTCTACCTTCCTTTAACTCTTTTCTTGCTCTTTGACTCAAAAAGCTCTGTGATAAAGCATTTGAAAAAATTCATGAACTTGCAACCAAAGTTTGAATACCAAATTGGTGTGACTCCAAATGGGAAGATATCACCCACAAATATCTTTTATTTTCTAATGTTATTATCACTCATTCTGGATTCCACAATAGGATTCATATCAATAGGAATGACACCAATTTTCTTACATTTGGTATATTTTCATATATCAATCCAATAACTGGCCAACCAATACCATATCCAGCTAAAATCAACGGACATGGTTTCTATTTTCCAGACCACCGGTGCATCATTGATTTTGGTTTGGGAAATGGTATCAGCAAAACTATTTGGAATTCTTCTAAGGATAATCATCAAACAACCAAAGCTCCTCCTGGTTTTGAATCCTGTCAAGTTCTCACACATTTTGTTTGTTCATTTCAAATCAGTCATAAGTTGATTCAAAGAATCAACAAGGTAAAGAAACAAGGTAAATTTAATCAATTTAAAAAAAATTTATCTAGATCCAAAAAGTATGGGGATTAGAGTTGTCATCCAAAATTTTATATTTTTTCATAAATTTTTAATAAATATTTTTTATATATCAACTTACTCAAGTAAAGTGATGAGCCAACAACCTTTGGTTGTATAACATGTAATCATGATAACATTTAAATGTTTCATGGGGTTCCTCTAGCCTATACCTGTGGAAAGTCCCAAACTTTTGTTTCTAGATTTGATCTGCATTTTGGCTTGAGGAATTGTCATTACTTTAAACTAGGGAAATTGATATATATTAGATATTTATTTAATAATTTATGTAATTATATTAAATTTAGATGACTTCAAACCCTTACTTCAATAAAATGCACGGGGGGTATTGCCAAATTTTCAAGTCTGACATTCAAAATTAAAGAATTGTAAAAATTTAGGTGATACCCACCCCTTGCTTCAATAAAATGTAGGGGGGGTATTGCCAAATTTTCAAATGTAACATGTAAAATTTTTGACTTGTAAATATTTTGGTGAAAATATTTTGGTGATACCTGTCCCTTACTTCAATAAAATCCAAGGAGGGGTATTGTCAAAATTTCTTATAAGACTTGTGAAATTCTTGACATGTAAGAATTTTGGGGATACCGGTAAAATGAAGGGGGTAGTAAAGCCAAAGTTTCATATAAGACTTTCAAGATTCATGACATGAAAGAATTTTGGTGATACCCACCCCTTACTTCAAAAAAATCCAGGGGTAGGGGATCGTCAAATTTTCAAAGGAGACATGAAAACTTTATTTAAAAAAAGAATATTTAGCAATAAAATACAAAAATTTAAGTAATGATTGATAGAGTAATGTAATACAGGAAATTATTTTAAATTTTATGTACAAATAAATATGAACAGTTGAAGTGTGAGAGAAATAAAACAAACTAGCCATCCAACAATTTCTTTAACCATTCAATTTCCCCAACAGATTTATTAGCTTCAACACATTCTATCAAGAAATCTTTCTTTTTGGAATTTTCTTCATGATCAAACTTATATTTCATCTGCTCTAATAGGTTTTGATGTTCAAGTGTTTTCTCCTTTTTTTTGATTTTTCAATACTTAGAGTTAACTCAAACTTCTTCTCCTCCAAATCTTGGGCCCGATCATCCTTCTGTAAAGAAAGCTCATACTTCTTCTCCTCCAAATCTTGGGCCCAATCATCCTTCCGTAAAGAGAGCTCGTACTTCCTCTCTTCCAAATCTTGTAGCCTATCATCCCTCCTTAAAGAGAGCTCTTATTTCTTCTTTTCAAAGCTTAGAGTCTCTTTAGCAATTTCCACTTGTTCTAGAGTGATAATAAAAATTAATATAAAGTAGAAGAAAAGCAGAGTAAAGTAATAAGAGGTATGATATTACTTACCAGCATCATGTTTCTCTATAAATTGTTCCATAGACAAAAAAGGGGTTTGTGATGAAGTATCACTTTTTTGTCTTCCTTGGGAGTGGAAATTTAGACTACTTGAAGCCCTACTCTTCTTGTTCAAGGTCATATTTTCCTCCTCATTATTGTTGCTAACTTCAGACTCAGTTGATTGAGGATCCTGGGTTTGATTGTCAGCCTTTTAAGAAATAAGAAAAAAATAAGTAAATAAAAAAATAGAATTGATAAGATAAAATAAAAAATAAACAGACCTGAGTTAGATTTTGTTGGGTTAAATAACCAATAGGATCTACAGAAAAGCTATCTAGATTTGTCACATTAAAATGAGGGGAGGCTTGAGTGGAGGAAGAGGATGGGAAAAGATTTTCTTCAAAAGCATGTTTGGAGATAGGATCTTCTCCATCCAACATGTTTACAGGATTAACATCGGCTCTCTCTCCAAAAATTTCATCCATCTCTTTAAAGTAAGGACATAAAGATTCAAGTTTATTGTCTATGGATTTGATTCCCTTAGTTATATTGATGTCGGTAACCCCAAAACCAGTGGAAGATGAAATAGTCTTTGCCTTCTTGTATTTGGCTCGGTAATGCTTGAAGCATTCAGAAATCTGTTTAGGCAAAAGATAAATCCTTCCCTTGGTCTTATTCCATAATTTATTTGCCATTAGAAGATAGCTATTAACTTTTGATGCTGGGGGCTGCTCTACTTTAGTTGCATACGCAGTACCAAAACAAGAGTCATAGTTAGATTTGGTTTTCAGCCAGTTGATAAGAATGAGATGATAATCTTTTTTTAATTGAACAGTCTTAGATTTCTCGGCTGAGTGGAAGAAAGAGGGAGTAGTGGGATTTGAAGAACAACTGGGTGATGGCTTCCTTTGATAAGATCTAAGACAACAAGGCATGTTAAAATATAAATGAAGATGAAAAGGAGCAGAAACAAGCAGATGAGATGGTGAGGGGTTCTGATCAGATAGAATGAACAGGATGGGATGAGAATGGGATTGTGCAGAAAGGTAGAAGGCATATCCAGAGAGTAGTCCTAGATGTGGTTATGGAAGAATGTAGGTCAAGATGTGGTTATGACAGAAATTTGTCCAAGATGTGGTTATGAAAAATTGAGAAGAAAAATTTTGGATAAGAGGTGAACATTGACATTTAAAGTGTCAGCCAAGCTACTAGACTTACCCAGTAAAATAATTAATTATCTTACTGAGATGAAGCCATGCCTTTTAATCCTTATTAATAATTATTTATTTACTAACTACTTATGTATTACTTACAACTAACTAGCTAAGTACAATAAGTAATGTAAATAATTAATAAAAATAAGTAATTGTCACACACATTTTTACTCCCTAACACCATGCTCAATAATACAGATGAGAGGGAATAAAAATAGTATTAAAAAATATATAAAATATATAAAATATATAAAATATATAAAATATATAAAATATATAAAATATATAAAATATATAAAATAAGAAACTTTTCAAATTCCTTTATTTAGATTTTGTTGAATCTCCATTTTAAATCAAATGGTTTTTGTACTAAATGTGACAGACCAAGGGATTCTAATTTTTATTTCAAATAAAATGATACCTTTTATTAACGCACTATTTAGTATATCTTTTATTATTTCACATACACTCTTTATTTAGTTTCTTTTTTTTCACACCCTTGTATCAGGTGGTGTTAACTCCATGTCTTTATTTTTCACATCTTTGCCTATAAAACGCCCTCTCTTTTTGTACTTTTCAGGCATTCCTTACTTACTTACATAATTAAAACAATTACTAAACTTAAAGCATTTATTACTATTTATTATTGTTTTTAGTACTTACAATTACGTAGTTCTAACTCATTAATTATAATAATAATTAAAACTTTACCTCTTATTATTGAGTAAAAAATCTTTAAGATAGGAAAATACGTACCTGAGTTTAATTCCCTTAAAAATCGTTGTCACTGCCATTGGACCTCCCTATAAAACCTTCTAGACTTGAAAGATACCTTGTTATAAAGTGTCTAATAACCCAATTATTAGCAAAAATAATTGCAGAAGATAATTGGGGTATGCTGATTATTTTTGGCAATTAATTTAATTGCGGATCACTGAACATTGATACCCACTAATAAAAATTCTAAAAAAGTATTAATTTTTTAATTGCTTAACTTAGCTTGAACTAAAGTTGAAAACAGGATTGCATTGAGAGTTCAATCTAAGTTCCACCAAAAACATGATAAATATTTTTTTTAAAAATTTATGCAGTCATTGCAATGAAAAAAATTAGTAAAAGAAAGGACTCAGATATTTCTTTCTGTTACTGAATAGATTATTGTAAATATGTTGAGATAGATAAATTATTAAAGTTTCTTAAATTTTAAGTTATTAAATTCAATTATCTAGTTATATATAGTAATCACAAAACAAGAAATGAAGCTAAATGGTTATATATGCAGATAGATATTTTCTTCAAAATTTACATGAATTTTTTAATTTAATTCAAGGATATTTTTCATCTAACCAACATATTTTACTATTATATTTAAAAATAAATACAGTTAACTCATAAAATACATAGGTTCATTAGTTTGAAATTTATTTAAATTTTTTGTTTTACTTTTCAACATTTTGCCAAAATTTTCCTATTATATTATTTCTTTATATCATGTATAGTTATCAGAAGCATACTGTCAATTCTTGTGTAAAAAAGTGAAATAGTATTTTATTACCAATTATTTTATTCAATTACTCTCTTAGTCTTAAAGTGAATTGTAAATAAAAAATAAAGATGTATTAACTATAGGTTTAAGTTCAAAAATATCAATAAAAGATAATTATCAATCATTTTTCATATTGGCTGAATAGAGCTTCTATCAGTGCTGGGGCACTAAAATTGTGTTGCTCAAGTAACACTTTTGTTGGCTGGCTGCACCAACAATTACCAATATGATAATACTCATCCAGTCTACTCATGTCAAATATATGGTTTTATATCTACTTTTAATTGTTTCTTCATCATGCACCTCTACTTTCATTTTTCTCTAATCCCTTTTCCTCTTCCTGTATATCTCAATGACCAACTGTTACTCTCTTACTCTACAAATGACCCTCTCCCCTCAAACTGCCTTTTTCATTTTCCCTCTCACCTCTTTCTATCACTGGTTTCTTTTCTATTTTTCACTTTACATCTACCTCTACCTCAGCCTTCTCCTTCTCTTAGATTTTTCTCATCCCCACACTTCCCACTACTTATTTAATCTCTTTTCTTAAAAAAAATAAAAAATTAAAAAAAGGGCAAATCTGAAAATGTAAAATGTAAGAATGTAGAAATATAAAACTGTAAAAGTGTAAAATTATAAAATTGTAAAAAAAAAAATTGAAAAAATGAAAAAATGAAAAAAAGAAAAAGAAAAAACAAATTAAGTATAAAAAAATATAAAAATATAAAAGTATAAAAATATAAAAAATAAAAATATAAAAATGTAAAAAAAATTTAAAAATTTAAAAAATTTTAAATTTAAAAATTTAAAAATTTAAAAATTTAAAAATTTAAAAATTTAAAAATTTAAAAATTTAAAAATTTAAAAATTTAAAAATTTAAAAATTTAAAAATTTAAAAATTTAAAAATTTAAAAATTTAAAAATTTAAAAATTTAAAAATTTAAAAATTTAAAAATTTAAAAATTTAAAAATTTAAAAATTTAAAAATTTAAAAATTTAAAAATTTAAAAATTTAAAAATTTAAAAATTTAAAAATTTAAAAATTTAAAAATTTAAAAATTTAAAAATTTAAAAATTTAAAAATTTAAAAATTTAAAAATTTAAAAATTTAAAAATTTAAAAATTTAAAAATTTAAAAATTTAAAAATTTAAAAATTTAAAAATTTAAAAATTTAAAAATTTAAAAATTTAAAAATTTAAAAATTTAAAAATTTAAAAATTTAAAAATTTAAAAACTTAAAAATTTAAAAATTTAAAAATTTAAAAATTTAAAAATTTAAAAATTTAAAAATTTAAAAATTTAAAAATTTAAAAATTTAAAAATTTAAAAATTTAAAAATTTAAAAATTTAAAAATTTAAAAATTTAAAAATTTAAAAATTTAAAAATTTAAAAATTTAAAAATTTAAAAATTTAAAAATTTAAAAATTTAAAAATTTAAAAATTTAAAAATTTAAAAATTTAAAAATTTAAAAATTTAAAAATTTAAAAATTTAAAAATTTAAAAATTTAAAAATTTAAAAATTTAAAAATTTAAAAATTTAAAAATTTAAAAATTTAAAAATTTAAAAATTTAAAAATTTAAAAATTTAAAAATTTAAAAATTTAAAAATTTAAAAATTTAAAAATTTAAAAATTTAAAAATTTAAAAATTTAAAAATTTAAAAATTTAAAAATTTAAAAATTTAAAAATTTAAAAATTTAAAAATTTAAAAATTTAAAAATTTAAATTTTTAAATTTTTAAATTTTTAAAAATTTAAAAATTTAAAAATTTAAAAATTTAAAAATTTAAAAATTTAAAAATTTAAAAATTTAAAAATTTAAAAATTTAAAAATTTAAAAATTTAAAAATTTAAAAATTTAAAAATTTAAAAATTTAAAAATTTAAAAATTTAAAAATTTAAAAATTTAAAAATTTAAAAATTTAAAAATTTAAAAATTTTAAAAATTTAAAAATTTAAAAATTTAAAAATTTAAAAATTTAAAAATTTAAAAATTTAAAAATTTAAAAATTTAAAAATTTAAAAATTTAAAAATTTAAAAATTTAAAAATTTAAAAATTTAAAAATTTAAAAATTTAAAAATTTAAAAATTTAAAAATTTAAAAATTTAAAAATTTAAAAATTTAAAAATTTAAAAATTTAAAAATTTAAAAATTTAAAAATTTAAAAATTTAAAAATTTAAAAATTTAAAAATTTAAAAATTTAAAAATTTAAAAATTTAAAAATTTAAAAATTTAAAAATTTAAAAATTTAAAAATTTAAAAATTTAAAAATTTAAAAATTTAAAAATTTAAAAATTTAGAAATTTAAAAATTTAAAAATTTAAAAATTTAAAAATTTAAAAATTTAAAAATTTAAAAATTTAAAAATTTAAAAATTTAAAAATTTAAAAATTTAAAAATTTAAAAATTTAAAAATTTAAAAATTTAAAAATTTAAAAATTTAAAAATTTAAAAATTTAAAAATTTAAAAATTTAAAAATTTTAAAATTTTAAAATTCAAAATAATAAAATTTAAAATTAAAAAAATTTAATAATGAATTAATGAAATAATAAAAGAATAAAAGAAAGAAAAAATTAAATTAAATTAAAAAAATATAAAATATAAAATATTAAATATAAAATATAAAATATAAAATATAACATATAAAATATAAAATATAAAATATAAAATATAAAATATAAAATATAAAATATAAAATATAAAATATAAAATATAAAATATAAAATATAAAATATAAAATATAAAATATAAAATATAAAATATAAAATATAAAATATAAAATATAAAATATAAAATATAAAATATAAAATATAAAATATAAAATATAAAATATAAAATATAAAATATAAAATATAAAATATAAAATATAAAATATAAAATATAAAATATAAAATATAAAATATAAAATATAAAATATAAAATATAAAATATAAAATATAAAATATAAAATATAAAATATAAAATATAAAATATAAAATATAAAATATAAAATATAAGTTATAAAATATAAAATATAAAATATAAAATATAAAATATAAAATATAAATTATAAAATATAAAATATAAAATATAAAATATAAAATATAAAATATAAAATATAGAATATAAAATATAAAATATAAAATATAAAATATAAAATATAAAATATAAAATATAAAATATAAAATATAAAAGATAAAATATAAAATATAAAATATAAAATATAAAATATAAAATATA